>OU611754.1:3224629-3404629 GCA_914767535.2 Dunaliella primolecta | reverse complement strand
TAAAGGTATGTTTTGATTCTGTTGGTGTTCCATAGAAATGGTTGGCCTTTTCATTTTGACCCTACACAACCACACTGCAATGCAACTGCAATGTATGTATGTCTTGATTCTGTTGGTATAACTTAAAATTGGTTGGCGTTTCCCGGGTGCGATAATGTGTGTGCACCTGCAACAATTTTTGTGATCTGCTCCACTGAATTGCTGCAATCAGCTCCACCCTTCTTTCTTCCTGGAGCGGTGCGGTACGCTCCAAAGACAATGGTGATTGCACTGGTTCTGTCTTTCTTTACGCTTCCAGCTGGAAGAGCCACGCAGGTCTGTCACCCTGTGCCTGTCACCCCTCCCAGCCTCAATTGCGCTGAAGCTAAACATGTCAGCCTCCACCACACCCTTTCTTCATCCCGCAGAAGCCAGACATGTCAGCCTTCCAGCAGCTGCTGCAGCCCGTGGGGGCCGAGATGGTCGAGGCAAACAAGCTGGCAGAGGGCAGGCGCACCCCCTCTTTCAACCACGTGAAGGCTGTGGCGGAGGCCATTCAAGCGCTCTCGTGGCTGGCCTACACCGGCCCAGAGACAGGTAGGCTGCTTCAAAATGCTCAACCGTAACTTGAACCTGCCGAGGCCAGCCTTTACTAATGTCAAAGCAGTGGCGGAGGCCATTCAAACGCTTGCGTGGTTGGCCTATACGGGACCTGAAACAGGTGATGTATTATTCAAGCGCTCCAAGCAGGATTCAGTCCTATAAGGGGCAGCCGTTTCATTTGCAGAGATCAGCCAGGTGACTTGTCTGGGCTGGCCTGCATCAGCCCAGGGGCAGGTAACAGCTCAAGGTGAGCTGCAGTTTGCATATGACAAGGTTGGATGCCAAGATCAGGATCGGTTAGGACCAGGCATGGCAGCTGGACCTGGCTTGCGTAGACTTTTCTTTCTTTTATCAGGCATGGGAGATACATGAAAGAATTGTGTCCCTTCCTTGTCCTCGAATATTTTTGGCCTCATGGTACGGTTGCCAGGACCCCTTGATTTGGTGATGGCTCCCTCACCTCTCCTCCCTTTCTTGGTGACTACCCCACGCAGGGATGAACCCTCCTGCGCAGCATGTAGCCGACTGCTGGAGTAGCGCCGAGTTCTTTGCCAACAAGGTGACTGGCTGATCTAACATGTTCCTCGGTGCATGCCTTCCGCTTGTACTTCAATCCACTTTCTATGGAAGTGGATCCAGGGGGGGGGGGGTGCAATGGGAGAACTTGAGCAGCTGAGCCTGAGTTTCTGCAGAAGCATGCAAATGTGGGCGGACCTTGTAATGGAGGCTGTGCCCCGATGGCAATCTATTCATTTACAGGGAGCACAGGTTGTGATACAGTAATTGCTTCAGGAGAAAAAGGAGCAGTGGCAATCAAAGGCACCGCACCACGGAACACGATAGTGAAGCTTCTTTCAGCCCTTGATTGAGTGGTTGGATGAGAAAGAAAACACAGGTCATCTCAACCCGTGACGCTCTTGGCGCTAACGTATCCCTTAGTAAGGGACAAGGTTGCTGATATGTTTTTGCTTTCTAACAGGTCAGGCGCGTGTCTGTCTAACATGTTTACACCACTGCAAATGCAGGTGCTGATGGAGTTCAGATCATCAGGGGCTGCAGCAAGCACAGTGGAGCCGAACATAGCATGGGTCAAAGCCCTGAAGGTGCGCTAGGTGCAGTGAGATTGCCAAAATTGCAGTGGAAAAGGAGGTTCAATTTAGCACAAATAGAAATGGATATGGCGTACAGGCTGAACTTCTCAAAGGGGACGTGTGCCTCAAGCGTAAAAGCACTAGGCTTACTGATTTTGCTGTTGGGAGAAGGCTTTGGTACTCGAGATGCCGCACTACGGGAGTAGGCCTTTCAGAAAAGAAACCTTGCAGAAAAAGCAGAAAATGAATCGTTGCGATGAGCAAAAGCCCTGGTGCAGTGCAGGCCTATTTTTTAGCTTTAACAAAACCAAGTAATCAATGCTGTGGGAGAAAGCCCCTTGCTTGATATGTGCTATTTTTATTTGCCCCCAACCAAGCCCACTGCAAGGCCTGCGGCAGCAAGATAAGACAACTGTTTTCCCTTACAACGCTGCATTGTGCTGTGCATTAGCGCTTAAAGTACTTCAGTGCAAGCACAATTCAATATTCGTCGTTGTCTCATATGCTTTGCGTGTGGACCAGTCCATCAAGCAAGAAGTTTCAACATCCATGCACCTCCAAGTGTTTAAATTCTGAGAACCCGAGCACCCAAGTCAGATCAAGTCCCCAACTAGCAAGTCCACCAAGCAAATTGCAATTTATCAATATCCCCATTTAGCCCGTATTGTCCGCGCTTCTTTTTTGCATCTAGCCACCTGCCAATTACATCAGGGTAAGGGAAGGACAGTAAATCATGTTCCTTCCTCTTAGACCCTGGAGCACACACGATAGTGTGCTTCTCCTTCTAGGAACTGCGCAGAGGGCTTTTCAAATACTTCAGAGCAGAAACATGTGCTCATCCTCTACTGACCCAGACGCCATGACATGAACGAATTCAGCCAGCTTGATCCACTCAAGGCATCTATAGCAACCCCCCTTGCTCTCTAGCTGTGCCCAAAAGTCAGCAGCTCTGCTTGCCACTGTTTCAGGCAGTGAAGCTTGCTTCTTCTGTGCTTGCTCATGCTCATCTGCGCTGCTACACCCACTGTCACTAATGCTACTGTCCCTGCTGTCACTGCTGCTGTCACCCATGCTGTTTGCTATTGGATCAGGAGTAGGAATAGGAGTAGGGGTAGGAGTAGGAGTAGGAGTAGGAGTAGGTGCTTTGCTACAGCACTGCAAGAGGTCCAGCTCCTCGCGCATGAACATGCACTGTGGATCCTCGAGCTTGTCATAGTTGAGCAACAACGTAACACTCGTGCAACACGCCCGTACTTCTGTTGCTTGCGTTGAGCTGCTGCTGAAATAGCGGCCTCGCTGCTGCTGTCCACTGATGCTGCTGCTCCTTTGCATGGTGCTTGCTTGTCAGCTTGTGGACCTTGATGGTGCCGATGTGACAACTGAATACAGTCTCACCACTTGCACCTTGCCTTGTAAACACCATCAACATCCATGCCATGATTCTTAAGCTAGTGCTTATCATTTCCCAAGTGCCTATCATTTCCCTGCAGCCAGCTATCCTGGGACTTGCTGCTGCTCAACCATGGTGCGCCCCTTCAAAACGCATTGCGTATTTTAATACGATCCCTGCCTTCAAAATCCCGGATTTAAATACAATCGTTTTAGGAAAGCGCAAAAAAAGGCCTGGTGCAGTGAGTATCAGCTGTGCAGGTTTGAGGGCCTCCTCAGCATCGGTGTGGAGGAAAAGATTCTTTGTTGTGTACCATGCAGGTACCTAAAAGTCTTGTGTGTGATGAAGGAGTGCACAGTTCTAAGACTACGCTATGAGGGTGTCTGCTCTAGTCCAGCAGCAAATCACATGTGCCTTGTTTTATGCGTTCTGCCTTCCTCATCAGCATGATCTGGATGTGAGTGCACCTGATGGCTGTCTAGCTTGGGTCGCTGAAGGCTGAGGGCCCTCAGAATGGGCTTTAAAGGGATTTTGTGGCAGAGGGCAGAGGCAGCAGGCTCAGTGACCAAAGCTCACAACCAGTTTTGGTGACAAAGCTCACAACACACAGTGATAAAGCTCACAACAAGGCTCACAACCAGGCTCAGTGGCAAAGCTCACAACAAGGCAAATGCCAAGATGATGGCAGTATGGGTAATGCACAAAACATGTCCAAAGAGGATTTGCGGCGGAGGGCAGAGGCTCTGTGACACAACTCCACACATTTGCCTTTCAGAGAGGGCATATGTGCACTGCAATAAACACACATATACACACATGTACGTTTGCTGAGAGCACGTTTTTGGTTTCAATGCCTGCAGGAGCTTCTAAAACGGCTGGAGGCATTTGTAGGTTTGCACTTCCCTGCTGGGCTCAAGTGGAACCCTGGGGGGGGGCCGGCATCAGCCGCACGCACCACCACACCTGTCCCAGCACCAACGCCAACTCCACAGCCTGCACCCAGCACCTCCAGGTGTGTGTGTGTGTGTGTGTGTGTGTGTGTGCGTGTGCGCATGCTTGCACACGAATTTAAATATCAAGTTTGCGCTTTTGGAAAGCTAGGAAATAGAAATCTTTTGAACCTAGCATTCCTTGTGGATTAATGTCTACCATTGAATGCTGTCTTGTTCTGCTAGCACCCTTTCCAGGCCCCAGCAATACACACATTTTCATTTTCTGCCAGTGACTACTGCTCTTTGCAGGCCAGCTGCACCAAGAGAGCCCCTTCCCATGCCCTCTCCCAAAGCCAGCAATACAAGCCTATCCATTTTTAGCCTGTCACTGTAATCGCAGCCCAGCTGTACCAATAGGGCCCCCTCCCCCTCCCTCAGCCCTACTTGAGGCCCTCCCCCAAAGTCACTCTCACTCAAAGATCTCGACAAAATATCATTCCTTCCTCCCCAAAGCCACTTGGCAATGACTGCTCATCGCAGGCCAGCGGCACCAAGAGGGCCCCCTCCCCCTCCCCCAGGCCCTCCCCCAAAGCCACTTTCACCCCAAGATCTGAAAGAGGAGGGTGGCCCCTCTGCCCAGTCCTCCGCAGGCAGCCATGCTGCTTTGTTTGCTGAGCTGCAAAAGGTGAGGCGCATGCCTGAGCGTAGATGCCTTGTTTGGTAAGCTGCAGAAGGTGCAGTACGTGCCTAAGCAAACATGCCTTGTTTGGTAAGCTGCAGAAGGTGAAGTACGTGCCTAAGCAAACATGCCTTGTTTGGTAAGCTGCAGAAGGTGAAGTACGCGCCTAGGCACACATGCCTTGTTTGCTGAGCTGCAAACGGTGAAGTGCGTGCCTGAGCGTAGGTGCCCAGTTTGCTGACATACAAAGGGTGAGGGGTTTGCCTGTCATGCGGGCTCGGAATCCTGCCTGCCTGGTGTGTTGTGAGGTTGCTTATGCTTCAAAAAGCAAAGGGCCCAAAGGTTGACGGAGGATAACCCACATGTTAGTCACAAACAAGATGACGCTTATCGGTGCCTACGTCTTTGCCAAGTCCTTGATGCTGCCTTCCTACTGAAGAAGCGGATGGTACGGATGGCTCTGGGCAACCTCAACGATGTTCTGACATCTGTTTGCCGCCGTCCACCTTGCAAAGCGAGTTTTGCATTTGGCATTGGGCAACCATTCGGCTCATTTTGACAGAAGGCAAGGCCTGAAAACATCTCTCTCAAGCCATTCTCCTGCCACTGCGCTTGAGGCAGTGTTACCCAAGGGCATTTCTTGGCGAGGACATTTCTCTCCATCTGGCTGTGTTCGGATACGATGGCAGGCTGTTAGTGACCTCGCAAGCCGTGGTCCCTTCCGCCATGAATCATGGCCCATGGTTACTTCACACAAGACAGCGCCACTGCCCTTTGTCAGGAGTGACCATGGCAAAGGTTGTGGGACACAGTGCCAGGCCATCAGTCACCTCAGCGCAGGACGGGGTCATTTCTGAACCATGAAAAGGGTTGAGTACAGAGGGGATGCTTGAGAAAAGGGGCCCTCTAGAGGGTTGAAGAGGCCGCAAAGAGGCTCTTTTGAGCTCCGTTCAACGCATGCTACACCCTCCTCACCCAAGCCTAGCCATGATGACTTTGCACAAGGCAATGCCACTGCGGCATAGCTCTTTGTTAATAGTGGCCATGGCTGAGTCATCGGACACAGTACCAGGCCACCAGCTACCCCACTGCAGGCCTTTATCACTTCTGCCATGATCACTGTGCACAAAAAAAGGGATCACTGCGCACAGGGCAGCACAGCCCTCTGTGTCAGAAGCGATCGTGGCAAAAGTGAGGCCCGCAATCACGATGGCAGAAGTAAGGCTTGCAAGTGTAATGGCAGAAGTGAGGCCCGCAAGTGTAGTGGCAGGAGTGAGGCCCACAATCATAATGGCAGAAGTGAGGCCCGCAATCATAATGGCAGAAGCGAGGCCCACATGTTTACTGGCAGAGGTGAGGCCCACAATCATAATGGCAGAGGTGAGACCCACAATCAGAATGGCAGAGGTGAGGCCCACACGCATAATGGCAGAAGTAAGGCTCACGATCATGATGGCAGAAATGAGGCATGCGAGCATGATGGCAGGGGCAATGCTCGCAACGACGCCTTGGCTATCTGGCTCTTTAGGGAGGTCCTTCCTTGATCCACGCGGCCGTCGTAGCCTGCGTAGTTCTTTTCCTGCCTTTCTCTGCGCAGGGTAAGGCTATCACTCCTGGCCTGGAGGACAGGATAGGATAGGATAGGGTTACAAAGCTGTACCTGCCAACAACAAGCCCTTCTGGTCTGGAGAAGGTCACAGCCGACGCGAAGACCAAGAGCCAGTTCCACTTTGCCGAGCCTTATCTTTCGTATGCATGCTGTGCACAGGGCGAGGCCATCAGTTTGGGCTTGAAAAGGGTCGCAGTCAACATGCAGGCCAAGACGCAGTCTTAATTCTTGAGTCTTTTTTTCTTTTCTTGTCATTGCACAGGGTGAGGCCATCACCTCAGGGTTGAAAAAGGTCACAGCCGATATGAAGACCAAGAACCAGCCGGACCGAGTGGGTGTTGTGTCCTTGGCACCTAAAGCGCAAGCCAGCAGCAGCACACCTCCAGCAGGGGTGAGTCGCTGAGCATTTCAGGAGTGATTTTGCAGCGCCGGGAGTTGTGCTGTCCAGGGCGTCTCAGGTGCAAGCCATGAGCCTCGGGCTGCGCTGTGCACCCGGCAAGCTTGGGGGAAATTTGAAGGGTTGGCAAGCATGGAGGCTGTAATCGGTGCTTTGAGCCGTGGCCGGCGGCAGCAAAGGAGTTGGCTTTTGCAGTATTTGTGCGCGCAATGCACTGATGGCTTTTTTGGAGGCCCTAATCGATGCTTTGAGCTGAGGCCGGCGGCAGCGAAGGAGTTGGTTTCACAGTATTTGTGTGCGCAATGCACTGATGGCTTTTTTGGACTAAGTGGTGGTGGTTACGTTGGACGTATTGGTGGCTCTGTTGGACAAAGCAGGGTATGCATTTTTAGATGGCACAAGAAAAGGCATTCAAGGTAAAGTATGGTCAAGGTTATATCGCTATATCCGCCTACAAGGGCAGCTGAACGGAAGGCATTTGAGGGCCCCCGTGCATCTGTGTGTAACTAGGTAATGTGCACACTGCCTCAACTATTTATGAGCGCACATGTGTGTGTGTGCGCGTGCCACGCTCCCTGATGCTCATCATGTTTGAATGGTTGCTCTGCTTGGCAGCGGCCCCAAATTGCTGGATCAAAATTGCTTGCCTGCATGCTCCGTGTGTAGACTACCCTGTCGTGCTTGTGCAGGCTAACTCTGCTGCTGCTGCCCCCAAGCTCCCTCCACACCTATGTCCTGCATACTGGCTCCCCCTGCTTGTGCAGGCGAACTCTGCTGCTGCTGCTGCCCCCAAGCCCCCTGTCTGCGAATTCGACCACAACCGTAAGAAATGGACAATAGAGAACCAGGTATGGGGCAATACAGCATATCAAACCGGGGACTTTACAAGAAATATATAATACTAATAATTTAGTATGCAATATAATACACCATGAATATATATATATATATATATATATATATATATATATATATATATATTCTTGGTCTTGCAGTGAAGGGAATGATGCCCTGCGTATGCCATGGAGCGTGTCAAGCTGTGATTGTCTGAGCAATGCCAGGCCAGCAGACACTCATTTTAACCAACCTGGGCTTGATGAAAACTGGTTGGAGCCAGTGCTTCAATCATTCTTGTAAGTTACTGCCAATTTTAGTCGGGCCTTCGTGTACCTTGTAAAGGCCACACCTTCTTTCAGACTGCACCTATACTTGAACATTTGATGTTTGTAACCCTTCTGTCCAGGTTGGTGTGCGGGGCCTAAACCTTGGAGGCTCCGTACAATCATCCCACACTGTCTACATCTTCAACTGCAAGGACTCCGTCATCCAGGTAGGGTTTGTCAAGCTCACGTCTTTCACTGCCAGCTACACTGCATTCCATTGCAAGGACTGTGGCCTGCATGTGGGGCTTGTTAAAATTTGCAAATGGCTGAGAGGGCTGTAGCACATGAAGAAGCTGTCAGCCCCACACGAGAAGAGAGCAGAGGCAATAGGTTGTATCTTGCCAGACAGATAGCGCAATTAGCAGTCAGAAGCAGTCAGAAGCAGGTAGCAGTCAAAGCAGGAGGCAGCTGTCTGAAGAAGTCAGGAGCAGTCACGGCAGAGGATAGAAAGCAGTGAGGGTAAAGGCAGGCAGCAGGCAGCAACCAGAAGCAGGCAGTAGTCAGGGCGCAAGGCAGGCAGCTGGCAGAAGCAGCTAGAGCAGAAGGCAGTCAGGGCAAAGGCTGAAGGCAGGAAACAAGCAGCAGTCAGGGGCAGTCAGCAGTCAAGGCAGAAGGCAGTCAGGGCAAAGTTAGAAGACAGAAAACAATCAGGGCAGAAGGCACACAGGAGGAGGGCAGGGGCTGTTAGATGCATAGGTCAGAAGCAGTCAGAAGGCAGTCAGGGCAAAGGATAGGATAGGATAGGATAGGATAGGATAGGGTTACATAGCTGTGTGTGCCTACAAGTGCTTTTAGCTGGTGCAAAAAGGTGCCTGTAACCAAACCGAATCAAGCTTGTGAACAAATGCCAACTGGGGAAGGAAAAAGGACCTTGTGCTGAGTTCAGAAGAGTCAGTTGCTGTAAAGAGACGCACACTGCGACACTCTTCATAAAACAAGCATGCAAAGTGTACGCACATGAATTCCATCAGGAGTGCTGAAAACGTCACTATCAGAAAAATACACTTCCATGTTCCCACATGATGTTCAGAGAATAGAGAACAGCATTGCCCTGAAAATGGTTTAAGAGGCCATGTCAGATATGTACATGATATGCTTTGATTCCCGGCGTTCACTGTCATGCATGTATGTGTCAGGGCAAAGGGAGCAGTCAGGAATTGATCAGGGCCTGAGTCACACAAGAGGAGGGCAGGGGCATGTGCGTTCTGCTGGAGAAGGAGCATCAAAACCGTGTGTGAAACCCGCTTGGCCCTGTGTTTTGCGCAGGTTCCCACCAAGGTCAACGCCATCTCGATCGACAGCTGCACCAAAACCGGGGTAGTGTTTGGCGACCTCATCTCCAGCTGCGAAGCCATCAACTGCAGCCGCCTGCAGCTGCAGTGCACAGGCTCTGTGCCGACCTTGGCCATCGAGAAGACCGACGGGGTGCAGCTGTACCTCCCTGAAGCGGTAGGAGTACAAGAGTGTGGGATGGGGGGGCTGGGGGGGGGGATTATTTGGCCATCAGGAAAACGGGTGGGGCGCAGCTGTACCTCCCTGAAGCGGTAAGAGTGCAAGAGTGTGGGGTAGGTTGGGGGGGATCATTTGGCTATCAAGAAGACAGATGGGGTGCAGCTGTACCTCACTGAAGCGGTAGGAGTGCAAGAGTGTGGGGTGGGTTGGGGGGATTATCTGGCTATCAAGGAGACAGATGGGGTGCAGCTGTACCTCCCTGAAGCGGTAGGAGTGCAAGAGTGTGGGGTGGGCTGGGGGGATTATTTGGCTATCAAGGAGACAGATGGGGTGCAGCTGTACCTCCCTGAAGCGGTAAGAGTGCAAGAGTGTCGGATGGGGGGGTTGGGGGGAGGAATCATTTGGCCATCAGGAAAACGGGTGGGGCGCAGTTGTACCTCCCTGAAGTGGTAGGAGTGCAAGATTGTGGGGTTGGGGGGGATTGTTTGGCCATCGAGAAGACGAATGGAGCGCAGCTGTACCTCCCTGAAGCGGTAGGAGTGCAAGAGTGTGGGGTGGGTTGGGGGGGATTTTTTGGCTATCAAGAAGACAGATGGGGTGCAGCTGTACTTCCCTGAAGCGGTAGGAGTGCAAGAGTGTGGGATGGAGGGGTTGGGGGGGATTATTTGGCCATCGAGAAGACGGATGGAGTGCAGCTGAACCTCCCTGAAGCGGTAGGAGTGCAAGAGTGTGTGGTGGGTTGGGGGGGATTATTTATTTGTTATCAAGAAAACGGGTGGGGCGCTGCTGTACCTGCCTGAAACGGTGGGAGTGCAAGAGTGTGTGTGTGTGGGGGGGGGGGATTATTTGGCCACCAAGGAAACGGAAGGGGTGCAGCTGAACCTGAAGCAGCATTGCAAGCGTGTGTGCTTGCGTGCTTGTGCATGTGTGTGTGACGTGGGAAAAGGGGGGGAGGACAGGCAGGCAGCACTTGATTGTTTCCTTTCAATTGTCTTGCGCAGGAAGACAAGGATGCAAGTTTGCTCTTGAGTGTGCTCACCATTGCCCAAAACTTTGAGGCATGCTTAAATAACCCTTAGTACATTTGGGCAAAGCCCTTCAGAGTGCATATCATGACATGGCCTTGGTTATTTTGGGAGGACGCACGAAAGCTGCACTGTACCTCATTCCATGGCACCTTACTTTTTAGAACATTGCAATTCCTTATCTCCAAGCAGTACACACATGCATACAGATCATGAAATCTATTTATGTGGCAACAAAGGTTTACAAGGGGGAAGGCACCAGACGTTCATCTGTGTGTGATCCTATGATGTCCAACCGACGCAAAGCAAAAGCCTCAAATCCTCTAAACACTCAATTTTTTGGTTTGGCTGCTGTGACGCAATGATTTGGCTGCAGTGACGCAACCATTGTCGTGCTTGACGGTGCTTGCAGTTGGCATCCCAAGAAGACGGTGTGCGAGTCATCACAGCAAAGTGCTCAGAAGTGAACATCGTCGTGGTCCCGGCGTCAGAGGTACGTTGATCAACTTGCGCGCCGTCCTTGCTGGAGCATCTGTGAAGGCCAGCATGTAATTTTGTGTGAAAAACTCATCCATAATTAGCAGCTTTAGCTAGAAATCTTGTACTCCTTTTCATTGGAGATCTTCACACAGACTAAAAATACAATTAGGAACGTATTTTAACAAGCTTGCCATGTACTTATTTTTAAGTGCTGCCGAAGGGGGGGCGATGTGCGCACCAGCCGTTGCTATTGTGCTCTTGTGGCGCTGTGTGCACACCTACTGCTGCTGTGCACATATGCTGCAACTGTGCATTCGCCGCTGCTGTGCGCATGTCCCGCTGCTGTGTACACACTGCTGCTGTGCACATGTGTGCCAATGCTGCGCACAAAGTGTGCTGCTGCTGTGGACATGTGTGCCAATGCTGTGTACACGCTGCTGCTGTGCACATGTGTGCCAATGCTGCGCACAAAGTGTGCTGCTGCTGTGCATGTGTGGCCACCAATGCCACTGCTGTACACATGTCCCACTGCTGTTCATGCTAGATGTGCTGCTGCTGCTGTTAGTACGGCCACCAGTGCTGCTGCTGCATGCGTGTCCCGCTGCTGCTGTGCATGTGTGGCCGCCAGTGCCACTGCTGTGCGCGTGTCCCGCTGTTGTGTATGCTAGATGTGTTGCTGCTGTTAGTATGGCCACCAGCGCTGCTGCTGTGCACGTGTGGCGCTGTGCCACCAAGGGTGTTCCTAGGGCTCACACAGGACTTGCATTGCTTGCACTCGAGCACAAGCAGCCCCCATTTTTTGCCATTGCCTTGAGCGCTGATCATCCGGAGATTCGTCTTTCCTGCTGTGGGCATCCAGATGAGTCCTTAAGCCTTTCTGGCCCTTGCGTAAGAGCTGCATGCCAGTTTTACCAAAATCCGTCCAAGCTCACCTTTCCTCATAATATGAACATTTGTCAACGATTGAGAATTAACAACGGTGGGGCACTAAGCTTGAAAATTCAGCAACCCCTGCGTCTGCAGTGTCGTACTCACACACACACACATACACACACACACTGGCCTTAATATGTCGGATACCAAGATCTGTGCTTTGTTTGAGCTTGTAAGTAGTGCCTTGTCAGAGCCAGCTGCAAGCTGCATTCCTCACTGTGAAATCCTGACTTGAGGGCCTTAAGAGCCTTAAAGTCATTCTTTTTTCTTTCCTACCTTGCCTTGCCTTGCCTTTTTCTTCATTGTTTGGAGCCCAAAGGTCTTGCCCGTTTACGTTTTTACACACCATTTGTGCTTCATGCAGGAAGCAGACCCTGAGGAGCATCCCATCCCTGAGCAGTTTGTTAGCTCCTTCCGTGGAGGCAAGCTTGTAACAGAGTCTGTTGCACACAGTGGCGCTTGATAGAACCTGCTTCACAGCTGAAGAAGAAGAGGAATGCTTCACTTAGTGATTGCTGTGTCAAGTGTAATGAGGGGGCTTAGACAGCAACTAAACGTTTTCAAGGGGTTTGGGACTGTGGGAATGTGCTTTGTGAAATTATGTCTGAACCTTGACCACGTTTGTCTTAGTTGCCCTAGCTGCTTCGAGAGTCTGTGTATGTAGCTTGTTTGCAAGGGAACCCCTAGTGCATGCAGTCGGAACTGGTGAGCGCAGACTTCTCTTTTTTCATTTCATTGTCAAATACTTCCATGCTCACACCAAACAAACAAAAGCGCAAGATTGTTGATGTTTACAATAATAATATGTTCTCTGTGTACCAGGAGGCAAATAAATATCGCTATAAATTGCCTGGAATTTAGGGTGCTGAAAATGGGAATGAGCAAAATAAGGCACACTGTTATGGGTTATGGAAATTTAGGGTGAGTGCAGCGTCATGCTGTCTGACGGTCTGTGAGACGGTCTAAATTTCTAAACACGCACTCCCAAGTCCATGTGCCAATACGACGGAATAGGACAGGAGACCTATACTTATCCTGCTTCGATGCTTTTCCAATCCTGCTGTGGCAACTTGAAGTCACCCAATCATGTGTACACTCACATTTTCTTTTCTTTTCTTTACACTCACAAGAGCTTTGTAATGCCTGTGCCAGAAATCTGTATCCAAGTCCCGCGATCTGCACAAACATTGAGGTTAAGGCAACCCCTCAAAAGCCTTGATAGGTAGACCAGCATGGCTTATCACTTCTCTCTGAGTCATAACAGCTTCCAGGACCAGAAATCAGAAATACTCTCCAAACTGAACTAAGTCCCAGAGAAATGCTCTGTTCAACTCAGGCTACTACTGTTAAGCTCACAACAGAGTTAAGGACGGGTACAGAGCTGCACCAGCCAGGCCTGCATTCCAACAGTGATGCTGAAAAGGAGGTAGTGTGCTCCTTCGGAGATGTCAAGAGCGCTGTTGTTGATGCAGAGGTATTGCCTAACACGGAGCATATAGGGTGATTGCTTGAGGATGAAGCTGGAGTTTTGGTGTGATGGGTTCATGCTCCTGAGGACATAGTATCTGAGTTTTTGGATTTGAGATTCCAGTATTGATTTGGTGACCCGGTTGTGCCTGCCGGTGTTATTGAGGCTAATGGTGAGGGCCGCTGCACACCTCGCATTATATTCTTCTGTGATGGATGTACATCCGAGACCTAAGTATGTTTTGTCTTCCCGCAGGATGGCTGTGGCAGTGCACTTCCAGAGCTTGTACCTCTCTTTAATGGTGTTCAGGGCAAGTCTATACCAGCATGCAAGGTCATTCTCAGAGCAGGGTGTGACCGGATAGGCAATGCTTGGGATGATGGCTTTATGGAGCATATCCATGGTTTGCCTGGGTGCGGCAAAGGAGCAGACTAGGTTTGTAATTTTTTGGTAAGCTTATTTGACAATTTGGTAAGTTGGGGTTTCCAGTCTAGTGTCATGATTATTTCAATACCAAGGTAGGTAAAAGGATCCCCAGATATAATGAACTGGGCCGGTTCGTCTTGTACTAGGACCTTGCCTTTCAACTGACGCCTAGCACAGTCTGTCATGGAAGTATTTCCTGGATTTGCGTGCTTCATGGGCTAGGGGAAGGTTGCATGTCACCTTAATAGTTTCGTGGTGGAGGGGAATCACTTCTGAGCCAATGTATTTCCTCTTCCTTAATCGATGTAGGATGGGTTTTCTCTGCCTACGTACTCCTTCTTTCCTTTCCATGCCGTCAGTAACAAATGCTCATGCACTCATTAGTAATGAGTCGTTACAGTGTGCTTCTTGCCCTCTGAATTTTCATATGACCTATTTTATTTACCCTCCTTGAGCTGGGCCTGGCACTTCTCTTATTTTGATTCCTTGGTATGCTGCATCTAAAGTACCTACCATTCATGGCTCTTTCACAACTACTTCACGCATTCCTTACTCCTTATACAAGATTTGCTTTCTTATATGCCTCTTTCACAACCTTCTTGAATGCTTTTTCACGTTCATATGGCCTAGTTTACGAACTCCTTCTTTACGCCTTTTTTTTACACCTTAGCCTAGCAGTCATGCATTTTGACTGATGGCTTCTTTCGCGTAAATCTTGTACCCCCCAGGGACCTTTCAAATCCCCACCAACCTTTAAGGAAGTTCTCTGTTTTAACCTTCTAGTTATGGGTTGCCTCAACATGTCATGAGGAATGTTAGCCGTTCCAGACTTAGGGCACTTGCACACACTGAAGGTGGAGACAGTGGCTTGGGATACTCGGAACTCTCTTTTGTGTGATCGCTGTTCTTGTGATGAGATTCAAGATGAGGCTCATTCCCTTTTGGTGTGCAGAGACGCAGCTGTTTGTGCTTTGGGAAGGAAGTGTGCTTACCTGTTCAACTGCTTCTCTGGTGATTTTTCAATGGAGCAACCGTTTTTACATCCAGTGTCCAGGATGTTTCTGATTTTCTCTTGCAACAAAACAACAAGCTTTTCTCGTTTGTATCTGAGCTTATGGACATTATGTTGACTGGCGAGGACCAGTCACAGGCCGATCAGCCGAACAGTCTAGCTGAAGGTCCCCCCATGTAAATCTCTAAATCTCTAATGATGGAAACAGACGCTCTTCCCAGGCGGTCCCATACCTGTCTTCTACTCACCATGTACATGTTTGCTTTCATGAATCAGGACAGCAGCAAACCTATCCTTTTCTTTATTTACTTCTTACTTTATAAAGTATGAGCAGGCTAGCAGTCAGTCGTTTTCATTGGAGGCATTCATTGTTTCTGTAACCTGATGACGCTCCCGGATTTTCAAGCCAGCAAATCCTTTCTTCTTTCAGTTTTTCATTTTCTGTTCAAAGTCCTCTGATACGATATTACAATGAAAAAATAATAATACAATGGCTTACAGATAAATTTACATACTCGATATGATAAATAAGAAGTTCCTATCAGGAACCCAAGATACAGGATTTAATACAAAAATGAGCTGCCGACCACAGGCTTTCTAAATGGTACGCCAAAAATCAGGGGTTCTACCTAAGTGCCCCCAATGTAGCCCTGGCTGAAGGCCCAAACCCCTTGTAACCTAACCTCCTAAGTGCCCCCAATATAGCACTTGCCCTTGGGTTGTCCTCTTGCCTCGAGGCTGCAGGAGATCACTCTACACTATTGCCTGCAACGTGCAACTTCAGCCTCAGCTTATTTCCGCCATGGAGGAAGGGCTTCCATGCTTCAGGCTCCCCTTGCTGCGCTCCCACCTGCACATTTCACAGACACGAGTAACAAATCACATCCTATTAGTTTTGCCTTTCGGACCATTGTGTTCTGTCCTTGTCCTCCAGCTTGCCTTCATAAGCTGCATTCCAGGCTACCATACTTGCAAGCTTTCGTGATATGCAAATTTCACGCCCTGGCAAACGCAGGTACAAACGTGACTGTGATCCTTAGCGGCGAGGCCCTCGCTAGCTACCGTGTTAACTTTTAAATTTTGCAAATAATGCAATAAACAATTAGATAATTATGAGGCCCTCTCGCAAACTGGAAAGTTAAAAAAAAAGTTGAGGGGGACCTCGCAAAATTATAAAAAAGCATTTTAACGTAGAGGCCCATCCTGACAGAGACAAAGGCCTAAATATTTCAATGGCTTTCAGAGGCCCTGCGTTGAGGAGGATGGCCTCATGCTCAGTATCAAGCAAATCACAAGAGGTGCAAGCAGGGATGCAGCAGCAGCAGCAGGACTTGGAACTCAGGCTGCAAGAGCCAATGCCTCAGGCCGTGCAGTGGGTCCAGCAACGCACTGCACCTGCCCCTAGAGGCAAGTGGAGGCCTAGTACAAGCACGTGCACTCATGATGCTGCTTGAATGATGCTGCTTGACGGCAAGTGTACCAGAGCCAGAAAGATTGCTTGTCCTTGTCCAGCTGTTAGCCCACAGCAGCAAAGGCAGCAGAGCAGCAGTTTTGGGTGCGCGTGGATGTAGGTTGGCACTGGTGGCAGCAAGTCTAAGGGGGACTCAGGAAAGTCTAGCAATGACAGTAGAGATGTGTACAGGCCTGGATTGATTTGCTGATGGGCTTCACTTGTTATCCCTGAGGATTTGCTGCCAAATAGCGTTGAGAACAGTGAAACTTTGTAAGAAATTGTTTTTTGGAGGACCTCGCGAAGTGGTAGGTTTCGGCGCAAGACTCGTGTTTATGCAGCACAAGGGGAAAAACTCAATACTCCTTAACACCTAGATCACCCAGAGGAGAGTCGCTGCTTCAGCTGCTCATATTGAAAGGCCAGCAAAACGTCTCGTTTTTATGACAATTACTGTTTTCAGCCTTTCCTGCTTGCCTAATTGCAAGTGCCGTCCATTTTCGGTGTGAACAACAGCATGGGTTTAATCCATGTAAAAAGTGTACCTCATGTTTAGTTGAGGCTAAAACAGAGCCATAGAGCAGAACATTGCCACATTGCCTGCAGAAGCTACTCGGACCCACAGAATAACAAGCATAATAATGTGCCAGCACGAGCTCAGATAAGAAAACACACCATGGCGTGCAGCCAGTCACCCAATCACTGTGTAAAAATTTGATCAAGATGTTCTAGGATTCACTTCAGGGGGGTGTCACAGGGCCTGTTTTGGGGGTTACTTTTTAGGAAACTTCATAGGGTCTGCCTGGCTGCACCATCCCCAGAACTTTTAATGCAGTCATAGGCGCAACTATGCAAACAAGTCGTGGGAAAATCGGCTCGATGTGTGAGCTAGGGTACCCAAAAAGGGACAATGTGGTGATAATTTTTGGAATTTTCTGGCCTTCCCCATTTTGTCAAATTTACCTTCCGCTGTGTAGCAGTGATGTAGCAGACAACATTAAAAAAGAAATGGGATTGATTGGTGGCCTGGCTGGGCCAGGGTGGGCGAGAACATCTGGAGGGGTGGGTGGACCTCTGAGCCCTGAAGTCTGAATTCATTCAGGGAGCACTTCTTGGATGCTTTTTCCACTAACATAATTGTAAAATCTTTTCTTTCATAGATAAGCCTAAATCCAAAATGCGGGGTCGAAAGTTTCTCAGATCTCCTGCTAAACTTTGATCCGGCATAGATCACCTTTTGAGGTCGCAATCCAAAGAAAAAAAATGTCCGATTAAGCAAACCTGATGGTGTGCTTTTTTTATTTTGGATTAAGATCTCAAAAGTGTCAAACATGAGATCAGAGGTCCACACCCCTATGAATCCAATTGTCACCGGGGAATTGGGTTCCAAACCTCATGCACAGCAGCGCACCCTACTCAGCCCCACGTCACACGTTTTTGAACGGACATCTTAAAGAAATTGGAGATGACTCACTTCACCGTTTTGACCTGACCTTTTTCATAAAAGGTTGGAGAAGCTCACTGCGACTTAGAACACACCTTCTTGAAAAAGTTCGAGATGCCGATTGAGCTGACGCTGTCATCTCCGGGCCGCATGAAGCTTGCCCCCAAAAATGTGGCAGCGGAGCTGCGCAGGAGAGATTAGGAAATCAACGTAAAATACCAATGTTGATATTCAAGAAAAGGCTCTGCCAGCCAGAACAGGCCGCATGCATGGAATTGGCATTCAATACAGGAGCAGCAGAGTTGAGCAGGGAATTGATGCAAGTTTTTGCAAGGGGACAAAGTTCTTGCAAGGGGGTCTGGCAGCAATCCAACAACCAACCAAAGCAGGGAGTACTTGGGGAGTATGGCAGCATCCTTCTTAAACCAAAGCAGGGAAGTATGGAGGCAATCCTGCAATCAACCAAAGCAAGCTGAGCAGGAGCCGCAGGGTGAGGAAGTGCCACGTAAAAGAAAAGAGACCAAGCACACTTCACAAAGGACTGACGGGCGCTACAGACGCATGTCACAGGAATCTGGCTAAGGGGTTGTTCCTATCATTAGTATGCTCACAACACCAAAGGATGCCATCATTGCCATCCGCAAAGGAGCAGCAGAGCACGTGTGTCTTTAGAGTGCCTAAATTAGCTGGGATACAAGCTTGTGGTATGCAACTTTTTCCTTGGCCACACAAACTCACTAGGGGGTGTTGTAGTCACCGATAGCTTCCAGTGTGCAGCGGAACGTTGTGTTGATGGGCGTGTAGATGGGTGCGATGCCCTCCTCACCAGGGGGCAAGGCAGCAAAGACTGTGTGTGCGCGCGCGTGTATGCATGCGTGTGTACTTTTTCATATCGAACACATGTCGTGGTGCTAACGGGAGGCTTGTGACACAGGGACATGGAGCTGCAGGGCATTTGCACAAAGATGGAGTGCTGAAGTGCATTGACAATTAAGATTTTGGCAGTATCAGAGATATGCGAGAGGTTTGGGTGCTATGCCTTCTGTTAGCCCTGACTCCTTGTTATTACAGACCTGTGACTAATAATGAGCACTCCTGCAGCCACTCCCAAAAGCCTTTGGTAGCAAGGCATCCTTTAGGATGTAAGTTTAAAGTTGAGTACAAAGAAAATAGCATGGCTCCTGTACAAAGGCGGCTTTGGTGACAAGCTATCCTGCAAACACTCCAAAAGGCTTTTGGTAACAAAGAAGAGGGGCAGATGGGAACTACACAGCCTAGACTTCTTGCACTGAAAAGCAAATGCTTTTACTTTCAAATCCAAGCAACACCAATAGAAAGCTGGGCTGGGACATGGACAGGGAGTCTTGCCAAAGGTTGACAAACAAAACACAAGTAGCAAAAGCTACCATGATATAGCCTCGGATCTGCATTCTTGAGGACCTGCCTGAGATCATCAAACGCAAATGATTGCTGGAATGCAGACCTTCCAGTTGCAACTTGCTGCCCAAACCCTACACCTTTCTAGACAACACTCCCACACCTGAAGGGGTGACAGTGAATTGTGGGACGGCAGAGGTCTTGGCCTCGCCATTTGCAAGGCCGCCGTGAACAGACCCGTCACCTGCCTTCAGCGACATAGCTTGCATCTCGCCTGCTCAGGTATGACAAAAGTGCGCAAGCATTAAGAGGGTGCTGAAGCATAACAAGGGTGCTCAAATATGACAAAAGAGTTCACTTTAGCAAGGGCTGGAGCAGTAAGCTTACAACTTCTGAATTTAATACACCCATTTCTATACATTCATTTCATCTTGTTTGAATTGTCGGAGCGAGTGAATGCAGCCTGCTTGTACATACAAACATCACATGAGGTGCCAGTGAACGCAAACATCACATGAGGTGTCAGCAAATGCAAACAAGGCATGAGCTTTTGGCGCATGCAAGTGTGGCATGAGCTGCTGGCTTGGAGCAAGAGCAGGCTAGCAGCAGCATGGCGGGCCTTTTCCAGACAGGTACAGACGTCCACTCTGGTAGGCAACGATACTCAGATACGCAGATACAGATACGCAGACACGCAGGTACAGAACTCAATGAAACCTAATCAGCCCCAAAGACCAGGACAATAGCCTATAAGCCAGGACAAAGAATAGACGTTTTGAAAAATGAAATGAAGCTGTCCTTGTTCTGTACCTTCTACCCCAGTTTTTGTTGCAGCATTGCTGCTGCTTGGTCCACCAGCACTGAAGCCGAAAACCACCTGCAGCAACATAAGGCACAACTTTCAATCCCACAGATCAAAATCATAAATGTTGTTTAAGTAATGACATGTAGGTATAACAAGAATGGCTCCTTTCTCTCTCATTTATTTGCACTCCAACATTTTGTCCCTCCTCATGGTGCTCCCGGTGAGATCAGCTGCCTAATTTAGTAATTAACAATGTCAGGTCAGCTACACAAACTGAGATGCAAAAAATTATGGTGATCACAACATGATCACAACGTCATAACAGTGTGATGCACCCAGTGAGAGTAGCTGCCTAGCGCAGCAACAAGGTCAGGTCAGCTACACAAACTGAGATCATTAGAAACTGAGGATCAACATAATCACGTCATAACAGTGTGATGCACCCAGTGAGAGCAGCTGCCTAACGCAGCAACAAGGTCAGGTCAGCTACACAAACTGAGAACATTAGAAACTGAGGATCAACATAATCACGTCATAACAGTGTGATGCACCCAGTGAGAGCAGCTGCCTAGCGCAGCAACAAGGTCAGGTCAGCTACACAAACTGAGATCATTAGAAATTGAGGATCAACATAATCACGTCATAACAGTGTGATGCACCCAGTGAGAGCAGCTGCCTAGCGCAGCAACAAAAGTCCAGTTGTAACAAGCGATAATCAATAGCCTGCTGCCTCTTTGGGTAGACCAGCCATCAACGCCAAAAGAATTTGTGTGACATCAGGAAAAATGTGTGGCGTCTGGACAGATGCCATGAAACATCAGACACCACATAAGCAAAGAGGGTGAAACATCGCTACCCTGGCTACAAGCCTATTCACCATCCAGAGGGGCTTTGAAACCAAGGGGAAAGAATCTTGGAATGATATGCGGTAAATAAACACAAGCAAAGCATGCCAAAAAGAAGAGTGCGTCCCGAGGCTACTGCTGTATCAAGAGGCATGCCACCATCACAGCAAAAAAGGCACAAAGCACAAACACTTGCCTTGATACCCCACAAGAAGCCACTGAAGTAGGAGCACTCTGAGTGCACATGGATGCCCTTATAGAAGCCGCCCCCTTGCGACTGCGCAGCCTGCAGACCTGCTGTGCCATCACGGATGTACTGCACAATTGCACAAAAACACACACATGTGTGTATTGCGTGTAGCACTAGCCAGCGGTTTGTTATGCCATTGCAGATGTACTGCAGAAATGCACTTACACACAAGCATGCGTGCGCATGTGTGTGTGTGTGTGTCAGCGTGCATAATTGCCCACCTGATTCAGTCGATCCTCCTCAATGTCGCAAATGAGCTCAAGGTTCTGGTCATTCACACGGCGTGATTGAGCTTGATCACCTGCAAAAAGGCACAGCCATTGGCGATTGCAACTGTTTAGAGCCGTTGGCTAGAAAACGTGTGCAAACAACCGTTGGCTATAGGAAAGGTGTGCAAACAACAACCGAGGTCGTGAGTGGAAGCCACTGTCTGTCATTCTGCACACAAGGGATTGCTGCTTCCATTTCCATTTGTCTTCAATCCTATGGACGGCCACACTTGCAAGTCCTGTCCCATCGTTGCCTTCCTTTCACACCGGCATTGCTAGTATGAACTTCCACCAGCTTTTATACGGGACATGGAACAGTGAACACGGCCTTCTTAAGGAGCGGTAGCTGCACAGATTTATGGTATTTGAAGCTCAAGAGGTTAAGAATGGCGCTCAGGACGCTGAGATGGCCATGCAAAGTTGCTAAAAATGGGAAAGCATTTTGGAAGTTCTTCCATTCTAAATCTAATTTCTGGGTGCAGAGCAAGCATTGCTCAACGCGCTTTGCACAGTAGTGGTGATGGCAGCGAACGTGCATAAGTGTAAAACTGCTCTAATGGTTGAAGTAGTTGGGGTCATTTTGTTTCTTGTTGGCAATGTCTGAACTGATGTCAATAAAAATGTCAGAAATATCAATGACATCTGCAGCATAAGGCCCGCATGGCGAGGTCAGTGCTGCTGCATCACAACACCAGCGACCTTTGCACCGCCGCGCCTGCCCCAAAAAACGTGCTGTTCTTTACAGAATCGATGACATTTGCACCACCAAGCCTGCGTTAAAAGGGCTTGCTGTTCATGGTTTCAAGGTGCTGGATCCCTTCATGAGATCAGCCGTTCCTGGTGTATCAAGGCGCTCCTTCCTGCTGTATCCTTCCTGCTGTATCAAGGCGCTCCTTCCTGCTGTATCAAGGCGCTCCTGGTGCATTAACAGCTGTGCATTTTCAAGCACTGAGCAACTGGTAGCTATGCAGCTGCACCAACAGTGTTTACCTTGAGAGTTCGCCACCTCCTTACCTTGAGAGTTCGCCAACTCCTCTAAGAAACTCATCCTATCCCAGCTTTTTTTCCCCTTAATGGCAATCGTACACACTCTCCAGCACAGATCATGTAGCCATAATTTGGTGGCTTTCAAGGCAAGCTGACCCAAGCCAACATTACATACCTGTAAGGATCGCCGTATAACGTTATTTGGAGACATTTATAACGTTATATACCGTTCTATAACAGAATAACGTTATACTTGGATATAACAGGTGCCTATCCCTAAGGATCGGCGTATAACGTTATTTGGAGACATTCATGACGTTATATACCGTTGTATAGCGTTATGTTATTTGTTTTATAACGGTGCCTATCCCTACATACCTGGCGTGTACACGGCTGCCGCGCCAGCTCCTCCTGGGCGACTATGTACTGCGAGTACTTGAGCTGCCTCCTTGCTGTGTAAGTGCAAAGAAGTGAAAGTGGTGCGTGTGTGTGTGTGTGTGTTAGAAGCGTTTGAACCAGTTACAGAGAGACAAGGTGGATGCGTGCATAAGATTGGTCATGAGAGGACTCAGCATGGATGGAAGGGATGCCACGCACAGTGACAACTTGGACGTTGTCAAACATGGCAGGACACTGGGAAAGACCCGCACCTCACCATGCGCGCCTGCAGCATGCCATAGCATGTACCCGGTGCCTGGCGCACTATTTGCTCAGCAACAAAAGTGCCACGCCGCCATGATCCAATCACACAATGCAGAGCACTGGCAGGACCCTCACCTCATCATGCGCGCCTGCAGTGTGCCATAATACGCACCCGGCGCCTGCTTTGGCCAGGCGAACCATCTGCGAGGAGCAGGAAACATTGGTTCTGTAGCTGAGTAACTGCAAAGTAACAAAAGCCATTGCGGTGCAGACCAGCTTCAGGGATCCACTAACCAAACAATCAAAGAAGATTAGCATCACTGCTAGAGCGTGCGCCAAAAGGAAGCCTGGACATTACAGCGCCATGTGGTCGTGCGCCAAAAGAAAGCCTGGACATTGCAGCTCCTGAGGGTGCCCAAAGTCAAAGGTTTGCTTCTTGCCTGCACACTCCTCTACCAGCTCACCCAGTCTTCTGTCGACATATACTTACTTCAGGTTGGGCAGCACACCACAAATGTATGACGTGCTGAGCGCATGCAGCCGCACAGTGTTTGCAAGCATCTCCTTCTGCAGGCACAAGAGAATAACGCAGATGTAGAGACGATAGAATTGCACGACGTGCTGTGGTGGTGAGCGCATGCAGCCGCAAACGGTTTCAATCAGCTCCTTCTATGGGTACAAGAGGATCACGCACACAGCACATACAGTGACACCACAAATATATGATGTGCTGAGCGCATGCAGCCGCACAGTGTTTACCAGCAGCTCCTGCTGCAGGCACAAGAGGATAATGCACACAGCACATGCAGTGACACCACAACTGTATGACGTGCTGAGTGCATGCAGCTGCACAGTGTTTACCAGCAGCTCCTGCTGCAGGCACAAGAGGATAATGCGCACAGCACATGCAGTGACACCACAACTGTATGACGTGCTGAGTGCATGCAGCTGCATAGTGTTCGCAATAGGCTCCTCATGCGGGCACATGAGAAGGAGGGGCAACACAGGGTGTAAGTGCCTGTCTCGGCATAGGATGGAACCATCCACGCTAAGCTCCTTGAAGAGCATGTCATGATAAAAGCTGTGGACTATTAACGTATTACAGCTCCATGCCCCACACAATTGGCTTGCAGGTGCAGTGCACCCGCTGCGCTGCAAACAGCTCCATGCCCCACACAGAGCACTGCAGCTCTGACACCCCACACAAGTGTATTGCCTGTTTGGCCTGTGCAGCAAATGTACCTCCAAAATGTAATTATATTGTCCAGACGCCCCTGCCATCAAAGTGCACCTGCCTGAAGGGCCGTCAAGCGGCTGCCCCAGACACACACCTGCTTGTCTGGTCTGTTGCAAGTGCACCTGCTTGTTTGGCCTGTTGAGCATTCACACCCACGTGCACCACCCATCATTCAAACACCAGAACTCCACCATCAGAATGCCCATGCCTGTGTGTGCATTGAAAGTGTTTGCCCAAACAAGTGCACCTGCGTGTTTGGTCTGTCGAGCAATTTCCCCACATAAGTGCACCTGCCCTGTGTGTGCATTAAAAGTGTTTGCCCAAACAAGTGCACCTGCGTGTTTGGTCTGTCGAGCAATTACCCCACATAAGTGCACCTGCCCTGTGTGTGCATCAAGTGTTTGCCCAAACAAGTGCACCTGTGTGTTTTGGGTACATCAAGCATTTGCTCTGGCCCTGTGCCACCCACACACTCAAAAAAGAGGAGCAAACAGAGCTGTATGACCCACACATAGGCTGCAGCACCTGATGGTCTGTCGAGCCTTTGCCCTGGCCGCGTGTCACCCACAGATTGGCCACAGCCAGGACTGTGTTCTCACTGTCGACCACCAGTTGTTCACTGCATGAGTGCAGCACAAATACAGCAGGGAGCATTTTTACGACAGGTCGGCCACAGCCAGGACCGTGTCCTCACTGTCGACCACCACGTTGCGCAACGAAAGTGCATGCAATATAAACACAACGAAAGTGCATGCAATATACACACAACGAAAGTGCATGCAATATACACACAACACAGCGCTTTGTCCTGGGCTCAATAAGATGACAAACTATGGTTGATATGAGCAGAAAAATACAACAGAGCGCACTGTCCTGGCCTGCACTGGGCTGCAAAGGATGATGGTCCACTGACTGGATCTGTAAGGGTGGCCGACTCCGTTTAAACACGTGCAGCGTACAAACCCGTGACCATGAGGCATTGAATACACCTTTTTTAAAGGGTTGCGTATTGCGTAATGAGAGGCTCAATTGCCTGACAAGGGGGGTGTGCAACTGTGCGGAAACACTTGGGGTAACATTCCAGTGCAATTGAGACCAAAAACGAGACCAAGCAGACGCCAAACACTAAGTAAGTGCTTGCTGGTACAGCACGCTATAGAGGGAGGGAGCATCACAACAAGCACAAGGCAAAGATGCTACAGGCCTCTGCAGAAGCTATGTAGGATTGCAGTCAGACGCCTGTAGATCATGTTCATGATGGCTGCGTATTAATGTCAAAACAACACATTTATACAGTGTACGTGTTGTCAAAATAGTCCTGATAGCAGGGTGCATACTGTTAAATTATGAAAAACTCGGTCCTGGAAAAAGGTGTCCAGAACTGCACAAAATACGTAGACATGGACAAATAATCATTATCAATGAATCAGCGTCATGAAAGATCAGTACCCTATTTGCTGCACAAGCTTTTTCTGACACCCATCCACCCACATACACACACACACACTACAAGTCACAAAGAAGCATGAACGCGCGAGCATGAATGCCTGAGCACATGCACAAGCACAAGGTCATGCACAAGGTCACCCCCCATTGTAACCATTGTAACCATTGAATGCCTGAGCACATGCACAAGCACAAGAGTCTCAATGCATGTGCATGAATGCACAAGCGCCAGAGTATATGCAGGCAAGCATCAACACGAACGCAAAAATGCCATACAACGCAATCACGGCAGCAGCACCAGCACAGCTGCAAGGGGGCAGCTGCAGCAGCTGGCCTTGCACCTTACGGCTGTCCAGAGCACACACACAAGAGCACAACCCTGCACAAGCACACAAGCATGCAGCACACACCTGCGCAGCAGCACCAGCACTGCTGCAAAGGGAAGCTGCAGCAGCTGGCTCTGCATTTCAGGACTGCGCATGACTTGGACGAGGTCGCTGAACATGTCCATGAGCCTGCCTTGCACCTTGGGGATCATCTCGCTGAAGCTCGCAGTGTTGTGAAGGATTCCCTGCAGCAGCGCAGGCAGAAAGAAGTCCATGAACGCCGGTCTTGCCTGTTATATGCAGCTGGTACATATGCTGCTGGCACAGGTATAAATGCGGCTGGTACATGAGCTGCTGGTTGGGGCTGGCTCATGCCTTCAAATGAGGCCGCAAAAGCTGGTCATGGTTGATAAGCGGCTGGTTGAGACTTGCTCATGCCTTCAAAGAAAGTGTGCAGGACCTGTCTGGATCCTATAGTAAACAGCCTGCGCTTGCCTATCAAACCTTGCGTTGTTTGAGAGGGGGCCTTGGCTCATGCCATCAGTATGCAGTCTGGCCATGGCCTTTGGGCGGCATGCAGTAGTGCAGGCTGTTATCATTATCGGTAGCCTTGGCTTCCGTCATTATTTACAAGTGGCCAAGGGTGCTGGCTACTTTTGTACCACCAGTGGATTGGCCCTTGGCCTTGAAGCGGCCTCAGCGCCATAGGACGCGTGGGCGGCAGCAGCAGCAGCAGCAGCAGCAGCAGCAGCAGCACAAAGGAACAAGATTGGGCAGTAAGGTAGCCCATGCTGGGCAAAAGAGGCTCAAACGCGCCTCTGCAAGGCCCAAGGCCTCTTCGTGCAAATGCTCAATTTCCTTTACCCAATCCTATTAATGAAGCTCGGCCTGCTATGGGCACGGTCAGGGCAATTCCAATCAGGGTAATTGGCAGGGCGATCCGAGCAAACGATGAAAAAACCCAGGAGTTTCTAGAATAGAAGGAACACGAACAAAAACAAAACAAAAGAGGAATAAAGGAATATCTCAGAAGAAGCAAGTTGCTACCATGGTGAGATGGTGCATGATGTTACGTGTAAGTTCCATAGGAATGCATGTGCGCAGCAGACTGCATGTCTACAGCCTTCTGTCTCACTTAGGTGCACCTGCATCATTACTGGAGGGTGTGTGCTGAAGAGATTGGAGCATGTGCATGGTGCAATTTAAAGGAATGCACCATGGCTGTCCCACCTCGTGCATGCACACATGCATTATGAATATTGAATCAATTTTAAAACTGGTGTGCAAGATGAGATTCCTGAGATTCCTCAGGAAGTGATGTTTGGCGCGGTAGCACCATCCCACCCGGCCTCAATGGCCGTATGCTGCGTTTGCTAGCAAAGGGTAGCACGGACAAATCCACCTGGCCTGATTTTCACAAAAAAGGAACACATGGAATAGCTCTGGCACGCTGCGACGACCTTTTGTGTGGTGTAATTCACATTTGGAACAGTCCCGATTTTTCATAATTGAGCCGGTATTGCAAGCCATGGGAGCCAGAGCAAGCAAGGCAGCGTTGCAAGCCATGTGAGCTCGAGCAAGCAAGCCATGTGAGCATGAGCAAGCAAGCAAGACGGCACTGCAAATCAGAATGCTGCATACACGTCTTTACCCTCAATGCCAAAGGCATGCGAGGGCGTCATTCTTTAGGATTGAGCACTGCAAATGCAGAAAGGTTTCTGGACGCACCCCCACGCTGGAAGCACGGTTGAAGGCAATGTCTCTTTGGATTGAGCGTGGCTAATGCAGGGAGGTGCTTTGAGACGCACCTCCACGCTGTAAGCACGCTTGAGGGCATCCAGGTCAATATCCTTGGGGTCCAGTGCTGCAAAAGCGGAGCTACATGCTGCGATGGTGTCGTCTGCACAGAGGGGCGTGGGCACGTGAGAAATGGTGTGATGGCGACGACAGGGTCAGAGTGACAGTTGATGATAGGGTCAGAATGACAGAATGGTGGCTGGACTAGGACAACAACTGCTGGGTCAGAATGACGGAGCGATGGTTGCGTCAGAGCGGCAGCGATTGGGTTAGGATGGCTGGATAACAGCCATTGTTGAAAGGACAGTGTCATCTGCACAGAGGGTTTGCGAGGAAATGGCTTTGCTACAGCGTGATCGCGGTGGTGAGGTTAGAACTGCAGCCATTGGGTTAGACAGGAGGAAAGATGTCAAATCACACCCATAGTGTCAGACTGGCTAAGCGACGGCCTTTCCTGGAAGGACAGAACGCGAGAATTACAGCTGTTCAGCACGAATAGCAGCCGTTGCAGCAGAAGTGTGCCTCAAATGACGCTTTACAGGGCACTTTGAAGGAGAGATGAGAGGTGATGTGCCTTTGCAGAAAGGCACTGATGAATTTCCTGAATGGGAAAGAACAATACATGTTGCTCTCCTCCACACCTCAAAGCTTCAGGCCCTCCAGATGAGGCACTTTTGCCTGCACAAGGCTGATGCCTGCGGAAGGCTGCAATGCATGAAGCTCGCAATAAACCGAAAGCAATCAATGCAGACAGAATGACGCCTGCAGAAGGCTGACGCCTACACCAATTTCCATCTGCTACAGCAGAGGATTACTCTACTGGCCAAGCATGTGGCAGGAATGAATCAAAAATGGATCAAAGGAAGGGTAGGAGCTCCCTAGTGTGCTCAGAGCACAAAAGGCAAGTGCCAGTACAAAGGGCAACAGCAGCGGGAAGACTCAATAAGAATGTCCCTTGGTCATGAATCCCAGCTCATCTTATGCAAATGGCAGCCAAATTGACCTCACTGGGAAGTGGAAACAAACATACTACATACTGCACAACACTTGATTTCAGGAAATAACAGGCAGCACTGCATTGCTAAATTGCTACATTGCTACCAGGAATGGGAACAGAAAAGAAAGTACTAGGCCAGAAATGGGACACGCTGCTGAACACATCACCTCTGATAGGGGCACAGACAAGCAACGTTACATATCTCAGGGAGACCAAGCTAAATCCAAGAGGAACACAGCAATCGGGCATGAGTGGGCACCGATTCAAGCCTGGAAGGGGGAGGGAAAAGCAAAACAGCTTGCACCTGCTTGCCAACGGTCCGCCAGCTTCAGTGCTGTGACAAGCTGGGAAATGCCGTTGTGTTCCAAGACCTGCAGGTTTTGCAAAACGTGCAGTCCGAGACGAGGGGTGGGAAATGCCGGTGTGATCCAAGTGCGTGTAGCCCGCACTTTTGTGGGGTGAATGAAACTCATTCAATGAATGTCAATGTGCTTGAAGCGGCACTGAGCATATCGTCTCTGATCAAGGATCGTTACAAGTGATGCCTGATCAACCCAAGCAGCAGGGCTTCACCCTTCATGAAAGAATGTGTAGGCATAAGCCAAGCCCTTATTCTTACAAGACAGAAGATGAAGGCAGCTGTGTGTGCGGAAAAAAAAAGATGCTTACATGCCCTATATATATTAATAGGTATATAGATGAGATGAAGGGCATGCTTACATGCCCAAGACATATATCACCAAGTTGGATCTGTGACAGAAAAGGTCTACCACTGCATGTTGTGTATGTCTCAGCTACAAGTTGCCTGCCAGCCGCACACCTCTTTGTACATGTGTGAGAGCACGATGCGCGCAGCCTGCACCTCCTCAGATGACGCCAGCTGCTCCCGCAGTATTCTTAAAACTCCCCCTGCAATTGTAATGGGAGAAGCGCACCATTTGAAAGTGCATGTGACACAACTTGCCACTGGGGTTTTGAGTGCTAATAGGCTTGAGAGATGCAGACGAATGCATCTTCACCAGCGGTCAAGCGGCAAACAAGTGAAGGCGAACAGGCAAATGCTGGGACCGGCAGCAAGCTTTGAAAGAAGCAAAGACTCATGCTCTGTGAGGGTAATGGCCACAGACCTGATTTGTTTGCAAGTAGCTTTGTGCGAAAGTAGATACTGTTGGCTGCCAGCACCACAGCATGGAGGGCAAGTTCATCCTCCTGCGGCCCTTCCTGCCCATCTGGGCGGGTGGAGTAGAGCTGCAACTTAACCTGTGGGTGCGGATGGTGCGGTCCATGAAGATTGGTTTTCAAGGTTGGTTGAGAAGGCAGTCAAAGCATCCCGGATAATGGCAGTCCTGCCACAATCACCATGAATGTACTACTACCTATGCCGCTCACAATATCCATACAATTGCACGATCCTGCATTTGTAATCCCAGGCTGACAGTCCAACAATTGCAAGCAGACATCTGCCGCATGTAAACAGCATATTGCCCAGTACTAATGTCGCTGAAAGCGCAACATAGAGCTTGCATTGTCCATCAGTCTGTACGAGCCTGTGGGAAAGCCACTCACATCTGCCAAATCCTCACAGCCAAACAGCCATGCGTTCTTTGCCTCTTTTGGCCTGGTGGCATCTGGCTGGCGCTCTGCTGTCACATTGCCTGACGCCATGTTAGGGACTTGAAATTTATAATTCCTACCTATAGACTACTTCATAAACGATATCTTACTCGCACTCACGTGTCATCATTGCGCTTGCATATTATGCAAGCAAGAGTAAACTATAAACATGACGAGATAGTTTTTTAAACCAGGAAGAATTCGATTGTACGGCAATGCTGTTGCTGACGACTGTATTGAGAGTGAATTCGCAGCGGGTTGTGAATTCCTTATCTTGGAAGTAGCAAGCTAGTTGCCCAGCCAGAGCAACCCAGGAAACATACTTGTCTAATATCAGGATAGTTCTTCTCAACTGGCCTATACATGGCTATGGAAAAAAGGCACTCCAACAGCTGCAGAGCGCCACCAGGCTGGCCAGGCAGCACTGGTCATAATTCTACATAGCTTCCAACTTGTGCATGTCTTGCCACGTGTTGTGATGCTTGATGATGCTAGACATGATGATGACAATGATGACGTCAGGTTGCATGAATGCTTGCATCATGATGCAATTGCAATGCCATTGCAGCAATGGAACCCATTGATGTACATGTCTTGGTGAAAGGGGCACACGACGCCTTGGACCTGTGCATCCTCTTTCCCTTCATGCAGGGAGCGGTGACAAGGCGCTGCCAGTTGGCTTTCTGTCTGTTCACTGGAGTTTCACTGGAGTTAAGAAATACATGGACACTTAGGATGTCGCAAAAGCCCTCTGCAGCCACACAAGCGCCTCAGCGCATGTCCCCTTCTATCCCACACAGATCCCAGGCACTCAAAAAGAAAAAAGGCTAGCCATGCCAGGTACGGCTGCGTGCATTTAGGAAAGATATCTAAGTAGCGAGCAAGCCAGGGCTTCACCAATGAGCACGCGCCATCTCATTGGAATACCTTTAAGCTCATGCAGCAACTCAAGTCCTTCCCGGCGTGATAACATGCATGGTATAAGAAAAAAACATTCTTTGGCACTGCGCAGCACCCAATCAGCTTCAGTGACATCGCTAGCCAGGCTCTGCTGCAGAGCTACAACAGCCAAGCAGTGATTTCATATAAAAGTGAAAACCATTTATTGCTTCAAGAAAATTTTACATTGTTCCAAAAAGCAATAATCTCATGAGATCAGGCGTTGATGAAGAGGGATTCCTGGTTTGGAGCTGGACTAAGGGTCACAGGAACTGGTAGGTACTAGTGTTGTTTGGTAGATGTGTTTGGGGGGCCTCTAGTTCGTTGCAGAGGTGAGGATAGGCAGAAATGAGTTTAGAATAAGCATTGGCTATACATCCACCTCCAACAAGGAGGGACATGGTTACAGCAGTGGCCTCTGTATTAAGAATGGCAGAGTAAAAAGCATGCTGCAAATGAGTCCCCTCTGCCAGGAGGGCTCTGTGCTGGATCCAGTGAATGATTGCATGCTCGCAATAGCGGCACCTTGTATGGGCTTTATGCTAATTTCCTCTATTGATGTAGGGAGAGTTTCTTTGCTTTTCTTTTCTTTTGGGCCTTGTGCTCATGTCCTCTAACGATGCTGGAATTACCAACACCATATGTCGAGCTGAGTAAAAAGCAATTGCTGCTGCCATCACGCACTCTTATTCACGCATTGCTTCAGAAAGTCTCACCTCTCTTCATCAAATACGTAAACAGCTTAATTACCCTGAGAAGCACAAACAACACATTAAAGGAGATGTCCTTAAAACTATATTTACTCTCATCAGCAACAAACTCTCATTAGCAACTCACAAACCAACATTTATACTATAGATAGTAAAGTAAAATCTCACTGAGGCATGGCATGCTGGCATTGCTGGTAACGACTGTGCAGATGCTATTGTAAAATATCAGGCAAACCAAGCCAATAATAACTTAGCTGATACTGGGATCCCTGACGCAGGCCTTGACGGAAATCCATTCTCTCATTTATTTTTATTTTTATTTATTTTTACTTGCTTTCCAGCATGCAACAGGTAGCACTCCTGCACTGCAAATCGAAACCAAGTTTTCAAGCCAATGGTCACATTTTCTTCAGCTGCATGCACGTCTACCTGAAGATATTGTTGCATTAAAGCATCAGAGGTGCCCACACACTTCTGCAAAGTCGGATCACACTTTGATGTGCTCGGAAATGAAGTCACAGATGCCCTCTCCCTTGCTGTTCACTACTTCTCCGTACATCATATGGGGACACGGAAGTGTATTTTATCATGGTATTTTATGGAGTCTGACATTTTGCATCATGATGGAGTGCGAGTGGTTACACTTTTCATTCTTGTCTCGTTAAGAGTGACAGAGTGAAGGAAAGGAAAGAAATCAAATCCCTACTTCCATCTTTACTTGCAAGCTGCGCCAATAAAAAGCTGGCTCACGTGTAGAAGCTGGAATTTAGCTGCCTAAATAACTTGATTATGTTTGTTTCATACTTCAAGCACAGACCCTTTGATTGGTTTACAAGGGACAAGTTATTGAAGCTGACTGGTTGGTATATGGAGCAATGAATTTTTTGGGGGGTGGCAGCTGTAAGAAAGCTGAGCTTCCAAACTACCTGATTTACCGCTACCTGAAGCTGAAGTTTAGAATTACTCGCACGCGTTGGGTCTTCAAACAGCTTCTTCAAGTTAAGAAAACAGGCAATTGATGCTCACTGCTTTATTCCTGAAGTAATTGGTATTTTTGTTTGGGTGGCACTGTCAGAAAGCAGAGCTTTTCAGAAGCTCTGCTACCTGATTAATTGCAGATATTGGGAATTTCTTGGCACATCCTGGCGAGCTCAATGCATGCAGCTGCTTTACTACTGGGTTAAGGAGTGCAGCCAAACTACCTGGCTGAAGGTCAAATCCCATTGTGGCTCTTGTAACCCTTGGTGGGCTCAGAGCAGGCAGCTGCTTTACTGTTGCGTTAAAGAGTGAAGCAATCCTGCATCACCTGTATTCTTTGCTCTGCGCCCTGCTGTGATCATGCTCTTCAACAAGCCTCAAAAGCCACCCAGAGCAGCTGTGATCATCCTCCTCAACAGCCCATTAAGAGGTGGACAAAAAGTAGGATAAAAGAATTTCTGATCACTGTTTACTGCCGTTTTTGGGGTTCTTATCAGGTGTTCGCTGCGGTCGTTGGTGTTCTTGCTGTTGCTGCTGCTGTTGCTGCTGCTGCTGCTGCTGCTGCTGCTCTAACAGCCTCTTCTGGGCCCAATCAGGCAGGTTGCTGGGTATAGCACCAGGTGCTACCCCGCCTCCTTTTGACTGCCTTTGGTTGCTATCTGCCCACGGCGCACGCCTATCTCCATTAGCACCATCCCAGTCCACAACAGCTTCGCGGCTCCCACTCGCACGCCGTCTTCCTCTACCACTTGGCGCTTGCTGTGTTGCTGTTGAAGATGCAGAGCGAGTCTGGGCCTCAGATTGCACCTGAGCTTTGCTCTCTGGGTCCAATGCGCGAGCACCTGCAAAGATGTGGGGACAGAGGGGATCTAGGCAAAAATGATACTTTTTAATATGAGATTGCTACCAGGATGCTGGTTCCTCCGTTTATACAGTTATGCGTCATTCCAATGGCTCTGCCCCAGCCCTGAGGGGACGTAGCAACTTGTACTTGGACATGCTGGGGAAAGATTTCTCCAATGCTTCAGGAGCTCTTTAGATGACCCTATTTCGAACAGGCCTGAAACCACTCAGCTGACAAAGGAGCCTTGTCCTGGCCGCTCCATCCTAGGCCGAGGGCACCCCCCCCAACCCCCCGTCAATTCACAACAATCACCTGCTTCTGCAGCTGTGCGGCCTACGCAATCTCCGAAAAAGAAGCGGGCATTCTTGAAGTCGTCAATCATTGGGTTGAAGGAGCAGATTGTTGCTGTGCGCTCCATCTCTCGGTAACGTTTCATCACCTCACCCTGCATGCAGCACAGGCAAGGGCTTGCAGTCGTCAATCATTGGGTTGAAGGAGCAGATTGTTGCTATGCGCTCCATCTCCCGGTAACGTCACATCACCTCACCCTGCATGCAGCATAGGCAAAGGCTTGTTTTAGAAGGGGCAGGGGAACAAAACATCATCATTCCCTTCTGCCTTCTGGCGCACAGCTTTGCAGAAATCAACCATAGCCTTTGAACATCATTGATCCAAGCTTGAGGGAGCTACAGCACACACATCCAAAACACAATCATCAGATGCAGGCCCAACTACTCATTGGCTATCCAGCCTAGAGGTCCCACCCTTGTTCTGTGTTTATCACAATTTTATTATGTCTCTCTCACCGAGCATCACGCCTGTATGCATACAACAACAAGTGTTTTATGAAGAAATAAGTGCACACAATTATGAAAGTTACAGAAGTACAACACATACACACATTCACACACACATCAATGGTACACACCTGCACATAATGCGAGGTGCTGATGGTCCCTGTGCCAGCCCCCCAAGCTTCTTCAGCAGATGCCTTGTACATTCGGGCTAGGGCATCAAAGTCTGTGAAACAAGCGTACAGACATAATTCGAACAAAACAATTATGAGCAGGAGGCACCCAAGTCCGTAAAAAGGGGCATGATTGAATGAGCAATTATGACTAAGTGACCCTGTAATGAGTACAGCGTGCATTTCATTTCAGGGCAGCCAGGAAGCCACACCTGGAAACTTCCTGAGAGCATTCCAAGCAAAAATTGTCAGAGGGGGAACAACAATCTTGGTGCACGAAAACAATCCACAGAAAGTAGAAGTTCCCATGCAAAACAGACATCCATTGCTGTCGAATCCCTCCAGGCAATTGTAACCCATGTGGGTTACACATGAAGAGACGAGCACACAGTACAACTTGTTCTGGACTAATGCGCCTTGAGGCTGCCACCGACGTGAGCTTCAATCTATTACCAACACAGCATGAATTAGAGAGTAAGTGGGTTCCTGCAAAAAAGCTCACCTGTAGGAAAAAATATATCTGAGGAGCCCCAGGGGACCAGCACTGTTGAATGATCTATATTCTTGCCTTTGACCTGAGCAAGCAGGAGTTGAGGAGGAATTTACATTGGAATTTAGGAGAAATTTACATAGAAATTTACATACATTTACTGGAATTTACAGTGGTTGTAGAAAAGGCGACCAAGGTAGTAATACCCAAGCAGCCTAGGCTGCTACACCCTAAAAAGGCCTAAAAATGATACTACGCTATCTGGTGATTTACAGAAATGGCAGGAACAAAGGGAAGTGTAGGGTTTGGCTCGCTTGGCATGGGTTTGGCTCGCTTGGCATGTGATCTCACTTTTGTTGGCGGATGCGCGAGATCTTGTGTGGCACAAAACCCATGTTTAAATCTTAGATTTCTCATGCCCAGCTTCAACACATGTTTTTGTTCAAATACCACATCAGGAACACTACATCAGAGAAGAGCAGCACAAACATTTGCCAAATGACTAGGGAAGCATTGGGTCGTCCTTTACATTTGACTTTCTTACATTTAAAAGCTTCCTCACGTTTGAGTTTCTCACATTTGGTTTGCAAAAGAAAAAAACAAATGACAGGGAGGCATAGGCTCTTAAAAAATACGTGCCAAATAATGCGGGCGCACCCCCCTGTACCCCCTCACACGGACGCACCTACACATGCATACATCCACACGCACCTTTTCAGCCACAAGGGGTGCATTGCGGCCTGGAATACGCACATCTGGGAGGCGGTCAAAGTCAGTGGCTATCAGGCTGCACAGCAGTTGCCACCATGACAAATGCTTTGAGCGGCTCTTAAGTTTGCAAATTGAGCATACACAGTTGAGCATCTAGCATGCTCAATCTTCCAGTAAAAACAAAAAGGTATACTTTTTTTGAGACGCATGCTCAAACATCCAGCGATAATACACATTAAGAACATTGAGCATCTGGCAAATGCTGATAAATGTAGCAACAATTATTGCTGATGCCTATGCTGTGTCATCTAGCATGTGCCCAAATAATTAAGCAATGATGGGAATTTTTGCTCAGCTTCTGCACATGGTACCAAATGCCATGATCTTGCTGTTTTATGGGATTGGCCTGCCCCAGTAATGGCGGAACGAGACATTTGCTCAATGCCGCTCATGCATTGCATTCATTGGGAAAAGTTAAAATCGAGGAAGCATGGAGTACCCTGAATTGCGCACAAGTCAATGCTAATAGAGCAAACAAGAAGTGAACGTCCAAGCCAACACCGCTACCGTTCCAGGAACCTTAGATTATAAAAATGCTAAGGAACATGGAAGCCTAAGTATGCAGTGATGCATGGAACGTGGAACCTTACATAATAAAAAAGCCAAGGAACATGGAAGCCTAAGTATGCAGTGATGCATGGAACGAGGAAGTTGCATTGCCCTAGTTAAGCGAAAGATAGGACTTAAATTTGCCCCATGCTAGAGGTATGTCATGGTCCTGCGTTTTTTCAAATGATGAGGCAGCACGGACCTGTGGTTAGGACGAGCACGGTGCAAGACGTCTAACAGGGCTAAGGCTGCAGTAGGCACAAAAAACAGCTCGCCTTCTGCAACCTCTGGCTCACTCTCTGTGGAGACATTCAAGCAGCAAGTTGGAACATCAGATGAATTGTGTTACCACTTGGTAAGAGCATGGGCAAGAAGATTGGGTTGAGAGCAGCAAAGCAAGAGAACCTATGGCAGACAACTCAGAATACGGAAGATTAGGTCAAAAAGAGGAGGGAGCATGAGAGCCAAGCATGAGAATCTGGCAAGCGCAATATGACCAGAAGGTCGCATGGAAATATATCATATATACCAAAGCTTCTAGTCATTCAGGAGGGTCCAGAGAGCAAAACTTTAAAATCTTGAGCCCAAAAGCTATCGATTGGTGTATTAAGGGGTCCAATTGGTGTGGATAAGGGAGGTCCAGGGGGGCTTGGCAGGGCAGGTACACATGCACGTCTGCTGCTGCTCAGTATTGCAGCTGCTGCAAACAACTTTTCTGTTGCATTGAGTATGCAGATGGATGGGGAACTTGAAGAGGAGCAGATTGGTACTCTTGTCATCTATGTAGGGGCATTGTAAGGGGGGTTTTGGGGGGGGGGGAGGGGGAGAAAGGAGAGCCCAGGGGTCCAGTCCCAAATACTCACATGGCGTTCGCTGACTTTTTTCACTCTCCTGGATCATTTCAGATTTACGACTGCATTATTCTGGGCCTTCGTTTGCATTCCAGCGTTGTAGCGATTCCAACTGCGTTGGAAGCTTCGGCTTCGCAAGCACCCCTCCCCTTTTTCCAGCTAATTTAGATTGTATCTGGTATATGGAGCGGTCAGTGTTGCCAAAAACTAGCAGAGAGAAGCGGATGGCATGCAAAGCCACAAAGGCCACAACTTGCACATGTGAGAAGCGCTGTGGTACTTACAAAGCAAACCAAGTAATTGCGGAAAGAAGCTGATGGCATGCCACCAATCTTCATGAACCTTAAGTTAGCTCAGCCAAGCTATGTGTGAAAATGAGGAGATAATGCCCCGCTGCAAACTGAGTATGCTGAGTGGTTGAGGGTGCCTAAACTGGTGCTTCTGCATAAAAAAAGTGAGGGTGGGGCTCTAGGATTGAGCCATGGGCATTTTAGGTCGTTTTTGACCATTTCCAGGAAAATGGGCGTCAAAACGCCTGCTCTGGCCCAAATTCTGCCCATATTTTGGCTCTCAGGTAGGTTTTAGGTCAGGCCTGATCCTTCGGAGTGAAAAAGGGGGGGCAAATTTTAGTCCGGAGCACTTAGAGCATGGTCACCTGTGCGCACCTGCTAGGCAAAAGTGGTGTGAACAGGGGAACCAGGCAAGCACTGTGTTTGGCCACAATCTGAGTATGAGGACTTGTCTAGCATAATTCCCAGGCATGGCCTGCCAGGTGTAGGGGCCCATGAGTGGATGGGTAGGTCCCTGGGGCGCGGTCAATGCGCCAGCTGTCATGGCATTTCAAAAGCCATCTCTTTTCTGTTTCCAACCCGCCACCCTCCAAAAATCAGGTAGATGCACTCCTTTACTTTCAGAGCACTTGAAACTCATAAGGAACCAAACCTGGATGCCTTGTGCGGGCTGGAATCCCCAGCTGTCAGCTGACAGCTGATCCAAACAGACACATCTAGCCAAGCATGGTTCACGCCATAAGAGTTTTTTATGAGTTTAAAATTGTTAAATTGATCGACCAAGTTTTGACTGGATTCCCTGCCAAAATCGAGGTCCGGGGAGCGATTTTCTGGACCCCCGCCCCAGCACCCCAGACCCCCCAGAATGTGCTCCTGATAAAGTGCCCAGCCATCGCTGCTGGTCAGGTAAGCCCGGGGGGAGCTTCCTGGAGACCCCATTTTGGCAGGGGTTTTGCTTGATTTCTGGCCCCACACCCTGGGCATCCCCCGGCACAAACTGAGTATGCAGAGTTGCTGAGATAGGTCTAGACAAAGGTCCTGCATACTCAGAATCATCTGGTTCCAGTGGGGCATTAACTCAAACCTAATTGGCTGGCCTGACCTTAAGCTAACAAAAACTCCAATAATAAAGAATCCAAAAACATCCAAAAACTCTTGCAGCCGGAAACCGATGGCATGCCAGATATCCTTGCGCACCTCGAGCTAACAAAAAATCCAAAAGCCTGTTCAGGCGCCTGTCCAACCGCTCTTCCAGGGTGGTGGGCACATATGATGATGCCAACGCTCGCTGCACGACGTGTGTGTGTGTGTGTGTGTGTGTGTGTGTGTGTGTGTGTGTGTGTGTGTGTGAAATTCTGACACCGAGTATGAAATGCCGACCGAATGTGAAGCGCCTCAGGGAATGAAGCCCGCTGATGTTGCTCATGCTGGGGACAACCGGCTGCGTGCCCCTCGTCCTGGCACCACTGCACATCTTGCAAGAGATGATGCTGACCGTGTGCTGGAGACACTACTGGTTGTAAGAGTGATGCTGCTGCTCACCATGCTAAGACACTACTGGTTGTAAGAGTGATGCTGCTGCTCACCATGCTAAGACACTACTGGTTGTAAGAGTGATGCTGCTGCTCACCATGCTAAGACACTACTGGTTGTAAGAGTGATGCTGCTGCTCACCATGCTAAGACACTACTGGTTGTAAGAGTGATGCTGCTGCTCACCATGCTAAGACACTACTGGTTGTAAGAGTGATGCTGCTGCTCACCATGCTAAGACACTACTGGTTGTAAGAGTGATGCTGCTGCTCACCATGCTAAGACACTACTGGTTGTAAGAGTGATGCTGCTGCTCACCATGCTAAGACACTACTGGTTGTAAGAGTGATGCTGCTGCTCACCATGCTAAGACACTACTGGTTGTAAGAGTGATGCTGCTGCTCACCATGCTAAGACACTACTGGTTGTAAGAGTGATGCTGCTGCTCACCATGCTAAGACACTACTGGTTGTAAGAGTGATGCTGCTGCTCACCATGCTAAGACACTACTGGTTGTAAGAGTGATGCTGCTGCTCACCATGCTAAGACACTACTGGTTGTAAGAGTGATGCTGCTGCTCACCATGCTAAGACACTACTGGTTGTAAGAGTGATGCTGCTGCTCACCATGCTAAGACACTACTGGTTGTAAGAGTGATGCTGCTGCTCACCATGCTAAGACACTACTGGTTGTAAGAGTGATGCTGCTGCTCACCATGCTAAGACACTACTGGTTGTAAGAGTGATGCTGCTGCTCACCATGCTAAGACACTACTGGTTGTAAGAGTGATGCTGCTGCTCACCATGCTAAGACACTACTGGTTGTAAGAGTGATGCTGCTGCTCACCATGCTAAGACACTACTGGTTGTAAGAGTGATGCTGCTGCTCACCATGCTAAGACACTACTGGTTGTAAGAGTGATGCTGCTGCTCACCATGCTGGACACACTGCTGGCCGTGTGCATGGTGCTGCTCTGCTCACCATGCCGAAGACACGGCTGGCTGTGTGCTCATCATGCTGGAAGCACTGCTCATAATGCTGGCCACATGCATGCCGCTGCTGGATACACTGCTTGCCTTGTGTGCATGATGTAGTTGCTCACCATGCTGGAAATACTGCGGGCCATGAGCTCACCATGCTGGAGGCACTGCTCGTAATGCTGGCCGCATGCATGCTGCTGCTGGACCACATTACTGGCCGTGTGCATGATGCAGTTGCTCACCATGCTGGGAATATTGCTGGCCATGAGCTCACCATGCTGGAGGCACTGCTCGTAATACTGGCCGCACATATGCTGCTGCTGGAAACACTGCTTGCCTTGTGTGCATGATGCAGTTGCTCACCATGCTGGGAATATTGCTGGCCATGAGCTCACCATGCTGGAGGCACTGCTCGTAATACTGGCCGCATGCATGCTGCTGCTGGAAACACTGCTTGCCTTGTGTGCATGATGCAGTTGCTCACCATGCTGGAAATAATGTTGGCCATGTGCACATCACGCTGGAGGCACTGCTGGCTGTGTGCTCATCGTGCCAGATACGATACTGGCCATGGGCTTACCGTTCTGGAGGCACAGCTCATCATGCTGGGCACACCGCTGGTCGTTTCATGATGCTGCTTGTCATGCTGCTTGCCATGCTGGAGATACTGCTGGCTGAGTGCAGAGCACTTTTAACCTACGTTGCTTGCTGCATGAACTCAAGCCCTGCAGAGTACTTTCAACCTACATTGCTTGCTGCATGAACTCAAGCCCTGCAGAGTACTTTCAACCTACATTGCTTGCTGCATGAACTCAAGCCCTGCAGAGTACTTTCAACCTTCATTGCTTGCTGCATGAACTCAAGCCCTGCAGAGTACTTTCAACCTTCATTGCTTGCTGCATGAACTCAAGCCCTGCAGAGTACTTTCAACCTACATTGCTTGCTGCATGAACTCAAGCCCTGCAGAGTACTTTCAACCTTCATTGCTTGCTGCATGAACTCAAGCCCTGCAGAGTACTTTCAACCTCCATTGCTCGCTGCATGGACAAGACACTCAGAGCCTACATTGCTCTGAGCAATGCAAGAATGCAGACCCCGCAGAGCACTAAGGGCCTACATTGCTCTAAGCAATGCAAGACTGCAGGCCCCGCAGAGCACTCTGAGCCTACACTGCTTGCTGCAAGACTGCAGACCCTGCAGAGCACCCTGAGCCTACACTGCTTGCTGCAAGACTGCAGGCCCCGCAGAGCACTCTGGACCGACACTGCTCGCTGCAAGACTGCAGGCCCTGCAGAGCACTCTGGACCGACACTGCTTGCTGCAAGACTGCAGACCCCGCAGAGCACTCTGGACCGACACTGCTCGCTGCAAGAATGCAGGTCCTGCAGAGCACTCTGAGCCTACACTGCTTGCTGCAAGACTGCAGGCCCCGCAGAGCACTCTGAGCCTACACTGCTTGCTGCAAGAATGCAGGCCCTGCAGAGCACTCTGAGCCTACACTGCTCGCTGCAAGAATGCAGGCCCCGCAGAGCACTCTGAGCCTACACTGCTTGCTGCATGGACAAGACGTTCAGAGCACTCTGAGCCTACACTGCTCGCTGCAAGAATGCAGGCCCCGCAGAGCACTCTGGACCGACACTGCTCGCTGCATGTACATGGGCCCTGTGAACGCCGCGATGATGGCAGCAGAAACGAAAAGGAAGGTGCATGGGCATTCTGCATGTAACTGACAGGAGGTGTTGTTTTTACATCGGCACCAGGTAGATTGGAAATGAGACATGCTGGCTCTCCTCCATGCACTTTGGCAGCCTGTATCACTGACCGCCTGTTATCCTGTGCACACCTTGATGAGGGGGTCCTCTAGTGGCCCTAGCTCCTCTCTCCAGGGTCCTGCCTCCATGGAGCATCCTTGGCGGCTCCTGCTCTTGAAGGCACGGGAAGGTGACACATCCATGGCTGCGAAGAATGGCACAGGAGGTGCAGGATGTGACAAATGCCAGTCAGTAAGGGCCATGCCTCTGTGGATCGCCCTTGGTGACTCACTCGCCTCAAGGCATGGGAGGGTGACACGTTCCATGGCTGCAAAGAATGGCAGGGGGGAAAGTACGTGACAAATGCCAGCCAGTAAGGGCCAGGTCTCCACGGCGCATCCTTTCCGACTCCTGCGCTTGAAGGCATGGGAAGGTGACACATTCATGGCTGCGAAGAACCGCAGAGGAGAGGCACACGACAAATGCCAGTCAGTAAGGGCCAGGTCTCCACGGCGCATCCTTTCCGATCCCTGCGCTAGGGAGGGTGAAGGCGTGGGAGGGTGACACATCCATGGCTGCAAAAGAATGGCACAGGGAATGTGGGTGACAAACAAACTCATGAAGAGATTACGGGCAGAGGGCTGTACGACCCAAACACACATCCGTGGCGTTGTTAACGTCGCGTTCTAGAACAGGGACAAGAAAAGAAAAGACTACGCAGGCCAGGTCTGGCTGCGTGCATTAAGGAAAGGTCCCCTAACTAGCAAGCTAGCTAGGGCCTCACCGAAGGGACATACACATTAAAGCTCTTTTGGCAACCTGGTGCATCCTGGTGCAACTTGGTGCATCAGGCATCCTGGTGCATCAGGCATCCTGGTGCAACCTGGTGCATCAGGCAGACAGTCGAGCATAATCCCAGCTTAAGAAATGTTGCCTGGTAGAAGGTCTATCACACCCTTGAAATCTACCCATTTTTCAGCACACCACACCACACTCGCACTCACACACACACACTCTCTCTCTTTTTGGTGCTTCATTCGTGCTTATTGAGGCGAGAGAGAGAGAGAGAGAGAGAGAGAGAGAGAGAGAGAGAGAGAGAGAGAGAGAGAGAGAGAGAGAGAGAGAGAGAGAGAGAGAGAGAGGAGGAGGGAGAGAGAGAGAGAGACAGAGACAAGTCAAAGCCCCCAGAAATATTAACCAACAAGATAATGTGCATGCGCTGCACCAACGCTCCAACTGGAAAGCGTCTGAGGCCAGCCTGACACCTACCAGATGAGTGTGGGGGGCTGAGGAGGCGACCTGAAGGGCCTCCCTGCTGCGCTGCATCAACATTCTAACTGCAGAGCACCTGAGGTTGCTTGACACTCACCAGATGAGTGTGGGGGGCTGAAGAGGCGTTCCGAAGGGGCTCCCTGCTGCGCTGCCTTGTCTGGGAGTGCCACCACGTATGTCTGGTGCCATGGGTGCTTCTCACTGCGGCGGTACACCCTGCGTGTCAAACAAGAATAGCACCGGGTTGCTCGTGAGAACTGCTGCCTTGCCTGGGAGTGCCGCCACACAATTTTAGTGCCACAAGTGCTTCCCACTGCGGCGGTACACCCTGCGTATCAAAAGAGGACAGTACTGGGCTGCTCGTAAGAACGGCTAACTGCCTGGGAGCGCCTCCTCATAAGTCTGGTGCCATCGGGTTCTCCTCACTGCGGCAGTACAGCCTGTGCATCGAACAAAGGACTGCTGGGTTACCTGTGAGTGCTGCAAGAAACTGTGCTTGTGCAAGATGTCAAGAGGAGTGCCAGCGCAAGAGGAGCGCTGTTACAAAATGGTAAGGACAGTGTTGACGCAAGGCCGCAAATGCAAAAGACAGTGAGGGCGCAAGGTGCTGTGTGGAAACAGCAACAGTGCAGTGTGAGAAGGACAGTGATGTAGGGTGGAAAGGTGGGAAGGGTAGTGGCAATGCAAGATGGCTAGGTACAGGGAACACTGCGACAACAGCTCAGGGACGCCTCCAAAAGCACACCCTCCTGGCTGAGCCTCTCGTTGCTTTCATTGATTAATAACTGCTTGATCACACCGGTAGTCACTTCAACACGGTTACCACTGGCATCAGGCGCCAAGTACACAACACAGCAAGGCAAGACAGACTTAAGCACAATGGTCGCCACTGGCATCGTGTGCCAAGTACACAACACAGCAAGGCAAGACAGCCTTAAGCACAATGGTCGCCACTGGCATCGTGTGCCAAGTACACAACACAGCAAGGCAAGACAGCCTTGAGCACAAGGGTCGCCACTGGCATCAGGTACCCAACTTCACCACCCATCATGCTTTCACGCACACCACCCATCATGCAACAGTGCTGCTTTCATGCACACCACCCATCATGCATCAGTGCTGCTTTCATGCACACCACCCATCATGCATCAAGTGCCGATTCCGTGTTAACATGCCCTGTACTGTGTTTACCTACTTGGCTGGATAATGTGAAAAACACGGCATACATGTATGGGATCGGCCAACCTGCCCATCATGCATCAGGCACCAAGGACACCATGCAGCAAGCCAAGCTGGTCCAGCAACTAGCCTTTCAGAGCCCTGCTGAACTGGGCTTTGACCTGTTTTTGGCCAATGCCGATTTGCCTCCAATCCAGCGCACTCCGAGCACCTTCTTTGGCGTTTGCACGACTTGCTCCCAAGAAGCACATCAAACAGCTCACATAACTTTACTGGGCCTGACCTTCCCTTTTGTGCACTCTTGCAACACCACACCCGACCAGTCACACAAAAAGACATACCCAAACACACCTGCCATTCCGCAGGTTGCCCTACAATCCCCTATCACGGTAAGATACACGAAAGCACATGAAGAGACGCACCCACGCACACACCTGTCACGTCACATGACTCATGTGTAGGGTTGGCTAGTTCCATTACAAATATGCCGTATATATCAGCTTTTTGGCAGAGAAAATACAATATGTATGGCGTATGTATATATGGAATTGGCCAACCTCACTCATGTGGCGGGCGGCCCCGTGTCACGGAGAGGCACATATGAAAAGGCGCTATCTGAATGTCACATTCACAACACACCTGTCATGCGGCAAGTTGTCCAACACCTCCATCATTAGCACGTACGTGTGGTCCCACACAGGTCCGTTACCCCAGGTGGACGGATGCCACGCATTGCCACGGGACAAGTGAAACCTGCAGAGTCACAAGGCAAAGAGACACAGTGGAGAGAGCATTTACAGAGGGATTGAGGGTAAGACATGTAGCTCGAAACGTCAAAGGACAGAGGGACCGGAAAAGGGTCAATCATTTCAAGACTGGAGTCTTTTAAAGCATGAACGGGGTGAGGCAGGTGGGTCAACAACAGGTCAGAGCACAGTTGGCACTGTATCAAAGATCATGAAATTGCCACAGAAATTGTGCTCAGAATCTCTCGCACGTGCATCTATAAACACGCGCACGCACAATAAACACACATATGCACACGTATATACGCATACAACATAACACTGATGTTGCCTTCCTCCTTTTTACACAAATGCATAGGCATAGAAGCAGCCCATATACACTAAATGTACCCCCCCACCACCACACAAACACACTCACCTGCCACCATGGCCCCCTTTTACCACGACGGCATCATACTGCTGAGCTGCTAGCTTTGACGAAATTTCCAAGCATGTGTAGGTTGTATCTGGATATACATCAGGCCGATTGTCTCGAATCCAATCCTGCAGGGATATGCGTAGCAGGTTGCATTATTCTCCTTAACTAAAAGCTCATAGCATTCCATATCCTAATTCCATGCCCTCGTTGCATTCCCCTTAACCAAGTCTTCTGCAGCTATTTCATCACAAGAGATGCCAGCTGAATCTTCCCTGTGCAAAGTGATGCATTGGTTACCTTAGATACCTCAATTAAAGAAGGAAAACACAATTCCATGATCATGCATCAGTCACCACCAAGTGATGGTTCTCGTTCTCAAGCAATATTTTGCTTTAATGTTTCTGGGTATATATGCCTTTCCTTGTAAGCTGACACAGACCTCAGGTTGCACAACAGGAACACTGGAAATAATCTCTAAGAGGGGATTATGCACTCTTGGTAATCTATTTTTCTGCTGGCAACGTCACAAAGAGCTGAATCATGAGTTGTGGTTGCGACTGGGTAGCACCCTTGATTGTTTGAGCCTTGCCTACACGCATGTGGATGAAGAGGACAGGTTAAATAGTATTGGAAAGGCTCAATTTCAAGAAGGTAACCTTGACCATGCTGGAAATAGTTACGCCCTCTGTTGCATACTGTGGTCTGCATGTGCACACACTTCCGCCCACCAATGCACACTGAAATGTGTGAACATGTGCAAACCATTAGGCCAACCGTTACACGCTGTGGTCTACATGTGCGGCACATGCAGAGAACACTGCCTAAGGTCAGGCAGTGCGCTGTGCAGTAGCTCTGGCACCTCAACACTGACCAAGCAGCAATCAGGAATGCTCAGGAAAAAGACATCCTCAAGCCATGAGCGCATACAAACGCACCAAGGTATCCATTGCTAAGGTGCCTTTCCTGCCTCCCACTTCAATCATGCATAGAAACAACGCACACAGAAATGGTGCACACGTACCAGCATGTCCCGCGCTAAGGTGCCATTCCCGCCTCCCACTTCGATAATGCGCAGAGGGAGGCCTTCCTGTCAGTGCATGGAAGGTCATAGGAAAATCCTTGTTAGCAGGCGCTTGCTCAATTTGAGACATGCAGAATCCTTGCTTTGCCCATTAGGAAAATGCCACTTTCTGTTGACACATTTTAGGCCAGGTTGAGGATTGGAATGCTGGAAGGTAAAAGCGCGTGACTGTGGCTTAGGACTCGCGGGTCATAAATGTCACAGTTAAGACTCGTTAAGAGCCTTGCGCTCTACCAACTGAGCTAGGCGGGTCATAACTGTCAGATGGCAGAACTCAATTGGTTGCTGGTACGCTTCTTATGAAGTGCTCCTCTCTTGAATGTTTTTTGGTGCTCAGCGGTGGCACTACATTCAATGGGCTTCTTGTGTGAAGTGCTCCCCTCTTCTGATGTTGCCTCGTAATACTCATCATTGCCAGTCCAATCCATGTGATAGGCATTCAGAGCATCAACAAGAATGCACGCAGGGAACAACAAGGGTTCAGGTTCTTCTCCAGCTGCCCTTCTTCAGCTCAGCTGCAGCGCTGCTCCAATTGCATCCCCAGACTGCCCAAACGTTCAAGCAAGTACACCAAAGCCGTAGGAGCCTCTCGTGCTGCTGTTCATGCTGCTCGCGTTGCTTTGAATGGGGCCATGGTGCCTTTCACACGTGTGGACTGCTTTACTGCTGCACGCTTGCTGGGAAGCCCATCTTTGGGGATTTCTATTTGCTAGCCAGGCAGCTTTGGGCTCCCATTGGCCATGCACTTGCTTGTTGGGATGTGTGCAACATGCAGCAGCAGTGCATGCATAAAGGAGGGACAGCTTTGGGCCCCCTGCTCACTGTGTAGAGTCCTACTCTCGGCCCCACTGGCCATGCTTTTTTTCTTGTTGCACTTGCAGGGGTGCGCACTTGCAGGGGTGCGCACCATATGGAGATATGAGCCTGCAGGTGAAACACTTAGATTGAAATGCATCCAAATCCACCTGGTAAACATTCTAGTTGTTGTTTTTCCAACCAGTGCTTTAATAACAGAGGAAGCCTTATAAGCAGATGATAGGCTAAAGGAAGGAAATTAAGCAGCAGGGCATGTGTGGAGGAAGAGCAGGGAAGAGTGTGTGTGTGTCAGGTAGGCCTGCGTGGCCAATTCAGAACGTTGGGCTTGTCCTAAATGTTGGCATCTGTCTTCTTTCCACCGCCCTCTTTCGCCACTTGCACTCCAGGGATGGAATAAGCCATGCTCCTGTTGGGGCTGCCATGCAGAACTGCTGCTAACCACTGCCTTTTTCCTTTGCACTCCAGATATGCCCACTTAGGGTGATTCATCCTTGAACAGAGGCCGTGCTAATCCTCCCTGTTTCATTTCAATTCAAACGTGTCCCGTAGAACAGAGTAAGGCTTGTATGGACGAGTTGTATTTCTGTGTGATTGAGAGCCAAAAAGGTGTGGAGTAGGGGTTGCGTGATCAGGGGGTACAGGGAGGCCGTAGCGCAAAACCTAAAAGGACACATGACCACAGCCAAACGAGCGTACAATTCAGGATTTGGTAAGATCTTGAGAAGTACGATCTAAAAGACAAACTCAAGATCCATGACCACTGGCAAAGGTAAAATCCAGGATCTCAGCTGTTGGATTTTGATGTCAATCATTGCGACAAAAAATAGCATAGATGATGGATACAGGACCCATGAAAAGTCCCCCAGTGCATTTCCGAAAGCGAAGCCCCTTCCACATTCTCAACCTGGCTGGGCACATTGCTCTTTCCTCAAATCCATGCATGGGGCAATTCATTGCAAGCAACAACCCTCTAAAAAACAGGGAGTTGTGGTCTGGACCTTTAACACTAAACACTTTGTACTGCCGCTGGAAATCTTGCTGCTTGTGTTCTCAGCTGCTTTATTCAGGTCGCACATGCTGAAGCATCTTGGTAATATATGTATTCATGTATGCAACATAAAGTCAAAACACGCCTGTTGCAGAAACTGAGGTGTTAGTATGGATCCCCATGAGCAAGGTAGCCCTGGCCCTGTGATTCCATGGATAACCACCACCAGGGGCCATGTTTTTCTTTCTTTCCAATTCCAATACATGGATCCCAAAGCATGGATTAACCATATCCAGGTTGCTTGGAAAATTCACTTCTGACCCAATTCTTCACATGCCTACATGCATACCCATCTTAATAACTTAATGGCCCCCATCGAATGGAACATGCTCCATACTCTCATTCATAAAAGCCCTGATTAACCTGCAACCCCGAGTTGCCTCTAGTCATCCACCACACACATACACACAGCGACATGCACAATTGATTTGGGAAGTCTGCACTTCAAATGCCCGGCCTTTCAAGCAACTCCACCCTTGCCGTGCAATTACGCAGCTTGCCCATTCATGAAATCTTGCATTCTTTGTGCCTACCTCTTGCTTAATGAATGCAACAGATGGGCTAGCAGCCTGACGTTTTGATTGATGGCATTGTGCTTCTGTAACCTCTGCAACCCAAATGCATGCAATGCCATGCCGGTGCCAGGTTGTGCTCACTAGGCTTTCAGACAGTGGAACATGTAGGCCTACCTTTTTGAAGAACGCGTTTTTCCCTTCGTAAAAACTTGCGTTACGAGGTACTTACTTTGCCTAGTGTGTGCTTCCGATGCTCCAGCATGTGACGAGCCAAGATGTATCCATACCAAGGGCTGAACAGCTCAGCAGGTGTAAGAAAGGAATTCTGCGCATGCACCACAGTAAGTTGCAAGAAACTCGTATGGACTGGAAGTGATCCTTCAATGGTATATGGTTTGCGGGAAATGCTGTTCGTCAGTGATGCACTTCCAGAGACAGAGCCTGCAAGCAGTTGGTGCATGCAGCACGGGAAACTGCGGGCTTGGTTTTGATTCACGTACATGTCAAACACCACCTGCAAGCTGTCAAGGCAGAGCACAGCGCATGAAGAACATGCATTTGCTGTCGACTAAGAGGTAAGACTGATGGTCTGAGATGAGAAGGTGATGCACTGCCCATGGAAGACATTGTGCGCTTCACAACATGTTTGTACACCCTGTAAAGCCTCACAATATGTTGCTTTGCCTTGATGAACATGCTCTCCTGCTCCTCACCAGAGAACGGCGAAATCGTGCTTGCAGAAGCATGTTTTGAAATTAGCCTGGGTTGAAAGCCCCTGGGAAGCAGGTGGCCCTCACACGCAAGTCTTCATTCTAGAGCATGTGCAACACTGAACTGGAAAAAAAGCTCACCAGCACGTGTTTGCAGGTTGTGAGCTATTGCTCCTGTACACAACACACACACACACACACACACACACACACACACACACACACACACACACACACACACACACACACACACACACACACACCTCCAGCTCCTTGTATTTTTTGTTGATCAGCATGCGCCATTCCTCTGCGCAGTACAGCTTCCAGTGATCAATTGGGGTCTGTAGGTGCCCTACCACAGACTGTGGCCTGTTGAAGTAGCCTTTGGTCTGTAAAAAGGTGAAACAAGACAGGTGTGGCATCTGAGACAGCCATCAGGTCCACTACATCATGCACGAACCGTCCTAGTTAATGGTTCAAACATACATCCCAAATCCCCTTCCAGCACTTACAGGGTGGTACAAGGAGTTTTGGATGAAGTCACGCAGCAGCAGCCTGTCTTCCAGTAGCGGGTGTGCAGAGTACAGGGGTTTTTGGTCAGCACCCGTGCTTGCTTGCTCCCAAGAGCGTCCGGAAGTGGATGGAGCTGATCCATCCTGAGCATCAGTGGCAAACTGTTTTCTCCTGGTCATGCATGGCACCACCTGCGTGACTGCTGGCGTACATTGTCCTAATGTCCTAAATTGCTGAGCTTGGCGCAGTGAGGCTAGGTGACGGCCCAAATTATGCATTATAGGTAGAAATGTCAAATTCATGCAACCATTGAACCATGAAGACGATCAGTCAACTGAAACACACACAAGTAAGATGTACCACCATTGAGATTATTGGTTTAAAAATCATTGAAATTGTGTTGTTTGAAACTTCCATGGTGGGTTGATCGTGAGGCCTCGGTCCTTTCCGCTGGCCCAAATCCATCGTGGATTTGGGTGTATGGAAAAATATATAAAATTTATGCTTGAATTTCATGGGATACCACCTGCACTGATTCTCCTTTCCGTTGATCCCAACAACTGCGCAGGTTTGGACTGCAAGGTTTGGTATAATTTCTTTGATAACAAAAAGGAAATTATTTTGAGCATAAAAATTTATTAAGATCCTATTGACGTTAACATTTTTCTTCCACCTCAAAGATCTGAGATGCTGTCAAGTTTAAGACCCTTATGGTGAGACCCGGGCTAGATTTCCTCCGCCTTCTGTCTTGAAAAAACCTGGAGCATGTTTCCCACGCAGGTCCATGCCTTAGGTCCATGCCATTAATTAAGGCAGCTGCAGCGCAAGCGTTCACACTCAGCTCACCTCAAAATTCCAGTTTTTAAGAGTTCCTGAAACCCCATTCCTTCATGATGCAGTATTTCCTTCTTATGCAAGGAACATTGCCATCGTTTTATTTTCAATAAATTTGTTCTGTGCTTGAGGTGTAAGTTTTTAAGAGTTTCTGGACCGAGCCGCGTTCATACTGGTTCGGCTCAGTTCACGTGTGTCCTCAGCGCCACAAACTACTATTGTCACGCAGCTGTGCCTGGCATGGGGGGTGAAAGCTGCTTTGATTTCGGGGAAGATTGGAATCCCAATTTCATTCTATTTTTATTTGATAGTGTGTATAGTTTGCAACTTTGTCAGCTCATAAAATACTCAGGGTGACGAATGCCAACAAACGGTTGATGCAGAAGGGTTCTTTAGCACAACAATCATCATAATTCTTTTCTGAGCCAAGCCGAGCCAGTGTGAACACCCTCGGCTTAAAAAACTAATAAATCCGGCCGAGCCGAGCCAGTGTGGATACCGCCTAATTGCCATTCTACTTGCTTTTTCTACTCGGTGGGACTGTAAAGAAAAAAAGACACATAGGTGGTGATGAAAACGCTTCCTACATTAATAAAAGAAAAGGAGACAATAGGATACACAAACAATCAATTTGAAAATAAGGTCTCGACCACCAACGGGCTACTAAGCATGCACGTAAACTCCATGCCCATTCTATACGACATGCCCACAAACTTGCTACAACTAGGCGCGCCATTGTAAGCAGGCATGCGTCTTACAGCCAGGCTCTGGAACCGGGTGCTTCTTGTAACCCTCCAGATCCCCACTAGCTCTTTCTGTTACTGAGCTTTGTGGAAGGGACTTACAGCTCTTTTGGCCAATGTGTATCCTTTTCCTCAATCGATGTAGGGAGAGTTTCCTTTGCCTATGCAGCTTTTTTATTTTCTTTCTTTTCTTTTCAAAGTTAGATCATGATTTAATACGTCATTTTTCCACAGGGGGTTATCTGCGGACTGATTTAAATCACTTGTTTTTTGCATGCTCCCTGTGTGTCTCTCAATTTCCTATTTTTATTTTAAGCTTGGCTGTTTTCAAGCAGTGTCTGCTCTAAACTCTGAATACAGCAAGTTGGGGGCAATCTGCATCATTGGCTGTGACATAAATCCTTTCTTTTTGCCACAAAACCTCCTTTCCAGACCACCCACTGCATCACAATGGGTGACCTTAGTGATTTGGAGTCCTTGGACCAAAAAATATGATTGCAAATAAATGGAGTAAAAAGAAGCAGTGGTTGGTCAGATACATAACTTCAGCCATTTGCCTCAAACAAAATTCCAGCACAGAGGGTGCCAAGAATATTAAATTTTGACCTCCTCTTTCCTTATTTTGAATATACAGGATGTCAGCATGGTAAGCAGAAGTGAAAAGTACCTTGTTTGGGAGTGGAAAATGATCCCAGGATGGAGCTGTGGGTGGTTTTGGGCGTTCTGAGGCCATGTGTTGATCTGGGGTCCTCCGGTTTTCACCATGTTTTGTTGGTTGCAATGATCTTTATGACAGTTAGTGGATGGTGTGGTTAGATTTGAAAACGAAACATGAGAAAGAGCGTATCAAGCAATATTCTATAGCAGGCCAATCGACCCCCTCTGTCATTTTTTCCTTTTTCAGTTTGTTTTAGGCGTCTTGATGGCTGAGTGAACATCCACACTGGTTTTCATCAACCAGTATGCATGAGAAGACTTATTTCGACTCTTGTCAACAAGATCAGGAACGGGGTGATGCTAGTAAAAACAGAAATTATAACTATGTAGGCAGAGAGGCAACTCTCCCTACATTAATCAAGGAAAAGGAGACACATTGGCTCAGAAGAGCTGTGAGTCCTCTCCATCACAAAGCTACAAAATAGAAAGTATTGATGGGGATCTGGAGGGTCACTGGAAGCACCCGGCTCCAGAGCCTGGTTGTGAGGAGCATTCTCATTTCAATAGCACGCCTAGTGGTAACAAGCTTGTTGGCATAGAAAAGAAAAGAGAAACAACGTAGGCAGAGGAAATCCTCCCTACATTAATCAAGGAAAAGGAGACACATTGGCTCAGAAGAGCCGTGAGTCCCCTCCACCACGAAGCTACAAAAAGAAGACGCTAATGGGGATCTGAAGGGTTATTGGAAGCACCAATTGGAACTTGCAAGTTCCATAACCAGGCTGCAAGAAGTATTCTTGTTTTCAATAGCACGCCTAGTGGTAACAAGCTGTTGGCATACATAACAGAACGGGGACGAAGTCTGCAAGCAAGCTTATTGGCACGTTGGTTGTCAAATCCCAGTTGTTTAAACTGGGTAAGGGTATGCTCAGTACATTAGGTCCCACCAACATACACATACAGGAAAATGGTTTTTAACGTGACAGCTTTTCCACTTTCCACTGCTAATAATCCTCCTGATCCCCATTATGTTTTTTTCTTGGTGGAGAGGATACACAGTGTTTTGGTCCCCCATTGCTTGGATTATTGAATTGTATGGCATGTTTGGTGTTGGTATCTGTTGTTGTGTTTTGTCATGCTACCAAGCGTGGCACTGGATTTTGGTTGCAAAATCGAGGTCCCAGCTTTGGACAGGCCGATTTTGCAGCGGGGGGTATTGCACTTTTACTTGTAGATGGGTTTCTGCCTACGTAGCTTTTTTCATTTCCTTTAATGCAGCTGTTTTATGGCATCTTTTATGCCTAAATGCCTAAATACATGTACTTGGTTCTTCCCCACCATGTCCTTCGCAACACTGCCAGATTCAGGCTGCGGGTTCACACTCTTTAGATTGAACAGGGCAATTTGGTCCAATAGTACTTCTCCGGTCTGTGATATCTGTGATTTTGATGACATAAAAGATGAAAAACATGTTGTCAGGCTGAGAAAGTGACGCAGCCATAAGACACTGTTATGCAGCACACTCTCGTTGCAGCAGACTCTCGTCATGACAATGTGTAGGAATTAAATACTCCAGAAATACGAGGCCTGGTGCCCAGCTAGAAGCCTCACAGCAACAACACAGTGAACTGTGCAGACAACTTCAAGGCGCTGAGATCACTCTTCACACGATCCTTCTGGGTGTGGGTAGGACTACCTATACTGCCCATACCCTGGATCAATTTAAAAAACTAAGGATTGACCCGCAAAGTTCTACCAAGCTTACACGAAAGCTCCATGCCCACTCTGTACAATATGCGCAAAAACTTACCTCTACCAGACGTGCCATTGAAATCAAAAATACTCATCATAACTCTGGTGCACCGGGAATGCATGCTTCTAGAACCCACCAGACCTACACTAGCTTCCCTTTTACCCTCTAGTGAGGGAGACTCACAGCTCTTTGAGCCAATGTGTCTCCTTGTCCTTAACTGATGTAAGGAGTGTTCTCACTGCCTACGTTCAACGAAAACAAAACAAGTTGTTTTTTCTTTTTTCTTTTCATGTGCTGTTCAGATGTTCCAATCCCCAGGTCTGCTCTCCCCGTCAAAAGTATGCCTCACTTTTTGAGCCCAAAATCTCTTTTCTACACCTCCACGTCTCCCACAGGTTGCCCTGTCTAGGTACTATTTACCATGTGAATTCCCACGGTATTAATGATTTTATAAACCAGGATAACAAACATACTTCCTTTACCCTTCATGATCTCATGTGTATTTTTGAACAGGCTAGCAGTCAAACGTCTTGACTGGGGCCTGTTTCCCTTGTAACCCTTTAATGGCATCTTTGCATCTTCTCCATCAGATACAATGTGAGCCGGGTGCTTCCAATAACCCTCCAGATCCCCATTAGGATATTCTTTTGTAGTCTTCGTGGTGGAGGGGACTCACGGCTCTTTTGAGCCAATGTGTTTTCCTTAATTGATGTAGGGAGAGTTTCCTCTGCCTACTTGGTTTTCCTTTTTCATTCTTTTCTTACAATGGCTTGGGTTTGGCGTCTGCGCAGGTCTTCAAATAGGTGGATATGCCTGTTTTTTGGACTTCCGTGGATGCAGAAAAAATAGCCTGTAAATCCAGTTGCCATGCACTTCAGTCCTTGAAAAAAAATCATAAAGACCAGGTACACATTCTACTTGCAGGGCTCTTTTGGTAGGGGAGTTATTGTGGGCGAGGCAGTCTAAAGTAGGGGGAGTAGAATCCAAGCCCGCAGGCACATGGCTGACAATCCGCCAAATCCTCACTGTCTCCCGTCGGCTCCTAGCTTAGTTAAACTAGCCTTGTGAGTCCCAGTGGTGAGGCCCTAGATAGCTTGCGGGATATCCACCTTGTTGAGCTGAAATTCTGTACAGACACCGATCCCTCCGTTACTCTGGAAACTGCAACTGAACGCATGCCCACACACTAACCAGACTTGAAACCTGCAGCTCAAGAAATCCAAACAGGAATAACAAAGTGACTCTACATATCATCCTGATTGATGTGGCTGGCGCCATCTACAATGAGTACACAGTCAAACCTCTTGTCAATTTGGGCCTAACCAAGTATAAAGCTGAGTCCCTAGCTTTCAAGTTGAGCTGCTTGGCATGCCCTGCAAAGATTAACCACTATCATTAACACCAGACATGCTCTTTGCTTACAGGGGCCTTCAGGGGGGGGGCACTGGGCGCGCGGAGTTGGATACCAGGAGAAGGAGAGTCCGGGCGTCTCGGGGCACTGCTGACAACCCGCCCGGTCCTCATTAGTTCTGTTTCTTCCCTCTCCTAGGCTAGTTTTAGCTAGTGTAGTTTTGAGGGACCCTTGGTGAGGCCCTTGCTAGCCTGCTAGTTAAGGGGCCTTTCCTTAATGCACGCGGCCTTTGGCTTGCTTAGACTTTTCTTTTCTTTAGCTTGCTAGTTAGGGAATCGTTCCTTAATGCACACACCCGGACCTGGCTTGCAAAATTTTCCTTCTCTTTTCAAGCCCGCAGGCGCATGGCCGCCAACTTGCCAGACCTCCCTGATTGTCCCCCGGTGGCTCCTAGCTTGGATAAGGCTGGGCCTGTAGCCTCATTGGTGAGGCCCTAGATAGCTTGCTACGTAAGGAACCTTCATTTTATGCAGGCAGCTGGACCTGGCTTGCATAGTTTATTTTCTTCTTTCTTTTGGACGCACATGTCTTCGCGTTGAGATGCTTCTAGGGCTTAGGGAAGCCTTCCTTAAGCATGCGGACTTTTGACTGGCGTGGTCTTTCCTTTTCTTTCTCATCAAGGCAGCTTTATTGCATCCTAGGAGGCTGTCTGCATACTATTCCTTCGTTCCTAGTTGGAACAAACAGCCTGGCATCTTCTTTAGGCACCATCCAGAATTTCCATGCCTAGGGTCTAAAGTTTGCATTTGCATTCCAACATTGAAGAATGGTGAGTCGTCTTTGCTGATTCCTTTGAAGCATGGGTACTACCCATGCTAGGGGAGTGCTTGATGGTGATGATTTTATGCGCCTTAAGAGTAGCCAAGTTCGTGTCTGCATGCCTGAAATGCTGTGACTGAGCTCCTAGTATTGCTTTAAGATTGGACCGGTTTGGTAACAGGCACGATTTGCTTCAGCTAAGCTGCCCCCGCAGGAAGGTACAGCTATGTAACCCTCCCCTTCCCTTATGCGCATTAATATGTTTGTGATTGCGCTGAGCAAAGTGCGGGAAGAGTTAAGAGGTGCGCCAAACAAGGGGCAGGAGCAGGGCCGGGTTGGATGTTGAAGGATCTGTCATGCTTTTTGTTGTAAAAGGTGCTTGTTCTGTAGTTCATCGTTGACCATGCATGATCGTCTGTCGTTTGCCTTGTTTGATGTAGCACAGCCACATCATTCCTCAAGGGCCATCAACAATTTAGCCATATCAATCCTCAAGGGCCATCAAACAATGTACTGTGTCTGTCTTGCCCAGCACTATGGGAGAAAGTGTTTTTTCAGCTTGCATTTCAGCTTTCTCAAAACGTGCAAGCATTGTTGCTTATTCCATGGTTAAGACACCCTGTCGGTTCCCCATATAACCCTACAAGCCGCTGCGCAACTGGATGTTCAAGATGTGGTCCTCACTCCAAACAAGCTGCTGTCCTCACATCATTCAAAAGGTTTCCCTTCCTCCTGGCTCCCCTCACGCCCAACTGCTCTTTCCCCTTCTGTTTCTGCAGCATCCCCTCCCTCCTGAGGACGCCCATCGCCCCCTGCTATCGTCATAACCAAATGCCTCACGAGCACTGCGTACAGTAGCCCCCGCAGTGCTTCCTCCACGTACGCGGTGGCGTTGTGGGCTGCGAGCAGATTTTTGCAAGGAGCATGATCAGCACAATGAACAAGATGAAGAGCACCTGTGCACCTCGGGTTGCTCAGACCAAGGTCTGACCCACCTGCACTTTGGAGCTCCGCCTGCAGTGTGTGGGCTGTTGCCACAATGAGGCCACAGTTTGGCTCCTGAGCGCACCTCCTCTGCTGCTTGCCCTCCTCATCATCACCAGAGCCTCCCTCTCCCCTCTCCTTCTCAGAGCTTCTTTGCACCTCCTCCCTCCTTGCCTTGCGCTCCTGCTGCTCCTGCTCATCTTCCCCAGAGCCTGCTTCCTCTGCCTGCTTGCCTTCCTCCGCCTGCACGCTTTCTCTTTCTCCCTTCTCTTTTCCTTGGAGCCCGCCCCCTGCATCTTCCCCCTCCCCACCACCAGCGTTGCGTTCGGCTGCCACTTCTGCCTCTGCCGTCCTACTGCGCACCTGGGCCTCACCAGCAGCATCCTTCCCCTGTGCACCCTCCTCAGTAGCTTTAACACCCCACTCCCTCCTGCCCTGAGCTGATGCAGCAGCGTTGCTTACGCTGCATCCTGAAGGGCTATTTTTGAGTGGGCCTTGGGCTGGACATGCATCTGGATCCGGCAAGGCTGCCACAGTAGCGGCTGCCACCGCAACGCTGGCGTTGGCGGCGGCATGGATGTCTGCCACGATTCTGGTGCACTGCTGGTGCAGCAGCAGGCCCTGCTGAGAGGGCAAGGCTGGCCAGGAGGGGGACGCGGCCTCTGTGTGCGACCTGCAGCGCAGCCCAACAAAGCTATGTGAGGGTGGTACGGCTGCAATGCGGTATCCCTTGATCGTTTAGAGCATTCAAGTGTTGGCATAAAGGGCGTGCACACAGGACCCAGCTTGTACCATCCTGGACATAAGAAGTATCTTTTGCCCATGCCTCTGAGGTCTGCTTCCTGGCATTTGTCTTTCCTGATGCTTTCCAAAGTGCAAGGTATGCCAGACAAAGCAGCGGGCAAACCATCACCCGCCTTTGCATACGCCTGATGCTGTATGCCTGGTTCTTGCCTGTGCATACGCAGGCACAAGCGAGGGTGTTCACATCAGCATCCTAAAACACCACTTCTGCCATATTCCACGCTTTCAATGACACTTATCATGCATCTTCCACGTGCAAGCACAAGAACCCATTCAATGACACTTGACATGCATGCGCAAGCACGAGAAAGAGCGAGCCTTCTATGACTTTGATCTTTTGTTCCCTCCAGACACCACCCATATCAACATTTCCCTCAAACATCACCCAACTATATTCTCTCTCGTACCCAGTACAACCCAAGCTCCTCACAGGCGCAGACAAGGGGGCCCCTGGTCTGAGAGCGGTTGTAGTTGATTTGTGGCCACCTAACTACAGGAACACGATACAAGTGCCTCGCAGGTGCAGACAGGGAGGCGCCATGGTCAAGGAGCAGTCGTCATTGAGCTGTGGCCATCCACATACATTATACTGTGGCCACCTGCATACATTATATGACCCAAGCACCTCGAAGGTGCAGACAGGGAAGTCCCATGGTCCAGGAGCATTTGTCTTTGAAGCTGAGGCTACCTACATACATTACACGACCCAAGTACCTCGCAGGTGCGGACAGGGAGGTCCCATGGTCCAGGAGCAGTTGCAGTTGAGCCGTGGCCACCTCTGCCAGCCGCTTAGTCGCGTGCGCCCGGAGCCCAAACAGGAGCTCCTGCACCTTGGCACAGGCTTCCTTCTCACTCGCAGGCTGTGTGGCTGAGCGCAGCACAGAGCCTGTGCCATCCACACTGGAGCTGTTGGAGTCAGCAGAGCATTCTTCTCCATCCGTGGAGCCTGGCTTGCTTCCGCGCACCCGCCCACCACTCAGCACTTCCTCTTCTCCCTCATCCTCATTACCTTCACTGCAGCTTCTGCCCTGCGTCTGCTCCCTCTTGCACCCTTCCTCTGATGACGCACTGCTGTGTGGCGTACACACAATTGTTGCAACAACACAAGCATGTTGCTGCTGCTGCTGCTTTTCCTCAACTTCTTCATGTGTTTTGCTCTGCTGCTGCTGAGTCCCATCCTCGCCACTTGCCTCAAGCACACGCAGCTGCAGTTGCAACTGCTTGTGGCCTTGCCCTTCCATGCTCTGCAGCTGCTGCACCTGATGCGCAGCTTCCAACAACTTCTCCAGGAACCCCTGTGCTCGCTTCTGGCTGTCTTGAGACAGGTAGCTGATGGGCGCATACCTGGGGAAAAAGAAATTGCAAATGATGGGTAGTAACAAAGACGGTGTAGCGAATGAGTGCACATCTGCATGGCAGCAACGATTTTGAATTGAAGGTAGGAAGGACATCCAAACACTTGATCATGTTCTGGAGAAGGGGTCAAGGACCTTGGGCTCCTGACAAGTGAGAGGCAAGTTCTTCTCCCACGTGTCTCCCATAAGAGCTCAAGCTGCTACTACAGCCGCCGCATCTCCATGCGTGCATGCACTTGCACTGTCTTTTCCACAGACTTCCCAGGAAAGGTGTCTTCTTGTGTGAATGCGCTTGCAGGGTCTTTTCTGCAGACTTCCCAGGAAAAATCCTCAAGTGCAAAATGCTGTGCTGCAGGAAACTTACCCTTTGGCAACTAGCTGCTCTAAAAGAAAGAAAGAACTGGTACTTGCTCTTCTTTGCATGCTTTTAAGCTATGAGCATGCAGAAAGATAGCCCACACTCACCGTTGCTCCAGCTGCTCCAATGCTCTAACACACTCCTCATCTGTGCCCCACACATCACTCAGCTGCTGCCCTAGGCTCCCACTGGGGTCGAGCCTCTCACTAAAGATGGGCCCTAGCTCAGCCAAAGTGCTGTCCAACTCCTCCTGCTGCAAACCTGTTGGCATGCACAAGGCAAAAACAGCTTCTTTCAAAATACCCACAGGCGCTGGCAAGACAGGAAAACTAGCACCATAAAAACAATGAAGGCAAATGGTCTCTATGTTGATGGAGTAAAAGGAGCCACCTAAGCCCAAAGAACCACCACTTTAGCTCAAAGAGCTACGAGTCCCCTCGACCAGAAAACCGGCGCTGGAATCAAAGTCAGAACTCTCACTCTTAGCTGTGCTTTCTCTCTTTTCTTGCCAAAGAGTCTCCTGCCCCTGCGCAAAATCCACCACTTTGACTCTGGCACAGAAGTAGGGGTTTGCTTAGCACAGGTAAGGTGATCCTTTGATTAAGGAGATCGATATCAATTTTTTGAAAGGACCAAGGGATTTCGCCAATCCTTTCCCACCATCAAAAGGATTGATGGCACGACAAGCGTGTCTCGCTTTAATGCGAGCACCATTAAGGTGAAATTAGCTTCAACAATCAGCAATTTTGATCATCTCCTCAGTGTGGAGGACATGCATAAACAGAGGAGGACAGGATGGAGGAAAGTGTATAGATCTACATCTACTGCTTCAATCTAAAGGCACTGACTCTCGCACAATATGAAAAACCAAAAAAGCCTGCTTGTTGCAGTCTTGCTTCACTTCCTGATGATCACCCTTCCATAAATCATTGCTCCCTCCTTCAACACATCGTGTTTCATTGCACAAAATTCTTGCGCATTTACTGGCCTTTGCATGCTTGCTCCAGGAACGCTAATACCCTAGCATAGGAAAGGAGGACAGAAGAATACCTACGCATGCAGCAGAAACCTTCCCTAAATTGATGATAGGCTCAATTCCTCTTGTCCCCACCACCTCTATCAGCATATAATCTCACCTTCGAGCCGTGACCTTGCCCTATTGCAGATGCGAGCACACTCATTGGCTAGAGCCTCCAAGTCAGCACACAGCTGCTTCCCACCTTCAGTGAACACAGGGTACAATAAGAGCCTGATGGTAGCATTGACAAAGTTAAATGGCACACTGTGGTGAAAAGGATACATGGGAAAATGCAATAAGGACCTGATGGTAGCATCAATTTAAGACTAATGGCACTGTGGTGAAAGGGATGCCTGGGACCTTATGGTAAAATCGATAAAGTCAAAAGGCACTGTGGTGAATCTATGCTTGGGACAAATGCAATGAGAATCCAATTGTAAAATTGATAAAGTCAAATGGCACACTGTACTGAAAAGGATGCTTGGGGTATATCACATTAAGCCCACTCTTGTGCAGCAAGTTGAGCAACGGAGTGGCAAGACTGTGCTCACAATGTGCATACGAGCATTTTATGTGAGCATTGGGGTTTGGGGGGCGATACCTTGGTACACCAGGCTTCTTTCTCGCAAGCATGCAATGACCCAAACAATTTTGGGCGAGATGATTCTCTTGGGTGCACAAAGTTGGTTCCCCCATAAAATCACAGATGCCTCCAAACAAAAAACCAAAGGTTGTTGTTAACATGCTGTCCCCAAGCACAAAGCTGATGCCTGTTAACCAGCTACAGCAGAATGATCGACCATCAATCAGGATCAATCCCACTACTTCCTATTCAATGCCATTACTTCCTTTTGCCACTACTTCCTACTCAATGCCACTACTCCTATTCAATGCCACTACTTTCTGCCACTACTTCCTATTGAGGCCAGAGGCAGCAATTGGCACCAGAGCCTAGCGCACTCTTTGTACAGCACATAGGAAAACAGAAGGAAGAGAAGAAATACGTAGGCAGAAAAAACTCTCCCTACACATACAAGCCGTCAAAGTCCTGCAGCTCCACATATTGGCTGTCCATCAGCATCGGCCCCAGATTAAAAGAGTCAATTAGCCAGCTGAAGGTATCAGAGCCTCGCACACTCACCGTATAGCGCAAAGAAGCCGTCAAAGTCTTGCGGCTCCCCATCCTGGCCCCCCGCTTGCATCGCCCCCAGGTTGTAGTTGTACTGACCTGTCAGATCCTCTAGCAGGTGCAGCGCGTTCCTACCTACTGCCTGCGCAAATTGCCGATGGGGGCGTGTTGTAATGATGCTGACCTCTGTCAGCTCCTGAATGTCAACATGTTATTAGATTTTAGTTGCCTTGTAATCATCCTTTATTCTCAGATCCTCCAAATGTAATGCTTGCCTATCTATTGCCTGCTGAACTTGCCTTTAAGGGCACTGTTACACTGTTATAGCCAAGCCCTCTCATGAGGATGAGGACGAGACACTGCTACGCCGTTACAGCCAAGCCCTCTCATGAGGATGAGGATTAGACACTGTTACACTGTTATAGCCGAGTCCTCTCATGAGGATGAGGATGAGACACTGTTACACTGTTATAACCAAGCCCTCTCATGAGGACGAGGATGAGATATGGATATCCCGCTCATATCCACTCTATCTATGAGACTGTTACAGTCGAGCCCTCATGGGAGTGGGATGGAGGGGATACACTGGGATTGTTTCACCTGGGCCGGCATGGGCAGTCGCTAGATGATTGATGGGGGAAAAGGAGGGACCCCTGAGTGGCGACAGTGCCTCTCCTGGGTCAAGCCTGGAATACCAAGGCATCTTGCCTTTACTGTAAAGTTGCACCCAATAATATACAAGCCAGGAGGGAAGCCATGGAAACCAAACAGAAGAACGGAGGCTGCATGGGCTCCTTAATGCCCATACCGTATCATTGCGCTGTTATGGCAGTGGCTTGGACCAATTTGTGTTAGCATGCTGTGGATTGAAATGAGAGCGCAGCCAACTGTGAATGTCATCGCAATTTGTCCAGACTCTGGACACAACACATAAATACCCCAAGCACCAAACGCGTCACTGCTAAGGGACAGCCTCTCTGATGCGCATTCCACACCCTCATGCGCTATTTGATGGTCCCAATCTCACACTTTATAATGCAAGCTGAGCTCAGTGTCTGCAGGGATTAGTTCCCCTGATATTTCCTTTCTGTGCTCTTACCTCAATGCGCTTCTCAATGCCCTTGACTTTGCTTGTTGCGGCCTTCTGCAGAGTCCCACTGGAGACGAGCGCCTCCACCTGCAGCCAATGACAACCTAATTCCTGTAAGTATGTTTTCCGAGTTGCTGTCAATTCAGTGCCAGACATATGAGCTGACAGCTGATAGAAAAAAGTGATGATTGCAGATTAACAAGTCCATCTCTCTTCCCAGTCAAGAGGGGCATGAACAAAACTAAGCACGTGCAGTTCTATCATTCTGCCCTTAAAGCTGCCAAAAGCTGAGTTCCGTTGCTTGAATCCTCGTTGGAGGAGGAAATGCACGAGGAGAAAAGGTGCTGTGAAGACTACGCCTTAGACCAGCAACTTAAACAAATTTAGGTGCCTCTGCCCGATTTGTATCTATGCTGCTGTACAAAGTGGAGCTCAAGATGGTCAAAACAAACTCTGTTTCCAGGCATTCCTTGTTGACATGAGGAACAGCACATGATATAAAACCTTTTCAAAACAAGCGAGCTACCTGTCAGCAAAAAGCCTCTGTTTTCTTAGAACATATAAACAGTGCGTAGCAGGCATGTGTTGCAGACTTGCGTGATCCAAACAAGGACTGAGACTAAAATCCTGGTGTGATGCTTTTTTTCATCTGTTGTTGTGATGAAATCTCTGTTTGATCTGTCAAACCGATTTTTCCAGAATTCATAAATATGATGAATACTGCTATTTTTGATTTATTATTAGCAATAACAAACAGACTCACAGCAGAACATAAACTCTAATTAGGGCACAGTTTTTAAGCCCAGACGATACGCTTTTGTAACTCGCATTACTCTCTGTATGCTTCAGCTAAGCTGCCCTTGTGGGCAGGTACACCTGTGTTAACATTTCCTTTGCCTTCCTCAAAGGTCTCTAGAGAATGCAAAGGCAAGAAAACACACACGTATGCGCACACACGCACACGCTCACACGCACCTTTGACATGATGGACGCTGTGTTGCGGTTGATGCCGCCCCACCAGCTGCTCAGTGCTCCTCCTATGCGCCCCATCTGTTCGTCAATTGCCTGTGCATGTGTGCATTCACACTTTGAATTCATGCCTCAGTTCTGGCTTGAATTCAGACAAAGGCATGTACAAAGTTATGGCAGCTGTTTTCCTGCATGGAGTTTGCCATGCCTTTAATCGCATGGCCTCTCAATTTCTCCTTTTAGTAGGGCAACCAGTTTGACTAGAAAACGTCTCCTAATACCTGTCCCTGGTCCCAGCTATCATTCCAGTGGCCGATAGCCATTGGCCTGAGTTCAAAGCTGAATGGTTCAAGGAAGTTGCATGGACAAGTCTAATCAATCTGCAATGTTTGATGTTACATGGGGCCAGGTATGGTCAGTCGGCACTGTGCATTCCCCGGGAGCAAAAAGAAACGTTTCAATGGCATGGGGGGCGGAGTGCATTTGCTTTTGCTCCAACGGAGCAAGCAATTGCAGCAATGTCACCTTATGATGGCAATGTTGAGCAATAGATGAGATGCCTGCATGCAGAGAAGGCTGAGCTTAATGCTGGTTGCACCCACGGGTTGCACTCACGGGTTGCACTCTCTGGTTGCACTCTCTGGTTGCATTCGCTGGTTGCACTCACTGGTTGCACTCACCGGTTGAACTCACTGGTTGCACTCACTTGATCACAGATCTGTATCAGCATCCCCATGCATGGCAATGCATGCACATGTGCGAGCACATGCAAGGCCACACCTCAGAGCCCATCAGGACAACAGAATTAGTCAACATTTGGTGCAGTGAAGAGAAGTGAGTTCAAGTGATTGACTCTTGGGTACCACACGAGCATGCATGACCAAAGGAAAGGCAAGAAAAGGCAAGGAAAGACCATACCAGCCAAAAAGGCTGCATTTATAATCACACCTGCAGGCCTCTCTCCAAGTCCTCATCTGTCGGGGGCCCCTCAGGCTCATCTTCATGATCACCTTCACTATCACCTCCGCTGTTGCCCTCATTTGAATCCATCTGCGCAATGGCATGCAGCACAGGGAGGCGAGGGTCAGGGGCACCTTCAAGTACCTTAGAGAGCCAAGCATAGGGAGCCAATGACAAGCACAGGCAAGCATAGGGGCGCAATGGCATGCACAGGAAATCACAGGCAGGAGGGCGCAATGGCATGCACAAGCAAGCTCAGGCAAGTATGAGGGCGCGATGGCATGCACAAGTACACACAGGCAAGCATGAGGGCGCGATGGCATGCACGAGCAAGCATAGGCAAGCATGAGGGCGCAATGGCATGCACGAGTGCAAGCAGGAAAGCATGAGGGCGCGATGGCATGCACGAGTGCAAGCAGGCAAGCATGAGGGCGCGATGGCATGCACAAGCATACACAGGCAAGCATGAGGGCGCGATTGTAGGCCTGTGCGCAGGAGCTAAGGCTCAGGCATACCTTACAGGGCAGGCAATCATGTGCACATGTGCACGTATGTTGGTACGACCTAGCATTCATAGCAGACCTCAATGCATTGCTGCAAGCCTTCAGGCACTGTGGGGTTGGTGCGACCTGGCATTCATAGCAGACCTCAATGCATTGCTGCAAGCCTTCAGGCACTGTGGGGTTGGTGCGACCTGGCATTCATAGCAGACCTCAATGCATTGCAGCAAACCTTCAGGCACTGTGGGGTTGGTGCGACCTGGCATTCATAGCAGACCTCAATGCATTGCAGCAAACCTTCAGGCACTGTGGGGAACCTGGTGAGACTCACCACCCCCGGCCACCTGCCACCTGCCACCTGCCACATACCCCTGACCACGTCACCTTATGCTGCGCTTGGGGCCACTAAACATAACAATGATACAACCCTGAGGTATGGTCATACCACGTGGCCCTGAGTCAGTCACCTCATGCTGCACTCAAGGCTGCTGAACATGTAAATCATAAAACCTTAAGGTATGGTCACATCGCATGGCCCTGAGTCAGTCACGTTATGCTGCACTTGGGGCCACTGAACATAAGAATGTAATAACTCTTAGGTATGGCCACAACGCATGGCTCTTAGTCAATCACCTTGTGCTGCGCTTAGGGCTGCTAAATGTAAAGGTGATATATATAAGCTTAGGTATGTTCACTTTGCATGCTCCTGAGTCAGTCACCTTACGCTGTGCACGGGGCTGCTGAACATATAATGACCGATGAAACGATAAAACAATCAGGCTTGGTCAGACCTCACGGCCTGGAGCCTGGAGTAAGCCACCTTGTCCCGCACTTGGGCCACTGGACCTAAGAACGATGTTAACCTTAAGTATAGGGTACCAAACCAGATGCCCCAGAGTCAGTCACCTCGAGCCGCACTTGGGGCTGCTAAATATGTGAATGATGAAACAATAAAATAATCAGGCATGGTTAGACCACATGGCTCTGAGAGGGTCACCTTGTGCTGCGCGTGGCGCTGCTGATCAAAGGGCAGCCCAGGGATGGCCCGGCTGGCACTGACAGGATGGGGAGGGGAATGGACCGTCTGCTGCTGGGACTCATTCTCTTGCTCGCCCAACCGCTTGCCCTCTCCCGCTGGAGAGGGCGCAGCTTCTTCCGGCCTCCGTCGTGCTGCTGCTGCTGCTCCTGCTGCTGCTGCTGCTGCTGACTTCTGTTGTGCTGCGGCAGCTGCCGCCGCCGCTGCTGCTGCTGCTGCTGCCCTAGTAGCAGGATCCCTGGCTGTTGTTGTTGTCTCTTTGGATGCATTCACTGGTGCTGCCTCGTCAGGGGCTGCAGGCTCACTCGGCTGCTGCTGTTGCTGCTCGTGGTTATCAGCCTGGCTGTCCTCAGCATTGGCAGGTTCAGGGGGGGGGGCAGCCACAGCAACTGCTGCCTCTGCTGCAGCCCTGAGCTTGCTGCCCCAAGCCCCTGCACAGCACGGTATAGCACAGCGCAGCATGGTGTTCAAATCGCTGTCCAGTTGCACGCTTTCAGAAGAGCGCGTGCTCATCGGCTTTGCAGTCAGCTCAGTTTGACTGTGACACACTCTGCCCTTGGTCCCTTTTCTCTTGAAATGCAAGCAAGGGTTAACAGTCACACGTCAGCAACAAAAACACTGTGACCAAAGCAACTGTGCACTGTCTGTTGTGCAACAATACACATGTCAGCAACAACTCAGCTGGATAACATCGTCATCACATTCCAGCAAAAGCCTCGATTCCATGCATGCCACTTATGAACCAGAAGAACGTGCCCAGCAGTGCGATACAAAGCAGTATGCGCTGATGGTTGGGATACATAAGTGCTGACCAAAAGAAATTGTGGTAGCGCACAATGATTTTTGCCAGCCACGTTCACAACACTTCTAAAAAAACAAGGGCAACATGCTGCACACCTGCCCAGCTCCAAACCCCCGCGGCCTGAGTCTCGGCATCTGCCTGCATCCCCTCTTGCTCATGCTGTCGCTGCTGCTCTTGGTTCTCCTGCGACTCTCCTTGGCCTGGCTGGACCTCAGGGCCATGTGATGGCTGCAACTTGGCGTTTTGTCCCTGGAGGTCGAGCTGCTCCTGCTGTCGCTGCTGCTGCTGCTGCTGCTGCTGCTTTATTTTCTGCCCTGGGAGGCCATGAGCATCAGCTGCTGACAGCTGCAGGGGCTGTTGCTGCTGCTTATCAGTTCCTGACAGCTGCAGGGGCTGTTGCTGCTGTCTATCAGCTTCTGGTTGCTGCAGGGGCTCCTGCTGCTGCTTATCAGCCCCTGACAGCTGCAGGGGCTGTTGCTGCTGCTTACCTGGCGCAGCGTGCTGTGCACCTTTGCCTAGAGCATCCTCCAAATTTCCATGCTTTGAATGCTGTTGCTGCTGCTGATTCCATGCAAGCTCCTGCTCCCCATGCAGCAGGTCTTCCCTTTGCCTCCCTGGCACAGGGTCTTCAATTCGTGGAGCAGCATGGCGGAGACCTAAGCCATGGACCTCAGGGATCCCAGAAGCTTGCAGGGGAATTGCTGCAATTGCATGGCCCAGGCGCTGGTGTTGGTCCTCATCCGATGCGTTACCCCCTGGCGCCCCTTCCGCCTCGTCCTCTTCCAGGAACAGTGGGTTGATGGGAGTGGCGGGCGTGATGCCCCCCCGGCTGCTGCTGCGATGGGGAGAGGTCAGGTTTGGCTGATGGTACATCTGTGGCGTGGTGCGAGTCACAGGAAGCTGCTCAGGAGTGCGTGGTTTGGATTGTGGAGTTGGAGCCGGAAGGGGAGGACCTCCAGAGGAATGAGCCAAGGGGGCAGAGGATTGGGAGCCAGAGTGAAGCTCTTTGGGGTTTGGGGTTGCAAAAGCAGGTGCTTCCTTTTCTTCCACATCCTGCAGCCAGTCGTCTGCGTCATCACTGCCCGAGGCCCGAAAGTCATCATCTAGGCCCACATCGGCGCCCCAATCCGAGTCAGAGGACTCGGCCATAAGACTTTTGCCACCCTCTGTGTGTGTGCGTGCGTTTGTTTGTTTGTTTGAGCATGTATGCGTGAATTTGTTTGTTTGTTTGTTTGTCCGCTTGTTTGTGTGTGTATGTGTGTTCGTGTGCACGTGCGTGCGTGCGTGCGCGTGTGTGTGTGTGTGCGCGCGCGCGTGTGTGTGTTTGCGCGTGTGTGTATGTGTGCATGCATGTGTGTGTGAATGTGCGTGTGTGTGTGTGTGTGCGTGTGTGTGCGAGCGCGTGTTGTGCGTGTATGTGTGTGTGTGTGCGCGGGCGCGCGTGCGTGCGTGCGTGCGTGCGTGCGTGCGTGTGTGTGTGTGTGTGTGTGTGTGTGTGTGTGTGTGTGTGTGTGTGTGTGTGTGTGTGTGTGCGTGCGTGCGTGCGTGCGTGCGTGCGTGCGTGCGTGCGTGCGTGCGTGCGTGCGTGCGTGCGTGTGTGTGTGTGTGTGTGTGTGTGTGTGTGTGCGTGCGTGTGTGTGTGCGTGCGTGCGTGCGTGCGTGTGTGTGTGTGATATAAACAGGTCCTACCTTTTGACTTGGGTTCTTCAATGAAGGATAGAATAGGATAAGCAAACCCTAAATATTCTTTATTGAAGGCATGTTCGACTACTATTCTCCGCACGATATGTTGTAGAAATTCCAAGTGCTATTGTCACTAACATGGGTGGGGGGGAACCGGGATGAAGCTTTTCAGAGCTACCAACCATCTGCCATGGATTAGGTTCGTAGGTACGTTGTATAGAAGTATTCTTCGTCTTAAAATTCTTATAATTTCCATATCCCAGATGACAAATGTTAACTTTGGTGATGACAGAGGGCGGGCGCACAAACGCTCCTGGGGCCCTCCTGCAACTGCTTCCCTTACCTAGGGAGGTTCACCCATTCAGGATTTCCTGCACTACTAGTTGGTTAACTTTCAATGGAAAGTGGCCCACCAGCCGGCCCTAGTCATCACCACATTAACATTTACTTTTAAAAGGCATAAAATTGTTTATTTGTTAACCAACCCGCTAAAACATTTGAAAATTTCCCTAAAACAATAAAACCGCAAAGGCTCTTGGCCACACTCTTTCAGTAGATTAGATTAGATTAGATTAGATCAGTTTAGTTTGGATCATCAACGTGCCATTAAAATTGTTCATAAACTTCATGCCCAGTAACTTCGGTTCAGTATGCCCACAAGCTTGTTACCACTAGACAGGCTTGAAAAAAATGATACTCCTCACATCCAGCCTCTGGAACCAGGTGCTTCCAGTAGCCCTCCAGATCTCCATTAGCATTTTCTTTTTATAAGCTTCGTGGTGGAGGGGATCCACGGCTCTTCTGAGCCAATGTTTCTCCTTTTCCTAAATTGATGTAGGGAGAGTTTTCCAGAGGGGGCCAGCTAATCATGTGCCCAAACATGTTCCTTTTTTGCATTTATATGCCTAGATTTGTGTGAATCGCCTTGTGTGCTGAGATAGACTGGGCTAAAGCTCACATGTGGCAAGTTAATTATAGGAAAGTGGATTTCAAAAATCGCCACATAACACCAACCACTGGGTCTTTTCACTCCATTGCTTTTGCAATGATATTCTTTTGTTACAAGGACCCCAAACCACTAAAACGCACCCAATCTGGTGCAGTGGGTGGTCAGGTATGGAAATATGGTGGTGAAAACTAGGGTTCACGCAATTGCAAATTAGGCATGTTCTCCGTAACTGGCAGTTTTGAAACCCTATGCTACGGGAAGTTTTACAGGCTACCAGAGGAACCCAAACTTGAACACTGCCTGTTACAGAGTACCATATGCAGTGAGCATGCAAAAAAGCCTGTGTTTAGGCCTCAGTTGAATCCCTTTGAGGATCTTCTCTGTCAACGTAGTTTCTTTTCATTTTTTTTACATTGGGTTTTGGCCTTCATCCAGGTGGTTTGACTGCTCAGCCTGCTGGTCTCAAGGGTTACAAGGGTTACAAGGGGAAAAAAGGCCTCAGTCAAGACGTCAGCCTGCTGGTCTCTGCCAGCCAAACAAAAAATGTCCATGATCTCAGAAAGAAAGAAATACACCTGAATAAGTCTTGCTCAAGAAAATGACGGACATCCTCATTGCTGACCTAATAATAGCAAAAACCGGTAGGAGCAAAGGAAAATCTCGTCTGTGGAGAAGTCTCAAAGAAGATATGAGCGTACTTGTTCCGATAAAAGCACACATTGTTGCACAAGTGCACAGGAAAAGGGCATGTTTCTCGTCTTGCAAATCTTGCAGATCATATAAAAAGAAGCTACGTAGGCAGAGGAAACTCTCCCTACATCAATTAAGGACAAGAGGACACATTGACTCTGAAGAGCCTTTAATCCCATCCACCATGAAGCTGTAAGTAAAGAGTGTTAATGGGGATCTGGAGGGTTACTGGAAGCACCTGGCTCCAGAACCTGGCCGTGAGAAGCAATCATTACTTCTGCTTCTATCTGAACTTCTAAACAATATGATATTTTTTTTGATATCACGCCTAGTGGCAACAAGCTTGTGGGCATACTGAACCGAATGGACATGAAGTTTGCGAGCAAGTTTATTGGCGTGTTGGTGGTCAAGTCCCAATTTTTTAAACTGGTTAAGGGTGTGCTCAGTATAGCAGATCCCACCAACACCCAAAAGGACGGTGTGAAGAGTCACAACTTTTGCATTAATGAGTTTGTAGAGGTCTGCATGCTGCCGCTGTGCCGCCTCCAACTGCTGTCCAGGCCTCGTGTCTTCACAGTACTTAATTTCAATCAAGTGCACATGCCGCTGGTTCACATTCAGTTGGTGGGGTTGCCTCACGCGGTTGGCTGTTGTGGTCCTCAGTGTGGGGTTGTGTCTGCTGCGTAATGCATGATGATGTGAGAAGGAGGTAGAAGGCTGAGCTTCTAGCGAACATTATTTTAGATTGGTTTGGTTACAGGCACGCTTTGCTTCAGCTAAGCTGCCCCGCATGGGTGTGGCTTTGTGTGCTTACAGTGAGCACCCCAGCCTGTTGTCTTGTTGCAGCTGTTTTTGGTTAAACCTGTGTGTGCGCATGCTTGCGTGCAGTGTGCATCAAACAAGTTGTGCTGGTACAGCCAAACATTATGGTCAAAACTGTAGGTGTGCATGCTTGCATATGGTGCTTCATAGACAGTTTGTGCAAACTTGACAGCGGTTATGTGGTCATTCTTGTGCAATCCTGCTCATTGTGGGTGTGAACCTGCATTGGTGTGAGTGTACACCAGGATTTCAGGGCTCCTGCACTTGGTTTCTGGATGTCTAGAGTCTCGATTCAATCATTTCATGAGCTTTCCTTTCAAGACCTTTGTACCTTTTTCGAGTTGTGTTAGTACCTGGAGAACCTACACATTTTCTGTGGAATTTTGAGCGCATGTTTCTTTCGGCAGTTGACACTTCCAAACACAGCTTCTTTTCCAGACTGGTCTGGTAACAGGCCTCTGTATTTCCGCTCAGCTGCCCTTGCAGGCGGATATAGTGATGTAACCTTAAGCTGCCCCTGCAGGCAGGTACAGCTATGTAAGCCTTTCCTAAGGCTTAAAGAAAAAGACTACACCAAGTTGGTCGATACTGCGTGAATGTGGGTTTGAGCCACTGCAATTCTATTGGTTTCGAGCAGCTATCAGATTCTATAATGCCTCCCTTGTCTGCAACAGCCAAACATTACGCAAGGTGCTTGGAGCGGATATTGACATGAGCAGTATTTCTAAGAAGTGTTGGGCATCAGAGTTTATGACTGCCTTTCAGGGATTAGACAGGCGCAACTGTTTTATTCAAAATGTTTACTCCCGTCAGCCTATTGGGATTAAAGACTTTGTAGTTGATCTGCGGAACAGACATAGGAGTGTGTGGCTATCTGAGGATCAGGTTGAACATGGTGGTCAGTTGAGCAAGTTGACCAAGTACCACAACTGGGTGGCACTTCCCTTCAGGCATAATTCTGCTTATGGCAGACCTCTCCATACTCCTAGGTATTTGTATCTGGATTTGGGTAGGCATATGCAAAGAAACATTGCTTGCTTCCGTTTGCACGCTCACAAGCTTCGAGTTGAAACTTCTCTTTGGCATGGACACACACCTCATTGTGATTTATGTTCTTCAGAACAATTACAAGATGAAAGGCATGCTATTTTTCTTTGCTCTTGCACCTTTTTGTGCTGTCTTAGAAGGAAGTATGCATATCTTTTCTATGACTTCTCTGCACACAGAATAGTGATAAATGAAGAAGGATCTTTCTATTTCTCCCATGCTGGCTCTGAGGACGTATTTCGTTTTTTCCAGTATCAAGACAATGACAATCATCGTTTTATCTCTGAATTGATGGATTTCTTTCAACGCACTGAGCAGCCAAACTATCTGGCTGAAGGTTATGTTCCCTTGTAAACTTGTAAGCCTTTCCTTTAATTGATGTGTTCTCACTGCCTACCTGCTTGTTCTTTTTCCTTTTCAAGGGAGAGTTCCCACTGCCAATGCAGTTTTTTTTCCTTTGAAATTAAAGCTTTACTTCCTTGTGTGTCCCTAAGTGCTGTCAAAAGAAAATAAATGATTTGAGCTTGTCAGTTTCAATGGCTACAACATGGGTTTGTTGTATGAGAAAAGCATATATTGGGCCAAGTTTGACTACAAGCCTTTTTGTGTTTCCGCTCAGCTGCCCTCGTAGGCGGATATGTTGATATAAGCTTGCCTTCCTGTGCAGTCCCTTTCGTCCCTCCCCTCCCCTTTCCTTCCTTCCTTCTTACATTCTCTTCCTTTCCTTCCCTTTCCTTCCCATTCACTTCTTTCCCTTTTCATTGAGCTGTATTTATTGTACATCTCAGGCAGCACAAGCTTTCCTCTCCCCTCTTGACCTGTAACTAATTTCAGCTTCAGCAGCACAAGCCGCATCCTGAGCACAGGGGAGACACAGTCAGGGCTGCAACTTCACTGGTTTGCTTAGAACAGAGAATTCTTAGATTTGAGTGGTAAGCCATATCCACTGCCAAACGCAACAGCAACCTGATGCTGCAGGTTTTCAGTCGTTGATAAGTTTGTATCAAGCTCCGCACCAAGCATGCGGAAAGGGAGATTGGGTTGAAGCAGGTAAGTTTGACCTTTGGACTACAGTGACAGGTGCCAAGGGCCCCTTTACCCCCTCCCTCTCCCCCCCCCAAACAAACACATCCAAAAGGACACCCTCACACCTGACCACATCACCAGACATCCCCAGACCAGGCAACAAATGTGAGTAGAATACCAGGCCACCTGCGTCACCCTCCCCTCCCCTTTTTCCCGGTGAGAAAACAATGAAAACAACTGATCCATGCCTTTCCATCTTCTGCATACTGATCCATCTTCTGCATACTGATACAAGCATCAATATGTGCTTGCTCAAGTAGGACTGGCAGGTCCCATGCATTGGTGTACTGTGCGGGACACAGGAATTTCGGCACGGGGTGTGCGCGTCAGTGTCACCAGTGCGGATCTGGCCAGCCCGCATTGCTAAAAGAGCACCTGGAAAGCCCTCATTGCTTCATTCATGCAAACTTGCCCCCCCCATTTTCTAGAAGAATTCTTTCCTGATGCAAACAAGCTCTGCCCTGCCAATCAAGCAAACGGGTTTCCTCCATCCTCTTCCTCTTCTTGCGCAGGCAAAGCCTGCCTCACATCACCCACAAAGCCTGCAAATGGTTGCTCCTCATAGCCGAAACCTGGTTGCTGCTGCTGCTGCTGCGGCGGCGGTGGCGGCTGCTGCTGCTCAACAGCAGCTTGTGCAGCCGCGAAGGGTGGAGCTGGCATGGCAGCTGCCTCTGCCGCCCCAAATGCGGCACTGTCCCCAAATCCAAACCCTGGCTGCTGCTGCTGCTGCTGCTGCTGTGGTGCCACTGGTGTAGGGAACACGACAGGAGGTTGGAAGGGTGGCGAGGGTGCTGCTGCTGCTGGAGCTGCAGCTGCTTGTGGGGCAAAAGGGGCATGGTCGTCAAAGCCAAACCCCTGTGATGACGGCTGCGCCTGCTGCTGATGCTGCTGATGCAGCATTGGTGGGGCTGGGGCTACAGGGGTCGCTGCTGGAGGCGGAGCCCCCCCAAAAGCAGGCGGCTCCTCCCCAAAGCCAAGACCTTGCGGTGGTTGCTGCGGTTGTGCCATACCAGCAGCCAACCCAGGCTGCAAGCCTGCAGGAGCAGCAGGCGGTGACCCTCCAAAGCCAAACGTCGGTGCAGCGCCAGCAACAGCACCGCCAAACGCGTTGTCGTCAAAGCCAGATGCTCCAGGGACCCCAAATGCGCTATCGCCAAACGACTGCTGCTGTGGCGGGGGACCCTCGTCCTCGTCATCTGCGAAAGGGTTGGCAGAGCGGCTACCCCCGTTGAAGGGCATGGCTGGGGCGGGAGGTGGAATGCCTGGCATGGGGAATGGAGGAGGGGGGGCCATCAGGCGCGGGGCGGTGCTGAAAGCGGCGGGCTCGTCATCGAAGCCGGTGGGCGGGGGGGGCGCCAAACATGTCCTCTGCGTGTGTGCATGCATGCGTGTGTGTGTGTGTATGTGTGTGTGTGTGTGCGCGTGTGTGTGTGTGTGTGTGTGCGCGTGTGTGTGTGTGTGTGTCGGTAGGGTGCGTGTGTCAGTAGGGTGTGTGTGTGTTGGTAGGGGGTGCTTGTGGGTGGGAATCTGCTTGTGGGTGAGGAGCTCTGTGGTTGGTTGAGGTAGGGAAAAGGGGGAGCTCAGTGGAAAGGGTAAGGGAAGGTTTCATGTGGCAACCCCTTGCAGAGCTGCTGCTCTGAGCGCATGGCTTCAGGCAAGACAGCACCGAAAAGCATTTCTTGTACGAGGCCATTTGCTTGCACTATACCCCATACGACGCGCTGTGCAGTGCTGCTAAGGAGGTGGGTCATGGCCACTGTCACTGGTGCTACTGCTGCTGCTGCTGATGGTGACGGTGATAATGATGATGGTGGAAGTGGTGGGTGATGGTGGTGATGAGGTGATGAGAAGGGTAGGGAAAAGCTTCAATGGCGGAGACCAACCAGCATGCATCAAAAACAGACCCAACAGCCAGGGCTGATTTGAGTATGAGCACTGCAAGCACTGCAATAGAGAGCGCAACAGGGCGCATGCTCTCTCCTGTCTTGCAGGACAAAAATGCGCTTTTGCGGTCCCTGCAGTGTGCTCAAACAGCCCCATCTATTTCACTCCTAAACAACAACACACACACACCTGGCAGGGCTGGCCGCGGCTGCAGCTTGGGAGGCGGGGGTGGCTTTGCCTCCTCGGATGGCTGTGCTGCCGGCGCAGGTCCTGCTGCTGCTCCTGCTGCTGGCGCAGGAGGAGCAGAAGCTGCCTTGTCCGCAGCACCATCAGCGGCACCACTAGGGGGTGTGGATTGAGGCCCCGGGGAGGAGGCCCCACTGAAAGCGGTGTTGCCGGGGCTGCTGGCTGCTTGGCTGGCGGAGCCTTGGAAGCCTTGCCCCTGCAAATGCTGAGACTGCTGCTGCTGCTGCTGCTGGGGCTGGGGCTGGGGCTGGGGCTGCTGCTGTGTGTGGGGCGTCTCTTGCCCTGGGAAGTATTGAGGAGGGGCCTGGGCTGCGGGTGTAGGGGGTACGGGTGTGGGGGGCCAGGCCTGGCTAGGTGCTGCAGGCTGGGGGGGGGGTGGTAGGTGCTGCTGGGTGGGGGGATGGCGTCTGGGAGTGCGAGGAGAAGGAGGGCGCATTGGAGGGGCTGGAGAAGGCGTCGTCGTCGAAGCCGGAGGCTGACCGAGCCTGCTGCTGCTGCTGCGGCGGCGGCGGCGGCGGCGGCTGATGTGGTGGCTGTGGTGGCTGTGGGGTTGGTTGGGGCGCAGCAGTGCCAGGTGGGCTCGGGGAGCTGGAGAAGGTGGCTTGGTTGCCGAAGGCATGGTCATCAAAGCCGGTGTGGGGAGATGGAGAGGGCAGCGGGCTGGTCTGCGCACTGCTGCTGTGCGAGGGGGGTGCGGGAGGCTGGGGGGTGGGGGTGGCTGGCCAGGCTTGCAGCTGCTGTAGCTGCTGCTGCTGCTGCAGCAGCTGTTGCTGTCGGTGCTGCTGCGCCTCTGCTTGCGCACGCGCCTGCGCCTCCGCTTGTGCACGTGCCTGCGCCTCCGCCTGCGCCCTCGCCTGCGCTTCTGCTTGCGCTTGCGCCTCCGCCTGCGCGCGCGCATGCGCTGCACGTTGCGCCGCCTCCGCCTGCGCCCTCGCCTCTGCCTCTATCCGTGCTTGCATCTCACGCGCGGCTTGTGCTGCTTCAGCTTGCACACGCGCTTGCGCCTCGCGCTGTGCGGCCTCTGCCTGACGTCGTGCTTCCATCTCTCGCGCAGCTTGCGCTGCCTCTGCCTGCGCGCGTGCCTGTGCTGCTTGTGCGGCTTGTGCAGCTTGGGCTTGTGCACGTGCACGCTCCTCTGCCTCGGCGCGCGCTTGGGCCTGTCGCACCTGCTCGCGCATCTGCAGGAGGATGAAGTGGGGGAGCGCAGTTGGGCAGGGGTGAATTTAGAGAGGAATGGCTCTGCGATTATGGTGCGTGTGTTTGCATGTGTGTGTGTATGTGTGTGTGTGTGTGTGTGCGCGCGCGCGCGCGTGCGCACCATCCTGCAGGCACAGGCAACCAGGGCTGTGTCGTTTGTGTTGAGGAGCTTGAGATGGCAATCCCCGTATCAAGCCAAGAAACTTACCATAGAAGGTTGTCTGCACACCAGCAGGCCATGCTGGCGGTACAACTTGCAAGCTTTCAAGCCTCGGCAAGATCAATTGTAATCAGCACAGCTTATGCTTACTGAGCTGAGCGCAGCTGAGCTTCTCCTGGGAGCTCTGAATTGGTGAGGCGGAGTCTGGATGCCATGCAATCCTGTCAATAAAGCGTCTAGCTCCCTTCCTCATTCTCTAACCTGAAGTACACGCACAAGGACACACACATACACACAGTGCTTCAAACCCACCCTTTCTTCCGCTTCAGCACGCGCCCGCTGCTGCGCCTCCACTCTCGCCCGCTCCTGCGCCTCCGCTTGCACGCGCGCGGCCTCAATCTGTGCACGGGCTTGCGCTTCTGCCTGCACACGTGCAGCTTCCACTCTTGCACGCTCCTGTGCCTCTGCATGCGCTTTTGCAGCCTCTGCTTGTGCACGTGCATGCGCCTCTGCCTGCGCGCGTGCTGCCTCCACTTGGGCGCGCAAGTGCATCTCTGCAATCAGCCGCGCCTCCTCCATCCTCACCTGGAGTGTGTGTGTGTGTGTGTGTGTGTGTGTGTGTGTGTGTGTGTGTGTGTGTGTGTGTGTGTGTGTGTGTGTGCGCGTGTTTGTGGGCTTGTGCATTGATGTGCATGAAAACTCTCACACTCACACGCACACACACCAGCGTTATGGAACCCAGTGCTGCAAGCAGATGAGCCTCGCGGTCACTCTCTGCAGCCCCGATGGTTGTGCCAATCAATCCCATGCCACCCTCACCCGCTCCTGCATCTTTGCTGCCTCCGCCCGCGCGAGCGCCTCCCTCTCGGCCTGTGCTCTCTCAGCCTCTGCCTGCGCTCGCGCACGTGCCTCTGCCTCAGCCTGGGCCTGCCGCTGGGCCGCCTCTGCCTGCGCTCGTGCCTGCGCTTCTCGCTGTGCCTGCAGGTAGAAATGCACATCCCCAAGTAGTGAGAACTCGATTGCTCATTGCGCAATGGCCTGCCACTGGGCCGCCTCCGTCTGCGCTCCTCCCTGTGCCTGCAGGTAAAAAATGCACTTCCCTATGCAGTGAGAAGTGAGTTGCTTGTTGTGCATGCGCATCTACAAGGGCATGCCTGCCTTTGCCAAGGGCTTCTAAGGGACCCAGCAACTGTACGTGCGGTGCAGTGCATGCTGTGCTGCAATGAACAGCAGGCGACCCCTTTGCCCAACACAGCTAAACTGGGGCTGATAGAAGGCAGGATGAGCGTGCCTCCATGAGAATGCAAATGAAATAGCAATCCCCCGCCCCCCCCCCCCCCCCCACACACACACAGCACATTCCAGCCCTGCTTGATTGCTGTCCCATGCTCCACCCAATAGAGACTTGCTATGGAAATTGGTGCTGCATATGGGTTTGCTTGCTGTTGCTTTTGCAATCAGAGCTCTGCAGCAGCTCTTTTGCAAGAGAAGCAGCAAGCAGACCCATATGCAGCGCCCATTAATAGCCAGATTACCCTCCTCTCGCCCACCCACACTATCCCATAATGTCATTGGGTCTACAAGAAGCCCACCTGCTCAGCCTCTGCTTGCAGCTTGGCATGCTAATCCTGCACCCCATCTCACATGTGCATCTCTCACAAGGTCATGCACCACCTACCTCAGCGCCACACTTAGCACCTCTTTACACCTGAGTGGAGCAGCAGCGCACTGGCTCTGCCTCTGCCTGTAGCTGCCTACGCTACCTCCGCATTTCCTCAAACTGCTACCGTAACAGAACTCCAACTGAGTGAGGCAGCAGCGCACTGGCTCTGCCTCTGCCTGTAGCTGCCTACGCTACCTCCGCATTTCCTCAAACCGCTACCATAACAGAACTCCAAGTGAAGCAGCAGCGCACTGGCTCTGCCTCTGCCTGTAGCTCCCTATGCTACCCCCGCATTTCCTCAAACCGTTACCGTAACAGAACTCCAACTGAGTGGAGCAGCAGCGCACTGGCTCTGCCTCTGCCTGTAGCTCCCTATGCTACCCCTGCATTTCCTCAAGCCGCTACCGTAACAGAACTCCAACTGAGTAGAGCAGCAGCGCACCTGCTCAGCCTCAGCTTGCAGCTTGGCCTGGTACTCTCGCACCCGCTCGGCCGCCTCTGCCTGCGCCTTTGCTTGCATCTCCTGCGCGCGTTTTGCGGCCTCGGCCTGCGCCTGCTGCTGCTTTGCCACTGCCTGTGCATGGGCCTGTGCTTGTGCCTGCGCCTGCACGCAAGATTGAAGTTGGGTGCAAGATTAAAGTTGGGTTTGGGCTTTTGCTTGCGCCTGCTGCTGCTTTGCCACTGCCTGTGCATGGGCTTGTGCTTGTGTAAGCAGCATATTGTACCTGCACCTGCATGTAAAATTGGAATCGGGAGTGGGCTTTTGCTTGCGCCTGCTACTGCTTTGCCAGTGCATGTCCGTAGGCTTATGCTTGTACCTGCGCCTGCTTGCACAGTCAGAGTAGGGAGTGGTCTGTTGCTTGCGCCTGCTGCTGCTTTGCCACTGTTTGTGCGTGGGCTTGTGCTTGTACCTGCGCCTGCTCGCACAGTCAGAGTAGGCAATGGTCTTTTGCTTGCGCCTGCTGCTGCTTTGCTGCTGCACGTGCGTGGGATCGTGCTTTTATTTGCGCCTGCATGCACAGTCGAGTGTTGGGAGCCTCGGCCTGCACCTGCTGCTGTGTTGCCCCTGCACGTGCGTGGGCTTGTGCCACTGACAGGGGGTGCAGGAGTGTGCATAGGCTTCAATTTGGGCCTGCACGTGCGCACAGCTTTTCACGTGTGCTTCACTATGCAGCCATCTCACAGTAAGCTCAGTGTCGGTAAGACGTTTCCCTGAGCATGGGCCTACGCTTGTGTCTGTGCAAATAATGAATGTGGAGCAGCATGGATTTGGGTGATGCTGTGCGTATTTTTCCGCGGAGCGTCAGTGCAAGCTCATAGTCAGCAAGGCTCAGCTTCTGAGCACAGGCCTGCGTTTGTGTCCATGTACACAGTCGATGCTGAGCAAGACGGATTTGGGATGGAAGGCGCGTGAAAGATGCCACGTAGCCTTTGTGCATGTGCTTGACATTCTGCGAGGTCTGGGATTGTGGCCCTGAGCCCACGCTTTAAGCACCAGGACTTGCCAAAAGCCCTGTATTGTTAAAGCCCTGCATTCTTGAAGCCCTGTATTCTCAAAGCCTGTATCCTTAAGCCAACGCTTGCCAAGGTCTGGAAAGGCAAGACACCTGGGGAGCTTGTTGAACAGACTCATCCAGCTGACCGAGATGGGACAAGCCCAGACAAGGCTGAAGAAGCCGTCGCTTTTTTGAACGCTCGTGCAGGGTGGAACACGCAGAGGTGCGCTGTGATGTGCACACCGCTGATCTTGAATCCTCACAGCGTTTCAGCGTTTCAAGCGCTCGTCATTCAAGTTATGTATCTCAGCATGCAATCAATGGAGCCAGTGCGCTGCAACACACACACAAACACACACACACACACACACACACACACACACACACACACACACGGGTGGCATGTAGACATGCAGCTTGCAGGGAGAGCCCTCTGATGCCGGCAGAGTGGCAATGGCGAAGTGGCCTCATCCTTGTGTGGCATGCAGCTTCTGGAGCAGCTCATAATCGCACACCTGTACAGCAGTGGCGGCTCGCATATGCAGAGCGGCTTTCATCTGGAGGTGAGAGCGCGCTTGACCAGTCACACACCTAGTCTCACACCTTTGCAGCAGCAGTGGCTTGTACATGCAGGGTTGCATCTGGAGGCAAAGGTGGTTCTGCCTAGTAAGACTTTGTCACACATCTTTGCAGCAGCAGTGGCTTGTGCATGCTGGGTTGCATCTGGAGGCCAAGGTGGCCCTGCCTAGTAAGACTGAGTCACACACCTGTGCAGCAGTAGCAACCTGCGCATGCGGGGCAGCTTGAATAGTAGCTTAATAGTAGCTTGAATCTGGAGGTGAAGGTGCCCCCAACCAACCGTACACCTGGTCACAGAACTGTACGGCAGCGGCAGCTCGTGCATGCAGGGCAGTTTGCACCTGGAGCTTAAAAGTAGCTCAAATCTGGAGGTGAAGGGGCCCTGCCAATAGCCACACACACCTAGTCACGCACCTGTGCAGCTGCAGCGGCTTGCGCATGCAGAGCGGCTTGCATCTGGAGGTGAGCGCGACCTTGCCGCATCACACAGTGCCGTTGCAATGTCACAAACCCAGTCACACACCCAGTCACACACCCAGTCACACATTTGCACACCAGGTGCCCTCGTCTAGTCACGCACCTGTGCGGCAGCAGCAGCTTGCGCGTGCAGAGCAGCTTGCATCTGGAGGTGAAGGTGGCTCTGCCCTAGGCCAGGATGCATGGGGTAGCCAGGGGGCATCAGACCAGCATGCATGGGGAATGACTGAGGGGGCATGCTGGTGGGGGAGGGCACCTGGGGGTACACGAGAAAGCATTTGAAAAGCGAAAGGCGTGAAAAGCACAAGAACGCAGGCGGGGGAGGATGCACTTGGAAATTCAGGTGGGGGAGTGCACCTAGGGGCGCATGGAAGTGCAGGCACAATAAGCGAAAGGCACGAGAAGCATGAGAATGTAGGTGGGGGAGGGCACCAGGGGGCACACGAGAATGCAGGCAGAAAGTTACAGAGCGTGAAAAGCACGGAAATGCAGGCAAGGGAGGGTTAGCTTGTGAATGCAGGTGGGGGAGGGCACGTGTGGGCTCGCGATAATGCACTCAAAAAGCGAAAGGCATGAAAAGCACAAGAACGCAGGCAGGAGGGGGCAAGCTTGGAGATGCAGGCGGGGGTCGGCACCTGTGGGAAGGAGCTCGGAAACGCAGGCGGAATGATCGGGGCAGGGGTGGGTTTGCCAGCCGGGAAGGGGGAGGAGATGGGGAAGGTCTGTGCAGGGGGAGGGGCGACTGAGAAAGGGGGGAAGGTAGGAGCCTGCGGAGGCGGCTGCTGCGGCTGTGGCGGGGACTGTTGCTGTTGGGATGGCTGGGGCTGGGGCTGAGATTGGGGTGGAGGTGGTGCTTGTGTGCTAGGTGGAGGGGCAAAGCCGGCAAAGGGGTCAAACATAGGGGGGCGCTGTTGAGGTTGTGGTTGTTGAGGCGGCTGGTTGGGCTGAGCAGGGGCGTAGCTGGCTACCGGGGAGATCAGGTGGCTGGCATGGCCTGCATGCATGTGTGTGTGTGTGAGCAACCAGACGTGCACGATACGTGCAACCATTCCAACGAAAGTTACGCTTGTGTAACTGTAATGCCTCAGAAACATCCTTTTCCAAACTTTTTTGATGCGACACGGCATGAATGGACACACGCAAGCCTGTCTGCTCGGACACACACACACACCAGGCTTGAGTAAGGTTGGCCAATTCCCTGTGTATTTACTCCTTACATGGCGCAAACACAGTGCTAAAAAGCCCACATGCCACATGACAAGTATATTCACATGAAATGGCCAACCCCATGCATGCGTGATGTGAACAGCTTTGTCCATCCTGCTGAAGATTTGCAGTCATGCAGGTGTTGGGGCACACACCAGGCTGAGGAGGTGTTGGGTTGGAGGGGCTTTGGAAGGGGTCAAAAGGGGGAGGAGCCGGGTTGGGGGCTGGAGCTGGGGCAGGAGCAGGAGGGGCACGCACAGCAGAGCCAGCGGATGCAGAGACCTGCAGAGCAACAGGCAAGGGTGGGTTGAGGGTACTGGATACATGTATTTGAGAGTGACTGGTACACATGAGAGCGCAGGCGAAGGATGGGCAGGAGGGGCACGCCCTCCTGCCCATCTGGATATGTATATTATATTCTATATATAAATATATATGCCCATGCGGATGCAGAAACCTGCAGAGCAACAGGGAAGGGTGGGTTAAGGGCACTCGATGCATGTGCTCTCAAAGTTTCTCATATGCATGGGTGCAGGCTAAGGAGGGGCAGGAGGGCCTACACAGCAAAGGCAGCAGACGCAGAGACCTGGGGAGCAACAGGGGAAGGAAGGTGGGATGGAGGCACCGAATGGTTGCACACAAATCAACCTTGCACACCCTATAAGATGACGGACTTGATGCAAAAGCTACAGATGGGCTTCTGGGAGGGTCAGGTGTAGCAGAGGCCAGGAGCGCACAGACCCATGATGGAACAGCAGGGAAGGGGATGGAGGGCCTGATGTAGTTCTCATAGGGATGGCCAATTCCTTACCAATGTGCCGCATATATCAGCTTTTTAGCAGGGAAAAATACCTGTAAATGGCGTAAACATATGGAATTGGCCTACCCTTCAGATACGTAATCACCTTACATTTCACATCACCCCTGCAAAACAGCTGGAATGCACGGCATGTTTATACGGAAGTGGCCAGCCTCGCACTCTCAGCTGACAAGGGCCTGGTGTCACCCTCAGCTGACCATAACCAGTTGGCCAGGGCCTGAGGTCACACTCAGCTGACCACAAGTAGGTGCAGCCAAGGGTGGCAGCCAAGGGTGCACCACAAGCAGGCGCAGCCAAGAGCGCAGCCAAAGGTGCACCGCAAGCAGGCGCGGCCAAGGGTGCAGACAAAGGCGCAGCCAAGAGCGCGGCCAAGGGTGCAGCCAAGAGCACAGCCAAGGGTGCACCACAAGCTGGTGCACCAAGGGTGGCAGCCGAGGGTGCACCACAAACAGGTTGCAGGTAAGGGCACAGGATGAGCAGGCAAAGCAGCAGAGGCTGGGGATACAGGGTCGTGTGACAGCAGGCACAGGCGAGAGAAGACGAGGCGTGCTGGGTTGATGCACAGGAAAAGGACCCGATACATGTGCAGGGCACAGAGTAACCGTGCAAGGGGAGCGCACCTTAAACTAGGGCAGGGCAGGGAATGTATGAGCAAGGCAGTGAGGCGAGGGGTAGGTAGGTGTTAGCCGTGTGCAAGAGCAGCGAAGCACGGGTGTGCCAGGTGGACTAACCTGGACAGGGGAGCTCTTATCTGCACTCTGAGGCAGGTTGCCATTCTGTTCGGACTTGGGCCGCTCCTGGTAGTAGCGCTTCTTGGAAAACACCAAGTCCACCCAGTTTTGGACCCTCTGAGGGTGCCTGGAGAGGTACAGATAACAGGCAGTGCTTCCATCGAAATTGGAACATTCAAAACATGAGATTTTCAAGATACCCCGTCTTAGACCCTTTGAGAGTCTAGAGAATGTGTTTTGGGGCAGTGCTTTCATCAACATTGGAAAATGCATTCAGAGCCAAGAGCTTCAAGGCAGGCCTTGCGCGCGCTCACACACACACACAGGGGACATGAAGCTTGTTTGCACAAACAGCAGCACCTCTACCATCCATCTACATCAGGCAAGCTTACTTGTCCCGCGGGCGAGCAGAGTCCCCCCGGTCCACCCACATCGCCAGATAGGTGCGCTCCGCTGCCTGCGGTTCCAAACATGCACAATGAGTTGCATGTCACGAATCCACCTTCAAATGCCTGGAGGTTGAAACATGCACAATGAGTTGCATATCACGAATCCACCTTCAAATGCCTGGAGGTTGAAACATGCACACTAAGCAGCATGTCTCAAATCCACCTGTAATGCATAGTCCTGCAATTTCAAACATGCACACTGAGCTGCATGTCACGCATCCACCTTTCAAGAGCAATCATCAACATTGGACCAACCAGCGCGCATTATGGAAAGAGCTACAAGTAGCACTGATACTAATGATCTTTACAACGTCGGCTCAGATGTTAAGCTTGGGTCACCAACGGGCCCCAACAAAGAGCGCAGCAGCAGGCCTTGGTGCCTGCAGAATGTTCATGCCTTCTACCTCTATGTCTGCCTGCCAAGCAGGAAAAACACCAGATGGTGGTTTTTTGGAGCATGTCGTCGGAAGAAATGGAGCAGCTGGAGAAAGCAGACGGCAACAGAGGTATCTAGTGTTATGCATGCGTGTATCCTTGCAACAGCGAGTATCCCAGACAGCTGCAAAATGACAGGCAGCTTGCATACCCATTTGCTAGTGAAAGTTCACACTTTCAAGTTCTATCGGACGCGGCCTGCACACTGGTCCTTTCTCTCCATGAGTTCCTCTCCGTGGGAAAAAATTGCAAAGCTCAACCTGCTTTGTCCACCATGACCATGGCTGTTGTAAGCTCAACTGTTAGGGTAATGACGCCACTCAAGGCGAACATGACCTCTCACCTCATTGCCACCCATCTCAATGTCGTTGACCTCTTGCTCTGAGTAGTTAGACATGGAGATGGACTTGACTCGCTGCCCATTTCGTGTGCTGCACAGACATGAGTGCAGTAAACGCTTTATACAAGAATGTGCACCCCTGCCAAGGCTCATTTCTTTGGTTACATCAAGGTACACACATTGTTTCCCTGTGAGCTTGGAACAAATTTCACATGCGGGTCTTTTAAGGTACCTGCTTCAAGAATACCAACTGCACAAAGACTGTGATTCAGCATGACAACCTAGGATCCTTACTGACTATTGTCAGAGTTAGGTGCACCCTCCAATCAGCTGGGTTGGATCCCCGGACTTGCTTGTTTGTTCATTGGCACTCTAATACATGCGGATGTTTGCATGCATGCGAGCATGCGTTAGGACATGTGTGTGTACGTGCGTGTGTGTCTTTGCGCGTGCGTGCGTGCGTGCGTGCGTGCGTGCGTGTGTGTGTGTGTGTGTGTGTGTGTGTGTGTGTGTGTGTGTGTGTGTGTGTGTGTATGTGTGTGTGTGTGTGCGCGCGTGTGATTGTGATGATTGCATTATCATAATCCTCTTGCAGTAATGATGGAGCTCCCTACAAAACTGGCATATACTGCCTAGCTTCTAATGCATGCTTCAGGAGCAGGAGGGAAGGTGGGCTTGCATCGGGCTGGTAAACTTACAAGCCTCCAGAGCAGTCCGTGCACACGAAGACGTTGCCAGCCTGAGGTGCTGTGTAAGTGGTCCCCTGGTGCAGCAACGCAGGCAGCAGCAGCAGCAGTGATGGACGTGGAGCGCGTGTTTTCCCACACGTCCGAACGATCGACGACCACGCTCCAGGTCACTTACCTGGAAGGTACACACGAAGCACTTCAAATTAGCCGGGCTCCGCTGCAGTGCTTTGAGCCTGGCTTTTATCCTGTCCTCTGCGTTGTTTCCCCGCGCAGCCATGACGGCTCGACTTTTTGCACAACTCCAAAAATAATTGTTTCTTTTATAATGTGCAACCCGCTCGGCGTCCTGCCCCCATACTCATACTCATGTCAAACACTTGGCAAGGATCGCTGAGGCGAGTGAATTAACTAGTAACTTAAACAAAACTGAAGTGATGATCAGCCAGACTTGCTGCACTGAGAAGCTGAGTTACCGAAGCAAGCAACTCTGAAACCGACCAGACAGCACGCATATTTGGGAGGGAGGAGGGTTGGTTTGTAAGGAAGGAAGGAAGGAAGGAAGGAAGGGGGGAGCAATTAGAGATTTAAAGTGGTGGAATAAGAAAATGCGATTCATTGTAATCAAATTTAAGTGAAGCTTTGGCTCATACAGGAGGACAAAGAACAGTGATGGACGTCCTGTCGGCTTTTGTTCAAGGCCCGTTGGGCAAGGCCCACCCACTCCCCTTCCAGTACCCCAGTCCAGATGACACGGTAAGATGTAATTAGCACAGAGTCATGGGGCGAAAACTGAGATGCGGACACTCAGTTTTCATGCATGCATGTCCTGCCAGGCACCCACATGTGTACAGCTGGATTGTCAAGTCTACAAACTACTACCTTTCTAACATCACCAAGCAACTATGCATCTTGTGTTGTTACTAACACTGTCCCCACAGGACCCGCTTTTACAGCGCTTTTACCCTTAAAAGCGCAAGCGCTGCCACGCGGGGGTAGTCAAAACAGCCATGGATTTGACCAATTTTGATCGAGGAGTGCACGTAGGCGCTTGTAGTCACCTCGGCACTCGTCGGACTTGCGAGAAAGGCCTTAAATGTGCCATCAGAAGTGCGAGGTATGCAAAAGCGCGCTTTTGTGTGCCAAAAGCGCGCTTTCAGGGCCAAAAGCGCGAAGACAAAGCGCGCATGCACAACGGAAAACCTTCAAAAATTCTCTTGATTCTGTATATTCATGTTGCCAAGCACCTTTGGACGTAGTTTCATGGCCCTGCCAATCCAATCACCAGCTGAATTGCGCTTTTTCAGCAAACTGGACAGACACGCGCTTTCAACGCTGAAAGTGCAAGCTTTTATTTTTGAAAGCGCTGTACAAAGCGCGCAGGATGTGCCTGAGTCCGCGGTGCAGAAATGCAAATGTGGCCCTCCAGTGCTTCTGATGTTGCCTCGCATCAGCGTCTCGTGCTGATGCTAACATTAGCTCTCTGAGCGAATGCGTGCGAACTTGTTTCTGGAGGCAGTGGCAGCAAATGCGCTTTCACGTCCCGAAGTGCGCTTTTACGGTTTGAAAGCGCACTTGAAAGTGCGTACAAAGCGCATACAAAGTGCATACAAAGTGCGTACAAAGCGCGTTCAGTCCCGAAAGCGCACTTTGTCAGAGCGCGCTTGTTTGGAGCAAGAAAGCGCGCGTTTTGTAGACAGAAAGCGCTCAAGTTTCGGTAAAAACTGCTGCTGTGCAACACACAAGCGAATTTTCAATGAAAGTCACGCATGCGCCTTTCTGGTAGTAACACAATTTACAGTTATTTATCTCGAACAAGTCAATGTTGCCTCGTGATTGAGTGATTGACCCCCGTGCAAATGATAGACCGTGCCAGAAGTACCTCTCCGCTCCTCCCTCTCCTCAATCCCCTTGCCCCTGGAGCCAAGGAGCAGCTGGAGCAGCTACACATGGCGCTGGCTCCAGCATCAGCTGCTGGTTTTGGCAACTGCGCAGCATGCTCAGTCTCACTGCTGCATGCACACTGCCCGCTGCCCTCCACAGGATGCTCACTGCGCAGGCGGGCACTGAGCATGATGGAGTATGCACCACTTGCATCTGCAGATGCTGTGCATGTGCATGCAGGGAAAACAGAAGGTGAGCAGGAGAAGCAGTCCCCCTGAAAATTACCACCGCTCGCTCCTGTCACACATGCACGCACGCACACAACACATGCACGCATGCACGCGCGCACGCTGATACACACACACCACATATAGACATACACACATTCACACACAATCACACAACCACACACACACACACACACACGCACACAACACACACGCACACAACACACACGCACACACACACACACACACACACACACACACATGTTTGCGTGTGCACACATCAGAGTGAACGTAAGATCACGAAATGGAAGAGCTGTACGCTGCAGGTGGCGCATGAGTTTGCTCACTTGTGCATGCGGGCATGCATGTGCACGAACTAACTCACACACACACACACACACACACACACACACACACACACATGCTTGCGTGCGCACACCTCACTTGTGCATGCAGGCATGCATGTGCACAAACTCACACACGGACACAAACACACACGCACACACACATACACGCACACACACCACACTTGTGCATGCAGGCATGCATGAATGCATGTGCACAAACTCACACACGCACACACACACACACACACACACACACACAGTTACACACATATACACGCCTCACTTGTGCATGCAGGCATGCATGTGCACAAATTGACACACACACACACACCTCACTTGTGCATGCATGCATGAATGCATGTGCACAAACTCGCACACACACATATTTATACACACACATACACACACACACACGCGCGCACACACACCTCACTTGTGCATGCAGGCATGCATGTGCACAAACTGACACACGCGCGTGCACGCGCACGCACACACACACACACACACACACACACACACACACACACACACACACACACACACACACACACACACACACATGCCTGTGTACACGCATAGGACTGCGCGCAACGTCACTAACGCCATCAAGTTGAAGATAGCCTGGGACATGGGCTGGAGACCTAGCCCAGATTCCGAGACAAAACAGCCAAGCAATGCTGGAGACAAAGTTTACTCTTGATGGTTTTGTTTGCAGCCTGCTCCTCCGCCGATAGGAGGTGGCGCAGCAGAGTCCTCAGGCAACCCTGACCCAGTAAGTGCATATGATGAGCCTGATTGGCTTACCTTGCAGGTAGTTGTGATTGTCAAAACACTAGAATGCGACTTCATGCAAGGCACAGTGATCTAAAAAATGATGTTGCCCACCTTCTTAACCGGTAAGCTTGTGCAGTAATTATGAACTTTGCGTAATGATTCTCATGAGACAGAGTTTACTCATGATGGTTTTGTTTGCAGTCTGCGCCTCCGATAACAGGAGCTGGAGCGGCAGAGTCCTCAGGCAACCCTGCCACAGTAAGTGCATGCAATGAGCTTGCTTGGCTGATTGTGCAGGCAGTTTTGAAAATTGTTGATAATATTTGATAGTTTCGTGAAAACACTCGAATGTGACCTCATGCAAGGCATAGTGATATGGAAAATTGGTGTTGCCCATCTTCTTCATTGGTAAGCTTGTGCAGATATCATGAGCTTTGTGTAATGATTTTCTTGAGGCAGAGTTTACTCATGATGATTTTGCAGCCTGCTCCTCCGCCGTCAGGAGCTGGAGCAGCAGAGTCATCGGCCCCGCTGCAAACTGAGTATGCTGAGTGGTTGAGGGTGCCTAAATTGGTGCTTCTGCATCAAAAAAGTGAGGGTGGGGCTCTAGGATTGAGCCATGGGCATTTTAGGGCATTTTTGACCACTTCCAGAAAAATGGGTGCCAAAACGCCTGCTCTGGCCCAAATTTTGCCAATATTTTGGCTCTCAGATAGGTTTTAGCCCAATCCTGATCCTTTGGAGTGAAAGAAAGGGGGGCAAAATTTGGTCCGGAGCACTTAGAGCATGGTCACCTGTGCGCACCTGCTAGGCAAAAGTGGTGCGAACGGGGAAACCAGGCAAGCACTGTATTTGGCCACAACCTGAGTATGAGGACTTGTTCAGCATGCTTTCCAGGTATGCCTGCCGAGTTTGGGGGCCCAGGTGAGCAGGGAGTGGCTCCTGGCGAGCAGTGACAGCTGGGCGTTTGACCGAAAAACTCCGCTCTGGTCAGCCCGCCTGAGCGTGTGCTCACTTGATAGACGCATGCTTTTGCACCTGAAGATGAAATTTGAAAACTTAGACTTACGTGTGAGGGCCTCCAGGCCGATCGTTTTCAAAATTGTTTTTAAATATTTTATCTGTCCCAGCAAAAGTGTCGCGACTCCAGATGGTGCAGAGGTTGGTCTGGAGTTTTTACTCGCCATTTTCCCTGCCAAAATTGAGGTCCGGGGAGCGATTTTCTGGACCCCGCCCCAGCACCCCGGACCTCCCAGGATGTGCTCCTGATTAAGTGCCCAGCCATCGCTGCTGGTCAGGTAAGCTGAGGGGGGGCTTCCTAGAGACCCCATTTTGGCAGGGGTTTTGCTTGATTTCAGGCCCCACACCCTGGGCACCCCCCGGCACAAACTGAGTATGCAGAGTTGCTGAGATAGGTCTAGACAAAGGTCCTGCATACTCAGAATCATCTGGTTGCAGTGGGGCATTAACTCAAACCTACTTGGCTAACCTGACTAGGCCATATCAGAATAGGATTTTTTAGTGGACCATGAGCACGCTTTCCTGACTGTCCACTTCAGGAATGCCCCTTGCCATCCACACAGAATAACCTTCAGGGCACTGGAGGAAGTGGTCACGACACGCATGAAGGCGAGGATTGGGACTGGGCAGCTGTGGTGGAGGAAGGGGTGAGTGGCAGAGATTTGGTTCTAAAATTGTGATTATGTGTCATCATCGAAGTAATTTCAAAATAGGGTTTCTTGAATTGGAGGGAATTGTCAAATAATGCAATCGTAGGAAGTGTGGGTACTAATGAATTTGAAGGCGCACACGCGCACGCGCACGCGCGCGCACACACACACACACACACACACACACACACGCACGCACGCACGCACGCACACGCGTACGCACACGTACACACACGCACGCACGCACACACACACACACGCACGCACGCACGCACACGCACGCATGCACGCATGCACACACACGCACGCATGCACGCATGCACACACACGCACGCATGCACACACACACACACACACACACACACACACACACACACGTGCACACACACACACACACACACACACACACACACACACACACGTGCACACACACACACACACACACACACACACACACACGTGCACACACACACACACACACACGTGCACACACACACACACACACACACACACACACGTGCACACACACACACACACACACACGTGCACACACACACACGTGCACACACACACACACACACACACACACACGTGCACACACACACACACACACACACACACACACACACACACACACACACACACACACACACACACACACACTGTTTGAATGTAGGAGAAGGAGCAAAAGCGTGCCATGGAGGAGCGCAAGAAAGAAAGAGCAAAGAGGAAGAGGGAGGCAGTAGAGGGGAGTGGTGTGTGCAAGGAGGCTTCTAAGATAGGACAGAAGAAGGGAGGCAATGGCAAGGGGGAAGGGAGAGGAGGGGGGAGTGGGAAACAGACAGGCAGCAGACGCAAGCCTGGAGGCAGAGGTAGGGGTGGAGCCTTGCGCACCATCAGCAATGACAGTGAGACAGAGGAGGATGAGGAGGTGCACGCGGTGAATGAAGACTCCGAGGGGCTAGATCAAAGTGGCGAGGAGGAGCAGCAGCCAAACGCATTGGGAGTCAGCTCTCGTGGGAGGCATAGGAAGCCCAATAGCCTGCTCCAGCATATGTAGTCAGAAGGGGGCAGTTCGTGGCGGTCAAGGGCCCTTAGGGGGTACTGGTGTGACAGTTGACTTTTCAGCAAACATATTTAGCATGCTCTGTTCATTTGCCCTTGGACACATCTTATACGTTTGATTACATGTTGTGTTTGTTGACATCTTGTGTTGGCACTATGTGCTGAAAAGTAAAGGTTGGCAGGAGAATCTTTAGACCACGCGCTTTTATTAAAGGGCAATAAAAGCGCTCTTGAAAGCGCTAGTAAAAGCGCGGATTTACAGCCGGGACAGCGCTTTGAGAGAGCGCTTTTACAGCGCTTTCAGTGCGCTTTCCACGCGCTTTTATAAAAGCGCCTAGAAAGCGCTGTAAAAGCGCACAGAAAGCGCTCTAGAAAGCGCAAATTTTCAGCCAGGACAGCGCTTTGAGAGAGCGCTTTTACAGCGCTTTTAGTGCGCTTTCCACGCGCTTTTATAAAAGCGCCTAGAAAGCGCTGTAAAAGCGCACAGAAAGCGCTCTAGAAAGCGCAAATACACAGCCGGGACAGCGCTTTGAGAGAGCGCTTTCAGTGCGCTTTCCACGCGCTTTTATAAAAGCGCGTGGAAAGCGCTGTGAAAGCGCCGTAAAAGCGCAGTCTCGTGGGGACAGTGTAACCTGGAAGAAAAAAGTCTATAAATTTGAGGAGATTGACTATGTATTATTGCCCAAATCCTTTTTTGTGGTCAGGATTGTCGAGTGTCTTCTCATGAGTACGTCTTTGGTGAAGAGCTTATCTTGCTAGTTAGGGGACCTTTCCTTGATGCGCACAGCCACTTTTTAAATGCATTGACAAAACTGGCAAGAACCTACCCTAATTAGAGTGAGCTGCAAATTTATTAAGTTAATTGGACGGTGGTGCTCGCCTTCGTGATTGCACTGATATTGTGCGTGGAAAGAACACTAGTAAACTTGCAGTAGCACCATCTTGTCATGATCAAAGCCACTTAAGCTTCTTGATGCGCTGTCTAGGTGTGAAGAGCACTGCCACAAACTGGCCAGTACTGAGAGAGTGTGGCCAAGAGCCTTTGCAATTTAATTGGTTAAAGGCTACTCTCAATTTTTTCAACAGTATGCTTGAATCAAGTTGATTCAAGCAACAGTGAGTTTTTATGTCAGGTGCCGAAAGCAATTTTACACCTTGTTAATAGGAATGCGTCCTGTTGGTCTGCAGATATGTGAAATGCATCAAGAGGCATGCGCAATGTGGATACCAATGTGGTATGTCAAAACAGATCATGCTGATTGCTTCCAAAATTCCCAAGCAGGATTTTTTTTTACTAATTAGTAGGTACAGACGCAGTAGGTTTGGAGGGAAGCGGATGCCCCCTGTCCCCGAGAGATGAACAGAAAAGCAGTGACCCACCATCATTGTTGTGGAAAACCAATAAATCAAACAGCACGCACTCCCTTTTGGATCCCATCACGGCTATTCAAGGATTTGGAAAGATAAATCACGAGGAACGTGAGTAGATCTAGACTCTGTGCCCACTGCTTCAAGTTAAAGGTTGAATCCTGTAATTGGCTGGGTGGTTCAAACATCTATGACAAGTGTGAGTGTGCTGAAGTCCAAGACGAGAAACAAGCCCGGCTTGGGGGCCCCTCTTTTATTGCATTTGCTTTGAGGTGTGTGTGAGCTGCGCAGAAAATACAAGGATCTTTTTGAATTTACATACTTTTGCCCTGCTTCGGAGAGGCCCTAGCTAGCATACTAATTAGGGGACCTTTCCTTAATGCACGTAGCTGGACCTGGCTTGCGTAGTCTTTTCTTTTCTTTCTTTGCCCTGCTTTGAAACACTGACTTATTCTTTTCTTGGCGAGCTTTCACATCATATCTGACCCTGAGATCAATGCTTTCCTATATCAGGACTTGTAAAGGTTTCCTATGCTAACTGTCAGAGTTGGATTCAATTCTTAATGCTGGTTGTGGATGTTTCACCAGCAGCCGATCAGCCAGAGTCTTGGGCTGTAGGCCTACCACTTGCAATATGTCCTCTTTCCCTCAATTGATGTGGGGTATGTTCTGCTGCCTTCATAGTTTTCTTTCCTTCCTTTACATCTTTCTTCCTATGAAAGTTTTAATGCCAATCCGAGCACTATGCATGTCTACACATTTGTTTGGTCAAAAAATACTTTGACCTACCTGGACAAGCATTGAAGGGACTTTAGAAGCACGAGAAATGCATTTGCATCTCGCGTTTTAGGTTTGAGGGCCCTTTGGCGAGACCCTTGCTAGCTTGCTAGTTAGGGAACCTTTCCTTAATGCACATTGCCTTTTGGCTGACGTAGACTTTCCTTTTCTTTTCATCTTGCATCCCATGATTGAAGGGTTGCATGATCAAGTCCGACAAGAAGTTAAGCAAAATTCATGAAAGGGGAGGACCCTTCTGATCCCCATTGACCTTTTTTTATCTCTTGGTAAAGGGGATACACGGTGCCTCGGCCCTGAGTATCCTCTTTACCTTAATTGATATGGAGATTGCTTTCACTGTCTGCGTGGTATTTCCTTTTCTTTTCATGAAAAGGGGACAGGAAAATTCTTGCATCAATGTAATTGCAACAAACAACAAAAGAAAACAAACAGATCCCGCAAAGGAGTCCACATAATGCAATTAGCTTTTAATTCATTTCAACACCTTGCATGTTAAAATCACGGTGGCGGTTGCATGGAGCAAAAGTTCAACATTTAATCAGTATCCCATGAAGTCCGCACACACCTGCCAATATACTTTGCTAGCGAGCAGTTTTTGGTGAAAAGAAACATTCTTCTTGCGCTAATACCCTTCCCCCCTTTCCCTTTCCCTCCCCATCATGCCTCCTGTCCCCCCATCCCCTCCAGCACCCTCGCTGCCTGCCTCCACCCCCCCCTCCCCATCACTTAACAGCGCATCATGCTCGGTTAAACTGGCATGCGCGTCCGCCTGCTCCCCAGGCGGTCCGAAGCGCCGGGCTGGCCGCCGAAAATCACCCCCGGACAGGGCCACGTAGCCGGCAGCCAGGAACAGCACAGCTGACAACAGCAGGAGCATGGAGATGATGCTCATGCTCAGCCGCCACTGCTGTGCTGCCTCGGCAGGGGCCAGGCCCTCTGACAGCTGCAGGTGAGTGTGCAGAAAAACATGCATGCCATCGGTTTGCTGGCCGGAATACACAAAGAGAGCTTGGTGATGATGCCCACGCTCAGCCGCCGCTGGTGTGCTGCCTCGGCAGGGGCCAGGCCTTCTGAAAACTGCAGTTAAGCATACATGCTATTGATTTGCTGGCAGGAATGGATATGGGAAGCATGGCAATGATGCCCATACTCAGCTGCCACTGCTGTGCCGCCTCAGCAGGAGCTATGCCCTGTGACAGGTGCAGGTGAGCGAGCAGGAAAACATGTATTCTATTGGCTTGCTGGCAGGAATCCTGGACAAAGAAAGCATGCAAAGAAAGCATGCTGCAGTTCTTGGCCATGGTGGCTGGCATGGTGATGGTGCCCATGCTCAGCCGCAACTACTGTGCTGCCTTGGCAGGGACCAGGCACTTTGACGGCAGGTGAGCATACAGCAAATATGTGTTACTGCTTTGGTGGCACAAATGGATAAGGACCGAGGAAGCGAGGGAAGCGGGCAGCAAGAGCAGCTCAAGAGTTCATTGCAACCAGGGAGTGGTGGCCATGAAGGTGCACACTATCCTGCAAGTCATTTCCTTCACTAGCCGTACTCAATGCAACAGTGGTGGAAGTGGTGGCACAGAGTGTGCACCAGGGTTACTCAATTTGAGGATTTAGAACTTCTCTAGAACTCGTCGAACTTTTTTTGAACTGCTGGCCAACTTCAAATTGTTCGTTGAATTCTAAGCCCTCAGCAAAATAGGGACCCCCTGACACGCCCCTGACACTTCCTTACAACCCCCTGATACCCACTGAAGAATCCTTGCCCTCCCCAAGGGGGCCCAAGGGGGAGGGGTGGGATGGGAGGTTGGGGGCTAATGGGGAGAAGTGGGAGCGGGGTCGGGGGCCAGTTGCTCCCCCCTTCTCCCCCCCCACCCCTTCGCCAGCGCGCATGCATTTGTTTAAACAGTTTGTCAAATCTCAAACTTTGTCACATTGTTGGAAAACTCATTTGTCCAACCGGCAATTTGAGCAACCCTGGTGTGTGCGCTGTAATTATCACTGCAAAGTGGACTCGGTTTGAGCTCCAAACAATTGTGTGGTGGTCCAGAGAATGTGCACTGAAACTACTGCAGTATATTTAGATCATCCCGCTAACAAAATTTTTTTTTATGACTGCAGGACAACCTGGAATAACCATTTCAGGGGCTGCGAGAAAGCGCGGGAAAGTGGAAACAAATTTATGTTTGGATGGTCAATTGGTAATACGGCAAATGAACTGTTAGATCATCATTTATTTGTGCTTTTTGCTTATATAATTCCTATCATGAAGGCCATGACACACAAACATACACACACACGCACACACACACACACACAGATACACACCTTGCTCTGTAACAAGCCCAGCAAGGGTGGCGAGGGCACATCACCAAGCAGGTGGATGATACACGTAGTGAGGGAAGCGGCCATTGGGCGCAACAGGGCAGGCACGCTCCACATCTGGATGGCTACCACCGGGGCCTGTGTGCGTTTCAAACATGATTCAAGATTTACTGAAGTCATGCATTGATACAGACGGTCCTCCACGCTGAAAGTACATCCCTGTCTGTTAGGATACAACTAGAGGACTCAAGATCATGCAAACCAATGGCAACCTTGCTGCTGTCTACCCTCAGGCCATGTAAAGGAGTCAACCGCAAAATTGTGAGAATGGAAGCAGTATGAGCAGACCACCACAGCTACAACAATACTTCTCGTCACCGCTTCCTCACAAGTCACCTCCTTGCTTGTAAGCATAGACCCATGAGAAGAGCCCCGAGTATGATTGTCAGTGAAACTGTGCTTGCTTAGTTTCACGCTCAGCCTGACACGACTTGGAAGTACTTGAGAAGGGCGCCCCCCGCCCATGGACTCTGTACAAGCATCTGCACCAAACCGGCAAAACAAGACTACTCCCGTAACAGGAGAACAAGCAGCTACCCCTCCACAGCAAGTAGGGCCGTCAAGGACTGAAGTGATAAACATTCCTACCTGTAGCAGGAACACCTGGAGCTGCAGGGATGGCTATTACAAGAAGAGTGCAACGAAACAAAAGCAAGGCCTCGCCTGCAGCAGGAGCACAAACAGCTGCCCCACTGCAGGGATGGCTATCGCAAGAAGAGTGCAACGAAACAAAGCAAGGCCTCACCTGCAGCATGAGCAAAAGCAGCTTCCCCACCGCAGGGATTGCTACCGCAAGAAGCGTGCATCAAAACGAAAGCAAGGCCTCACCTGCAGCAGGAACACGAGCAGCTGCCCCACCGCAAAGAGGGCCATGAAGGAGCTGAATGTCTTCATGGCCATGAAGGCTGGCACAAGTAGACACATGCCAGCCAAGCATGACAGCCCGCAGATCACGCAGGCAGCCTGCATGTGACCGTTTTGTTGGACGTGTGGGATTCAGGGGGGTGGGGGGGCAACATGAAAGCAGACATAAATGTGCAGTGGCATGTGCGAATTTGTGTGCGGAAAGCCACGCATAAAATATCATGCACAAAACATCACGCATGCAGCTTGCACAGGAATATGCGTGGGATGGGATTTTGCATGTGGGATCATGCATTGTCATCATAACACGCATGGACATTGCACACAGCCTGCACAGGAATGTTTAATGTTATATGTGATCTTGCAGGTTACACAGGCATCATGAGTTTGTTGAAAACGAGTTGAAGGACACTTGGAGGACGCACGCGTTTGTACCAGGGATGCTTGCTTGCTGAGCTGGACTCAAGGATACGACCCCAACATGGCTTACATTCATGCAGTGCAGGTGCATTTGTTTTTCCATTTTCTTTTCAGGTCCCTCCCAATATGGGGAAACGCATTGCTGCGCGGCTTTGTACCTGAAAAGCTCTGAGCCTAACGGAGCAGGTCGTCCTTCATTCAGCACATTAGGAGTAGAAATGATGGAAACAGTTTTGAACGAGCTCACGTGCTGTCTGCAGGCTAGGTAAAAGAGAAAGAGATAGAAATAACTAAGGAAGCGTGCCTTTCTTCAGCACTCTCACACCATAAATTTTGTACTACTTTTAAGGTCGCATACCTGTAAACTAGATCCCATGAGGTCAAGAGCCCGGCCACCCCCTATCGAGCCAAGCACTCCTGAATGTGCACAGAAATGGCCAAGCAGGGTAGAATGAATGCATCGACTTCAAAGCAAAGCAGGAAGGTTCAAGATCAAAGGCAGCTGTAGCTCATTGCCAGGCTTCCAAAGGGCTTTCTGAACAGCGTGTGCAGTCTGCAAGCTCTTTGGCTGAACGCTGGAACTCATATGAGACACCCAAATCAGTTTGCTGGCGGACCCTTTTCATTTGGAGCGCAGAACCCCAAAGGAGGCTGCTCTTGACTGGATAAGTAAATCAAGAGAATGAAGTAAATCATGCACAACAAGCGCTCTCACTGAAGTGTGGTACACCACATTTTGGCACACAGCGCTTACGCTCATTTTTGGGCACTCATTCATGTCAGATGCTGAGGAAGCCCTGAAATTCTGTATCCAACTCACCCATGCGCACAGCAAGAAAAGAAAAGGGACAACAGGAGGTCATGCACTTGCCCACAGTAAAGGAAAAAACAAAGTGAGCACGATAAAAAAAAGGGTAGGACGAAGCAGGCAGTGATGCACTCCTTCCCTCCATTTGTCCCCCAGGAACTCACCTGTGAGCACGGTTACTGCTCCAAATGCCAGGTCAGCTTGCTCACCCTTGGAATCCACACCAAAAAATAGCTCACGTCCGGCTTTGGGCCCCCTGAGGTGCAGCAGGGTCAAGTAGGCCTGTCGGCTTGCAAATGCGCAGCAGTGTCTGCTCTGGTGCCTGAAATCCTTGTAAAAAACAAGCTTGTGCCCAGCTCAGGAGCCTGAGAAGGCAGCAAAAACACAGATCAGTCACCCGCAAGGAAGCCTTTTGTTGGAGAATGTTAACGTGGCCTGTGTTCCCACCTTTTCCTGGCATCTTGCATGCAGTTGTCAGTTTTCTCAAAATACAGGCAGATTCAAACAAGGGTAGGACGGCCACATGCCCTTTAGGTAAAGAGGAGGTGGATCCTGCTCACATGGTGCTCACTTTGCTTGTTCCCTTGAGCATCCCACATGTGGAGCCAGAACTGTTGATGATGGCCGAGTTCTAATGCATGGTGAGCTGACTTGAAACCCAGGCAAGGATCCGCCACAACGATGATACTCACTTGTGCTCACTGCATTGTACAACCAATTGGGATCGCATTTCAACCAGCATCCCTTACTCAACTCAACCTGGAATCGACCCAAGCCCTTGAGCCTCACCAGTGTGCATACATCCCTTGTGCCTCATCTCTTGTACCTCACTTCTTGTGCCTCATTAACATGCATACACTTATTGTGCCTCACACCTTGTGCTCCACCTCTTGTGCCTCACTTCTTGCCCCTCACCAATGCGCACACCTCTTGTGCCTCACCCCTTGTGCTCCACCCCTTGTGCCTCACTTCTTGCCCCTCACCAATGCACATACACCTCTTGTGCCTCAACCCTTATGCCTCACCCTTTGTGCCTCACCAGTATGCATATACCCCCAGGACTGCCACGTAGAGTGTATAGCCCCCACAGGCTAGCAGCCACACTTTCTGCTCAAACACCTGCAGCACATCCCGCCAGAACTCTTGCAGCAGCGAGGCCCATGAGTGCGCGGGAGTGCCCTCCGCCATGCCCCCATCTGCAGATCCCCCTGCAAAGCACAGAGCAGGTGGTGAAGCCCACACAGCCTGAGGTGTGCGCACTATTCAAGTATGATGTGTGCACTATTCACCACGCTAGTGTGATGCCCTGCCCAGGTACCGAAGCAAACACATTCATCGATGCGAAACGAGTTGCAAAGCTTGACAAACACAGAATGGCAGTGTGCAGAGTGTGACATACAGCCTCGGGCACACAAACACCCTCAACAGCGTTTGCTGGCCATCAATCCTGAATGTGCATGTCTCTAAACATGTTTGCTTGCATGTCCTCAACCCTAAACACCCATGGCTTTAAATTTGGGCTAGCATGTCCTCAATCCTGGAATGCATGGCTCTACTCGCAGGCTTTGAAGCTGGGTGACATCATACAGCAGACACATGCAATTGGCAAACAAGCAACCATCCTTACTTTTTCGCCTCCTCTGAGCTGGACTGGCCCCTCGAAGCATGATAGGCTGCAGGTGAAGAGCATATGAAGCAGCACATCAGATAACCACCAAGTGATGGCCTTTTATAATAGGTTGCAGGTCAAGCGCAAATGGTTCAGCATGTCATGCAATGCTAATCCAGCACATCCCTTAGGATGCATGATGTGCCGTAGGTCACATCCCATGCAATGCTAATTCAATACATCCCTTGGGATGCATGATGCTCCGTAGGTCACATCCCGTGCAGTGCTAATTCAGCACATCTCATGCAATGCTAATTCAGTACATCCCTTGGAATGCATGATGCACCGTAGGTCACATCCCATGCAATGCTAATTCAGCACATCCCATGCAATGCTAATTCAGTACATCCCTTGGGATGCATGATGCACCGTAGGTCAAGAGCAGATGGATCAGCAAATCAGATGGGCATGGCGTGATGGCCCCTTGATGATGATGGGCTGCAGCCCAAGAGGAGATGAATAAGCGGATGCTTCAGAATATCTCAAAGCATGATGGGCTGCAGGTCAAGAGCAGATGATGTAGCACATCAGATAACCACAGTGTGATGGCCCTTTTATGATGGTAAGCAGGTCAGCAGCAGATGAATCAGCACATCCACATCTTGAGCAGATGAAACAGCAATGCTGATTCAGCAGTCTCAAAGCATGATGGGCTGCAGGACAATTGCAGATGAACCAGCACACCAGTACACCTCAAGCAGATGAAGCAGCTATGGGACAGGCAAAAAGCAGGACCAAGTGTGTGCTGTACATGTACATATTGAGCCCTGGAAAAGCATGAGGTGGTACAGAATCCTTTCTTTTATAAAATAAATTGCATACATTGCAAGTAAGAGGCATGGTATTCAACCGTCTTACACAATCTGGAATATACAAATTTCACCCAAACGGGCAAACAACCAGCTCAGATCCTGGTTTACACTGGAATGCATTTTCCTAAGGGACAGAACTCCATTCTTTGCATGAGCCATGGTCAAGCACATGAGCGCACTACAATTGCAGATCGCACGCTTGCAGTTCATGGCTCTCAATCCAGTGGAATATCTTTCGCAGGAACGCAAAAGATCTGTTCTCAATCTCCTCTGCGCTAGTTTTATATAACCAACTTCCTTACTCAAAGGATGCTACAGCTGACTGCAGTATTGACAATCATTGAGTGTGTCACTCTTTTCAAGTGCGCATTTGCACGTTATCCTCACATACAAACAAACCCCAGAAGCACGCCCATCTCAATCTCATGTAAGCCCTTCCGAAGCAGGGGCTTACCTGTGCTGTGAGGGCAAAAACCACGAATGGCGCCATGGCAGCCGCCTCCAGCATAAAAGCTACCCTCCATCCGAGAGTTGGCCCGATGAGGCCCCCTGCAGCAAAAGCAGCAACGCAGCAAAGCAAATTAGCTTCATGGGGTTGGGGTTTCCTGGCAGGCACATTGCCACAATGCCTGGAAACTTCACTTACTTTCAGGCAACGTGGATGGCCTGTGTGCCATTTTTCTATTTTTTCCAGGCATGACATCCTTGCAGGACTGGGGTAAGGGGCGATGATATCACTGCAGGGCTGGGCTAAGGGCGCGGACTACAGCAGTGATTCTGGGACAGCCGGACCCCAAGAAGGTCGTACCAGCAGGATGAAACAACCAAGAGTGGTATTAGCAGGCTAAAACGCCCTAGATTGCAATGTGCGTGCCAAGCGCAATCCCCCCGCAGTCATGTAAAGTATGCACAACATGAGCAGCACTCTAAGGGCATTCCTGGGCACACAGTACAGAAGCTCCTTATGCAATTGCATCGATGCGCACGAGTATGCGCACTTGCATCTGATGCAAGTGTACTTGCATGGGCAAAGAGTCGTGCAGCCAGCAAGGTAGTTTCCACACGGGATTCTATGCAGCCTGCCGCGGGAACCAACCCCGTCAACCCGATCAACTGCCAGAAGATGCCTGACACCGAGGCAATGCCAGTGCTTTTAGATTACTCGTCCTGGTGCAAGGCGATGTGAAATCCTCGTCTCGTCCTTGGCTTAACAATCAACTAGCATAAGCAGCCAACAATTGGGCCTGGCAGCAGTGGTTCTCAACTTCAGTTCAGGAAACCAAATGCACGTTGCATTGCATGGGGCTGCAAGGTCAGCACCTTGCTATCCAGGCAGAATATATACCTATATCCACGTGTCACTAATGCAGGACATCCCGAAGAGGATTCAACCGCGCATGCCAAAAGCATGTAAGACATCAGAGCATTCACACACAAATTGTCTGCTGCAGGACGACTCACACTGCAGTCCCCTTGCGTTTTTGTACATAGACATGAGCTGCCATGAAGAAGGACAGAGACCCTGACCTGAGATGCAGTCCAGCGCAAAACCCACAGTGATGCACCACACCAAGGACCTGCCCTCTTCCTTTGGCACAGACATGAGCTGCCATGCAAAAGGTTAGAGACCCTGACCTGAGGTGCAGTCCAGTGCAAGACCCACAGGGATGCATCATCGACCTGCCCTCTTCCTTTGGTATAGACATGAGCTGCCATGCAAAAGATTAGAGACCCTGACCTGAGGTGCAGTCCAGTGCAAGACCCACAGGGATGCGTCATCGACCTGCCCTTTTCCTTTGGCACAGACATGAGCTGCCATGCAAAAGGTTAGAGACCCTGACCTGAGGTGCAGTCCAGTGCAAGACCCACAGGGATGCATCATTGACCTGCCCTCTTCCTTTGGCACAGACATGAGCTGCCATGCAAAAGGTTAGAGACCCTGACCTGAGGTGCAGTCCAGTGCAAGACCCACAGGGATGCATCATCGACCTGCCCTCTTCCTTTGGTATAGACATGAGCTGCCATGCAAAAGATTAGAGACCCTGACCTGAGGTGCAGTCCAGTGCAAGACCCACAGGGATGCATCATCGACCTGCCCTCTTCCTTTGGTATAGACATGAGCTGCCATGCAAAAGATTAGAGACCCTGACCTGAGGTGCAGTCCAGTGCAAGACCCACAGGGATGCATCATCGACCTGCCCTCTTCCTTTGGTATAGACATGAGCTGCCATGCAAAAGATTAGAGACCCTGACCTGAGGTGCAGTCCAGTGCAAGACCCACAGGGATGCGTCATCGACCTGCCCTTTTCCTTTGGCACAGACATGAGCTGCCATGCAAAAGGTTAGAGACCCTGACCTGAGGTGCAGTCCAGTGCAAGACCCACAGGGATGCATCATCGACCTGCCCTCTTCCTTTGGCACAGACATGAGCTGCCATGCAAAAGATTAGAGACCCTGACCTGAGGTGCAGTCCAGTGCAAGACCCACAGGGATGCATCATCGACCTGCCCTCTTCCTTTGGCACAGACATGAGCTGCCATGCAAAAGGTTAGAGACCCTGACCTGAGGTGCAGTCCAGTGCAAGACCCACAGGGATGCATCATCGACCTGCCCTCTTCCTTTGGTATAGACATGAGCTGCCATGCAAAAGATTAGAGACCCTGACCTGAGGTGCAGTCCAGTGCAAGACCCACAGGGATGCATCATCGACCTGCCCTCTTCCTTTGGCACAGACATGAGCTGCCATGCAAAAGGTTAGAGACCCTGACCTGAGGTGCAGTCCAGTGCAAGACCCACAGGGATGCATCATCGACCTGCCCTCTTCCTTTGGCACAGACATGAGCTGCCATGCAAAAGATTAGAGACCCTGACCTGAGGTGCAGTCCAGTGCAAGACCCACAGGGATGCATCATCGACCTGCCCTTTTCCTTTGGCACAGACATGAGCTGCCATGCAAAAGGTTAGAGACCCTGACCTGAGGTGCAGTCCAGTGCAAGACCCACAGGGATGCATCATCGACCTGCCCTCTTCCTTTGGTATAGACATGAGCTGCCATGCAAAAGATTAGAGACCCTGACCTGAGGTGCAGTCCAGTGCAAGACCCACAGGGATGCATCATCGACCTGCCCTCTTCCTTTGGTATAGACATGAGCTGCCATGCAAAAGATTAGAGACCCTGACCTGAGGTGCAGTCCAGTGCAAGACCCACAGGGATGCGTCATCGACCTGCCCTTTTCCTTTGGCACAGACATGAGCTGCCATGCAACAGGCCAGAGATTCTGATTGCAGCCGTGGCCCAGCACAAAAGTTTTGAGGGCTGCACAAGAGCCTCTGATTTTACCCATGTAGCCCAGTGCAAAGCTTGGAGGGCTGCACAAGAGACTCTGACCTGACCTCTAGCCCAGCGCTATACCCAAAGGCGTGCACACGAGACCATGACCTGAGGTTTAGCCCAATGCAAAAAGCTTGGAGGGATGCGCAAGAGGCTCTGGCCTTATCCCTGTAGCCCAGCACACAGCCTAAAAGGATGCCTGAGAGGCTCTGGCCTTATCCCTGTAGCCCAGCGCAAAGCCTAAAAGGATGCATGAGAGGCTCTGGCCTTATCCCTGTAGCCCAGCGCAAAGCCTAAAAGGATGCATGAGAGGCTCTGGCCTTATCCCTGTAGCCCAGCGCACAGCCTAAAAGGATGCCTGAGAGACTCTGACCTTATCCCTGTAGCCCAGCGCAAAGCCTAAAAGGATGCCTGAGAGGCTCTGACACGGGGTGGATCACAGCACAAAATCCACAGGGAGGAAGCAATGACCTCTGCCCTCTTTGTTCTGTACAGACAAAAGCTGCCATGAAAAAGGGGAGAGACCCTGACCTGAGATGTAGCCCAGCGCAAAACCCACAGGGATGCACAAGAAGAACGCCGCAAACCAGGTTGCCTTCTGCTTCACAGGGGCATAGTCGTCTGCGAGTAGAAATGACGGGTGCGGGGACAGGTGTGGTTAACATCAGTAGAAATGGCAGAACTGGCATGAATGACAGAATTGGTAGGAATGACAGGTGCGGGGACGTGGTTAGAGATAGTTGCAAGCCCTCCTCGCTCACTGGCCCCTGGCTCACCTCTTCCTCCATTTCAGCAAATGCTTGGAAAAACGAGGCCCCTCGTGGCCAACTTTGCCATTTGATTTACCTCACCCTGATGCCACTCTCATATCCATCCAGGCTGGTGATGAGAAGCATCAACGTCACAATGCTTGACCTCATATTAAAACCTCGTTTGACTGCTGTTTTTCCTAAAAAGGGGGGCTGTCGGCGGCAAAAGATCTGCCCCTCCTCTTCTTTTCAAGGACAACAGCAGCCTCCTTCCCGTTCAATTTTCCTGCTCTGACTTCAGTTTGTCTGCATAATAGCAGCAGGCAAGTCTCCAGCTTTTATGCAGACACACTGAAATCAAAGCTAAAATTCATTGGCAAACATATTGTGCAGTCATTAGGTTTCATTCATGCCCAATACTTCTTCACTGACAGAATCCTGGCAGGCCAAAGGGTGCTGGCAAACTATCAAGAGAGTGCGCGCTCTACCAACAGAAACCATGAAAGACAGCTTGAAAGCCAGCAATGAAGGGCGCGGCAAATCACCAATACACACTCCTCACAAAGGAATCCATGAAAGACAACTTTTGCAACTTACCAATGAAGGGCGCGGCAAGGGACACAAAAGATGCCTCTCCCACACCCACAAACGCGCGGCAGACCATAAGGAACGCATACGTTGGAGCCAAACCACAGAGCAAGCAGGCAGCTGTCCACACGCCCATGCCGATGCCCAGGAGCCGGAAGGCGCTGAAGGACTTGGAGGCCTGCATAAAAGCATTGCCAGGGTCTTTACCGGAAACAAACCTGCGTGCTATAACTTTTAGTATAAGCATACATGTGGTTTATTTTTATTCAACAAGCTGAAATGACCTCCAAGGAGATAGGTGTGCCATCCAAGCAAGCAAAACCTTTGCAATTAGGCTTGCCCCAGAGTTGGCTAAGAGGTACGAACAAAGACAAGAAAAGAGCGAGCCACGGTGAGGGGCACGTCCTCCCTTCATCAAAATTAGTATGCTTGCAATGAAGATGAAAGAGAACCTTTGCTTTGGGAACTCAACTGACGAGCAAGCATTTGCCCATTGTGGTGTGTGATGGCCACTTTAGGAAAGAAGCTTGTGTTATTATGGCCGCCACCATGGCTGACCCCCCCCCCCCTGCCTAGGCAAACGAGTGTCAAAAACTTTGCAACCACATAACTTGCCCATTTCTGCGTCATCACGGGACCTGAAAAGTGCTTTGAACAGCTGATTACAAGCAGACTGGTGCTAGAAGGTTGCTATGGAGTGCAGTGTGTGGCCGCACGGATGGAAATAAGGAGAATGCGGTGGACAATGTGGTAAAGAAACCATACCAAACAGGTGCCATTCCTCAGCCGCTCCACCAATCCACAAACTGAAGATTCTTAAACAATTCCTGTGCACCCCCGACCTCTGTGCAGAGCTGACCAGGTTTTAGCCTGGCAGGGGCGAGCTGGAGCAAAAGGAAAGTGAAAACGGGCAAAAAATGCAGGAGGAACCCTTGTTTAATGTACCAATTTCCAGCCAGATCACCGATTGACCTCATCCTAGTCTCGTTGGAAGCATACTGTCCCCCCAACCTCTGTGCCACATTGGGGGCCACAGCACGCAGCGTGGGCAAATCGACGGAGGGGCACTCCTTCTGCGCATGCCCTTTCCTGGATGGATGTCCCCCACCACCACATGCCCCCCCTGCAAAAGCTGACATAACACTGTTACCATATTTAAATGTAATCATTCCGCACCCCTCGAAAAAAAAAATTTGTCATTCCCACACCCCTCCAAATATTTATTTTTTGGTTTCCCGTGTATTCCCGCAGGAGCATTCATCTCGCTCATACCCTTTAAAACCTTTAAAAACAAATATTTTCCATTATCCCGCACTTTCCCGCAGCCCCAAAAATAATCATTCTTCCTGCTGTCCACACTCATCCCACACCCCTCAAAAACATTGTTTTTGCGGGATGATATACTTTAAGTACGGTATTAGCAGCACATGGCTTTCTGCCAAAATGAATGCAGGACAGACCTCTGGGCCACACAGAGCACCTTCACATGCTATTTTTTCAGTAACCATTTTTCCAGTAACCCTCTATGCTTGGGACATGAAAGGAGGTTTAGCATGCTCAGGGAACCCAAATGGTGCACGCATTTGCGACGCAAAGCAATAATGATACTGTAAAGGGGGGTCCAGCCGCGGGGACAACCTTCTCCGCCGCTGTCTTACCATCATGGCATGTCCATTACCGTGCACAGGGCCAATGCATGCAATCCATGTCTTTGCTTTGTGACAAACCTAATGAACTTTAATGAAGAATAGTCGAAAAGGAAAGCAGACATGGTGACATGACAGCTTCAGCCATAGGCACATCCCAAGCACACCCGCCTACTCACACCAGAGAGAGTGCTAGAATTAGGATGACAGCCTGCGTGAAAACATGTCTAGGTGTCATTGGCCAACACTTCTTTTTTTAATAGGTGCACAGAAATTTGTGTCTGCCTATTCTCAAGTCCCTGTTTACGAGCTCCTGCACAACTCCTGACGCCCTTGCACACACAAAAATGTAAGAAACGGTTTATAATGAGGGAGTCACTGGGAACTTTCATTCTCAGCTTACATAGCTGGCATCAAATAAATTTTAAAGAAATTACAAGCTTTGTCAACCGGCTACCTGGAACTTGTTCAATCTTGGGGCACAAGAGGAGTCAAGCAACCAGTTCCCGCGCGTACATCAAGAAGGAGCAGGTTCTCTGGATTTCCAGGGTCAACCTAGCCACCCCATTGCTTTGAAGTTACCGCATGAATCCACAAGGTGCTTTTATCTAGGAAAGGTGCACCACTGGGGGTGTGTGCACGAGTAGGAAACTGCACTGCCAAATTAGTAATGCACCCATTATCTCCTCTTTGCAGGGATTTCTTATCTTGTCCAGATGCTGCAGGAACAACCCTTTTTTTATACATGCACGTACCTCAGCAAACACTGGTGAGGCCACGAGGAGGCCCCCAAGGAAAGCAGGGGCCAGCAGGCCATCCTGGAAGAAGCTGAGGTTGAAGTCCCCCTGTGTCAAAGTCGCAGGCACGGCCTTTCAGCGCAGCTGCCCTTCTTCTGAGCAAGGAGATGTTGCTGCTGCTGATGATGATGATGCTGATGCTGCTGTTGAGGCAAACTGTGTTCCTCTGTTTTACTGTTTTCAAGGGCTCTCAAAATCAAAAGCAGGATCTTGCACACCTGGATTCCTGTGCCCTGTGGTGATGCGCCTGTCCTGGCAGAGCCATTCACTCCGTTGCTTGCAATCAGACCTGTCATTTAGGGAATTTGGTGTGCAAGGGTGTGTGCAGGGGAGTGAAATGATAACAACCCTAGCATAGAGGCGCACAGCATGCACGCACACCTCTATCCAAGTACACGAACAGGTTGGTCACGCAGAAGATGAGCAGCAGCTTCAAGGGAGAGAACCAGCGGGGCTGAGCCTGGCCACCACCCCAGGTTTGAGAAGCACTGCTGCTCCCTGGTCCTTGCACTTCCTCAGCGTCATCATCACCAGACGATGCTAGACTGCGGGGCATGTTGTCAACTTTTACGGTGCATTTTTAAACATTATCTAGCACATGTTTACTGATAAAGTTCATGCTTAGTCGTGCCTCGTCGTTACTCGTTTTTGGTTATTAGACTGAAGAGGAGCATTCAATTAAAAAGCAAAAATATCACCCAATACTTCCAAAATGGCTCAGCAGGGGATGGAGTTGATTGCAGCTGAGGAGACTGGCACATGTACAGTGGGCAGTGCAGGCAACAACCCGGTGGCCCCCCTCCTCAACACCGATAGGGAGCGTGATCTGAGGGATTTGCAGGCTGCATCTACAAAGTGCGGTGCGTGAACGGGCCAAGAAAAATGTTTGATCACAGGCCTTGGATCTGATGCGAGGGACTAGAGCAGAACTTGTGGGTATTCTTGTGGCATTCCAACAAGAGCAAACCCGTACTGCCACGGATAGTACATCAACCTTTTCCAGGTTTCTAAGCAAACTCTCAATCCGATGCGCATGAGGTATCACCTACATGCAGAGCTTATTCATGCAATATCAACCATATCAGAGCACTCCCTTCATCCTATTCATTTCTACAAAGTCATGTTTCACTCTGGAATTATAGGCAATGAGGGGGCTGACGCCTGCGCACGCACCGCAGCCCTCTCAAGACGCCATAGACATTGCACTTCCAGATGCCAGGGACCCCTTCCAAAATTATTCTTGGCTCTCTTTGAAAACCTCTCGCGCATAGAATGATGGCATGCACCGCTCCCACACTTTCTCAATCCACTACCTGAACGGCAAATTTAAAGCACATATGCACAAGAAACACAAGCTTGGCTCTGCTGATACCTCTGGCTACCACTACCAGAGATAACAGAAACTTAACGACACCATACCACCCACCACCACTGCAAAAATCGAAACACACAACCCAATCTCTTTACTTACTAACAAGGATATCAGCAAACCCTTCTGTCAAAATCCAGAGGATACTCTGAAATAGCAAATAATATAATATAATAAGTACCGAACAGGTACTCTGTACAGACAGAGACGTGCCTTCACTTTCAACTTTTCTTCCAGTTCTGGAAGATGCCCACTTTGCGATGATATGGACCACATTGACCACATACTCCTCAGGTGTACAAAACTCAACAATGAGCAGGATGCACACCAACAGACACCATGAATCCCTTAGTCTCTGTGTGAAAGCCCTCAGTAAAGGCCGGCAATGCTCATCCCTTATTGGTATGGATGGCTGCAGTAATGAGAGACTCCTGGATCAGGGCATAGAAGTACTTGGAAACATCTCAAGAGCTATTCCAAACTGAATTTCCCTAATGGTATTGGCTCTCCTGCCCGGCACCAAAGCCGCCTTGATGCTCTCTTTGTGTGTCCTATTCCAGGCAGACAAGCTCACCTGAATCCTTCCAAGATCCCTCCTCAGGACAAGGACATCCACCTTGTTGAACTGAAATTCTGCCCTAACACAAATCCTTTCATCACTTTCAAACGTGCAGTACCTAAACATTCTCACACCATAACTAAACTTACACCCGCAGCTCAAGGAATTCAAACAGAAATAACAAAGTGGCTCTCCACATCATTTTAATTGGGGTGGCTGGCACCATTTGCAATGAGTACACAATCACACATTTGTGAATCTGGGCCTTCACAAACAAAAGCTAAATCACTAGCATTCAAGCTTAGGGACAATGCCATTCAAAGATCAACCACTATCATTAACACTAGACACGCTCTTTGTTTTCACGGGGGCTTCTGGGATGGGGGGTGTGCTAGATGCGCTGCGGTGGAGGACGGGAAAAGCAGAGTCCGGGCGTCAGGGAGCATGGCAAGCAACCCTCCCGATCCCTATTAGATCTGTTTCTAGCTCTCTCTCTCTCCTAGGCTAGCTGTGTCTAGTGTAGGTTTAGAGGGCCTTCTGGTGAGGCCTCTAGCTTTCCAGGTAGGGGACTTTCCCTTAATGCACACGGCCTTTGGCCTGCGTTGACTTTTCTTTTCTTCTTGCACCAAGATGCTGCCAACCTGCAATGTCTGATACCCATTTGCAGCTAACTGTGGGACTAGCGGAGGGGAGCTCCTGCGTTGCAGCCGCTGCAGGGCAGCCTGGTTCTGCTCGTTAAAGTGCCATCGGGCATACTGGCCGATGCACCGCTCCTTCTGCAAGAAGAATGATTTTGCGGACGCGCTGAGTGAACAGGAGCCCAGCTTCTCTGCATGGATGAGGAAGCACCACAAGCAGGCAGTGCTCAAGGTGGGCGCTTGCGTGAGAACACTCTAGAGCTCTGTCAAATCAAGAAAAGGAGACGTATTGGCTTAAGGAGCCGTCAGTCCCCTCTTCCCCGTGAAGGTTAAAATGGATAAGGGCAGTGAGGATTCAGAGGATTACCAGTAGCACCTGTCTCCAGGGCCTAGCTGTGAGAAATGTTTTTGCTTCCAATTACGCCCCTGTAGTGATGAGTTTGTGAGCATATTGAGCAGAATGATGGATTTTGATAGTTTTCAAGGTACACTTGCCTGGATTGTATCAAAGAGTGCAGAGTGCAGCAAATTCTATATCCACAAGTCCTGATAACACACAGATTAATGTTGTGAAGAGAGAAAATCAAACTTTCCCTAAGATGTTGGCAAAGTTCTCGATGTTATTGCTATGACGCCTCCAACTGAACTCCATGTTGAGCTCGTGATAATGCTTGATCTAGTTCACATGCAAATTTCTGCATGAAATTGGCACAGGGTCTAGGCTGTTGCATCTCTGCTGGGTCCTTCTTCTGCTTCACAGCACCTGCTGTGAACAGGAGGAATTTACAATGTTTTTTGGGCATGGTAGGGACTACCAGGATAGCGCCAGGGCAGCTAGAAGTAACTCTTTATTCAGAAAGTTGTCCAGGAGTGAAAATCCGAGGAGGTATCATTCTGTTTAAGGCATGAGGATTTTAAAGGTTTTGATGCCCGAGGTGACCATGACTGCCATTACCTGGATAAGTGCAATCAAGGCCTGCAATGTCATGCAAGATCAGAGAATGTAGGCTAGGCTGGTGCAGTCAGTAATTTTACATGTGCATGTTATTATCACGTGCTACTTGCAGGATGATGAGGTGGACCGTTTGGAGCGCGCGGCCCATGCAGCCTCAGGCAGCGTCAGCCGAGATGAAGTCATGCAGCAGATGTATGGCAAAGCTGACCCCAGGCCTGAAGGTGCGGCAAGAGTGAGAAGGGGAAAGTGATCGTGTGCCCCTGCTGAGTGAGCAACAAGGCATTTGCAAATAAGAAAAAGAAAGATAAGTCTACGCAGGCCAAAGGCCGCGTGCATTTGCAAATGATACTTTTGGCTTGAAGATATTGTTGGTATGGATTCAAGATGTGACAAACGATGCAAGCCACCAACAAGACAAATTCTGCAAATATGGGCACGTACCCCTGATGTCATATATATATGATTGGCTGCTGGATCCCCCCACCCCCTGCAGCAACACTGTACTGGAAGCTTTCATTTCATAATTTGTCTCCCTTCTTTTGCAGCGCCGGCCTACACACCACAGCAGGTGCTTGCTATGAAGCAGCGCCACGACCAGGCAAGACAACAGGTAAAAAGTTTGTGCTTGCTAAGTAAAAAAGAAAACTCTACGCTAGTCAAAGGCCGTGCGCACGAAGGAAAGGTTCCCTGACTAGCAAGCCAGCAAGGGTCTCACCAAAGGGCCCTTTAAACCTACGCTAGACACAGCTAGCCTAGGAGAGATCCAGAAACAGATCTAATGGGGATCTAAAGGGTTGTCCGCCATGCTCCTGGGCGCTTGGACTCTCCTTCTCCTAAGTAAGTTACTCTTTGGAAGAAGGTTTTGACTGTGTGTTTTTTCAGTGTAGCCCCTGCACAAAAAAGAGGTCAGGATCACAAGAACCCTCTACTTTGAAGCACAAGCAAGGACATGCTTGTGTTTGCTACAGTTCAGAATGTGGCATACATTGACGTTTCTCAGCAACCTGCACATGTGTACATGCAATTCAATGATTGAGAGGCTTTTTTCAGTTAGTAGAAGAGCATTGTAATTCCCTGTGTGAGATGTCCCTGGCATTCTCCCAAATCATTTTCCTCCTTCCAAAATTTACTACTTAGGCTGCTCTGCTTACTGATCAAGACAAAGAATGGCTGGCTCTACCTCCCATTCCTGATGGCATGGGCCTCTCTCTTAAGCGCTACCGTTGGACACAGAACATGAGCCACATTGAGGTCCACATCAAGCTTCCGCCAAAGGTCTCCCCAAGCCAGGTGAAGAAGAACATCTTCAGTTTTTCTTATTTTTGCGCAGAAGCGGATGTGCAGGCAAGCAACAGGTTCTTTTGTGCAGGAAACTATTTCTATTTGGCTAGCATCTCTTATCCTGCGTATTAATTGGCAAGAAAAGGTGTCGTTGCCAAATACCGTAGGTGACCACGAGCCAATATAAAACAAAAGACCTATGCACTGCCTGGCAGGCAGTGAAACACTCCCCACATCAATGAAGGAAAAGCATATTTAGAGCCATACCTAGGGTCTGCTCACACCATGTACACAGCAGGCACAGCACCCCTACACAACTACCCGCGTTAGACAAACACATCAACTGAGTGCGAACCAGCGTCACGTACACTTAATAGGGATTAAATATTGTGAAGATACTAGGACTGAGCAACAGTTGGAGACGGCACAGCGGCAGCATGCAAGAATATGAGTGGAAAAGCTGTCTCTTTACATACCATCCTTGTGGGTATCGGTGGCACCTGTTACACTGAGCATACACTTAACCAGTTTTAATAACTGGTAATTGACTACCAATTTGCCATTCGAAAGAAAAGAAAAGAAAAACCACGTAGGCAGAGGAAACTTTCCCTACATCAATTAAGTAAAAGGAGACACATTGGTTCAGATGAGCCATTAAACTTGCTCGCAAACTTTATGCCCATTCCATCCTGTATGCCAAAAAGCTTGTTGCCACCAGGTGTTCTATTAAAAAAGACATCCTCACAGCCATGTCCTGGAGCCTGGTGCTTCCAGTAACCCTCCAGATCCCCATTAGCTCTTTCTGTTTTTGTTGTTGTTATACGTAGTCCATCACACGGAAATGGTGATATCCATACAAACTTTTAGCAAGGAAAGACAAAACACACGCTGGCAAAAGAAAGGAGGCACGAGAGGCAGTCCCAAAAAAGCAAGACAGAAAGCAGAAGGTAAGGAAAGAAAGGAGGAAAGGGGCACCTGTTTGGTAGCTTTGAGGTGGAGGGGACTTACGGCTCTTGTGAGCCAAAGTGTCTCCTTTTCCTTGATTCGTACTACTGTATTACAGGGAGAGTTTCTTCTGCCAACGTAGTTTTTCTTTTCTTACTGGGGCCGAGGCACTGTGTATCCCCCCCACCATAAAGAAGAAAGAAAGTCAATGGGGATCAGGAGTGTCTCGAGCAGTACCTTGTGCCTGGTCTTGATGAGAAGGCCCATAAAACTGTGAGCAGCATGATGCATTAAGGATTTTGTACCTCAATACTTCATTTCATTTTGCACTCAGGTGTGCGTGGACCTGAGTTCAGACAGCCTAGCTGTCTTGTTTGGAGGACGGCGGTACATTGGTGGCCCTCTTTTCAAGACCATTGATGTGGCTAACAGCACTTGGTTCATTGGTGAGGGAGCAATAGTTAAATGCATTTGTGCACTGTAACTTTTATTGTGTATGTGTGTGTGCACGCGCTCATGCGTTTACATGTTGAACAGCTCACAGCTTTGACATAGCTGCTGGCTGCTTACCATTTGGTTTCAATGGCCCTTACAAAGAGCAGTAAAGTTCTTGCCAAAGGTACGCATAGCTGCAAGATTCTTTGGCCTGTCCTTCCCTAAGCACTAAGTCAACTGAGAACTTTGAAAACATCAGTATATCAAAGACTCATCAAACATTGTCCTCCCTGGTTCCGTGCTCATGCAGACACGGGGGTGATCCATATGCTGCTCCTGAAGCGCTGCCGCAAAGGCCGGTACACAGCTGGCACCCTGGACCAGGGCCACAGCGCAACAGCTAAGCCCTTACCTGGTATCAGTAGCAACAGCAACAACAGTAACACTGCAGTGATGAATCAAGAAGACAGTGACACCACATGCATTGCTGCAGGCAATGAAAGCAGCAACGTGGTGCTCGGTAAGCAGGCGTCCCTAGTCCCAGCCAAGCAAGATCAGCCTCGCAAGGTTTTCACTGCAGCAGACACCTTCTGGTGGGCCTTGTTCAAGGATGCACCTGAGCAGGAGGCTTTGCCGCTCCAGCACCCGCCTACGGCATACTACTGGGCACCTGATGAGGAAGGGTCAACCCCTACATATTAGGGGTAGAAAGAGAGAGAGAGAGAGAGAGAGAGAGAGAGAGAGAGAGAGAGAGAGGTAAATTGCATGCCAGCCACACACTTGCAAGCCCAATTGGGCTGATCGCTGATCTTGGGTGCAGGCCAACTTTCCATGGTAATCCTGACAGCCCTGTGACTGATCTGAGACTGTTTGCATTGCTGATCACTACTAGATTTTACAATGTTGCAAGCTACCTATGCGGCAGCCGCTGTAGCATAGCATCGTCCCTGCTGCAAGATCTTAAATGGCAAATTTGACAGAGGGAGTTAATTGAGCAAATTTTGTGAAACCCTCTTTTGATGCAGAGATTATTTGCCAAGATTATTAAAAGGGTCCAAACAAGGTGACCTTGTGAGCCTAATTTGATATCTAGCCTCATTGTTGGGCTTGGATCACACACTTTCTGGCCTACCACACCCCAATCAGAGTCAGTATTTGCCCGGAACACCACATATGTGCTTTCATGTCTCATGTCATGATGGGCCATTTTTGGCACTCCTTCAGCTGAATTGAAGAAACTTAGAGTTGGCAGAAGAAAATCTCTTATGAATGCATCCTAGCCCACTGGAAGCATACAGAAGCCGTGACTTGGATGTAATTGACAGTCTGCCAGTGCTTCTAAAATTTGCAAGCACTCTGTTGCACAAAAGTTCAAAAACCAAACCATTCAATGCACTAAGTAGAAAAATTGGTTCAGGTATGGAGTCGCAGGCCCAATTCCAACCTGCGACAGTGGTCTAGTATAACTGTTTGCACCAGGAGCTAAAGAGCAAAAACATGGACGCAGCTAGGCAGTTTGCTGCTCTTACCCGACAACCCCATGAGTTCAGCATGCACGATCTTATGATTTATTCAAATAGCTTGAATTTAAAGAAAAAACTTGACCCAGCAATCAGCTTCAGGCATCTCAGCAGCAACACAAAGGTTTGAGCAGGTACATTCAGGGGGGAATTGATCTGCATACAATTCTGACTACCGTACCAGTACTAAAGTATTGCGAGCACATTTTATTGCGAGGTCCCAAAATAATTACATTAATTTATTTGCGAGTATTAAGGGTTTGCGAGAGGCCTCAATAAAGTGCAAATTTTACGAAGTTGCGCATTTTTGCATCTCTATCTGGTTCACTGCTCCTACTCGTCCCCCTCATCAATCTGCTCATCAGTGGCTGCCTCAGAAGACTTAGTGGTTTCCTCAGAAGACACATCCATGGGCTCACATGCTCTCCCCTTCCCCACACGCACGCCCTCCTGCTGGCCAGGAAGCTTGGTGGGGAGGAGCTGCATCCAAATGAGCTTAGGGCCAGGTGGTGCAGAAAGCAGCCTTCCTGGGCCTGCCCACAGGCCGAGGGGGAGGGGGAGCAGGCCTGGCAGCAGTGGCAGCAGCCACTTGCCTGTCATGCTCATGCACCTGTTGTGCAAGCCCTGGGTCCGGCGGGTGCGGAGCTCCCTGGGCCATCGCCCTCCTCCCGCTTCCGCTTGGTGCAGCCCATGTCGAAAAGGGTCTACTGCCGCTTTGCGGCGTGGGGTTCCATCCTGGGGCCCGATGGAGGGCGGATTGTAAACTTGAGTCTTTGCGAGGCTTTCCAAAAAGTAATTTATAAACGTACTTAGTATTGCGAAGGGTGCCAATAAATATTTATTTAAATCGCAATACTCCCAGTACTGGTACGGTAATGTAAGGGGACATTCTTATTAACTGCATTGTTTTTCTGTTTTCTCCTCTCCTCTCCTTTTTTTCTTTACTCTATTTTCCTGTTTGAAAACACAATTTCCCATTATAATTCATTATTATTTCCCATCCTTTTTTGTTTAAACTGCCAAACCTTTATGCTCATTCAGTTCAGTATGCCCATAAGCTTGTTTCCACAAGATGCGCAATTGATAACAATACCTCTTATAGCCAGGTTCACGAGCCTAGTGCTTCTAGTAACCCTCCAGATCCACATTAGCCTTTTCTGTCTTTAAACTTGTGGTGGAGGGGACTCACGGCTCTTCTGAGCCAATATGTCTTCTTTTCCTTAATTGAGAGAGTTCCTCTGCCTACGTAGTTTCTCTTCTTTTCTTGCTGCCAAACCTACTTCTCCATTTTCTTCCTCTCCTCTTCACACCATGTGTGATACGCAGCAGGCACGGCACCCCACAGAGGGCCAGCATAGCTACCCGCATAAGACAGCCCCATCTGCTGATTGCAAACCAGCGGCACGTGCACTTGAACATAATCAAATGCACTAAGACACAAGGCCTGGAGAACAGTTGGAAGCAGCACAGTGGCAACATGGAGACTTTGCAATAATGTTTGTGGGAAAGCTGTGACATTACACACCATTCTTCTGGGTGTTAATGGTACCTGTTAAAATGAACATGCCATGAAAAAAAACAGGCCTTCAACACCAATGAGCTCGGAAGCTTGCACGTGAGCTCCATGCACTTACTATAAAGTTTGCTCACATACTTGTTAACACTAGGTGCGTAACGGAAAACAATAATGCTCCTCACAGCCAGATTCTGGAGCCGGTTGCTTCAAGCAACCCTCCAGATCCCGCTAGCCCCTAGGAACTAGGGAACTAGGCCTTCTAGGAATTTCCCTAGAAGGCCTTCTGTTCCTGAGCCTTGTGTCATGACGAGAGTCTGCTGCAACGAGAGTGTGCTGCAAGTTAGTTGAGTTTGTTGGACAGATGATATTTATACCTGTGATTGAGCAGCTGTGGCTGCGTTTAGAGAAGGTCATGGGATGTTAAGACACTGTTATGGATGCGTCACTTTCTCAGCCTGACATTTGCAATGGAGGGGACACGCGGTTCTTTTTTTCCCTTAATTGAGCCAGTCTTTTCCTTTATTAATGCAGGGGGAGCTTTCCTCTGCCTACCTAGCATTCCCTTTTTACTTTTATTCTTTACTTTCCATGCTTAACTTCTCTCTTCCTTTCTTTTCCCGCACACCCATGAAAGGGAATTACGTGGGTCTTCAGGGCAGATGTGTTTAATTTACTCATAAGGGAACCAGACATCCCATGCGCACGAAGCATGCAGTAACAATGTATCCAGCTCTGTATGGTGGAGCACAATTTGTTATAGAATACAACACAGTCTGTGATCCTTCTGAAAAATAAGTACGCATAAAATTGCTTTTACCTAGGTACAGCAAACATGCAAATAGTGCATGATGTTTAGGTCCGATTCACATCACCTGCTTCAAACAAGATAATAGAGTGTAGGTTACTCAATATGTTAACAATTATAAAGGAATTTCGCGTTTGAAACCCTCTCTGGAGGGATCCAACAACATTGACCTAGGTCAATTACTTGCAACGATGTGGTGACAAATCCCCAAAAAGTCCCCATAAGGTCACAGATTAGATCTAGATAAATAATGGAGACTGTGCGTGGGAAAAGGAGGAAGTTCGCGGGGGCTTTAGGAAACGGGACTTTGGGGCATGGGAGCACAGGCCATCAAGGAAAAAGGTCAGTGTACAGCAATGAAAATATCCTTACACATGCATGCACGTACGCGCACGCACACACGCACACACACACACACACACACACACACACACACACACACACACACACACACACACACACACACACACACACACACAAACAAACATGCGCGCACACACACATGCACACACATACACAGACACATAGGCACATACTCACACATATAGGCACGCAAACACACACATAGGCACACATAGACACACACACACACATACACACACATACACACACACGTACACACGCGCGCATGCGCACACACATACACGCACGCAAGCGTGAGCACACACACACACAGACACACACGCGCACACTCATATAGACAATTGCGCGCACACACACACACACACACACACACACACACACACACACACACACACACACACACACACACACACACACACACACAGACTTTCACGCAAGACACGCGCACGCACACACACATACACACACACTCACGCGCGCGTGCGTGCGCGCGCACACACACACACACGCACACGTACGCACACATGCACATGCACTCACATACATGCTCACGCACTCATTAATGCGCTCAGACACACAGGCACACAAACACATTTGTGCATCCATGCTTGTTGGTTATTTTGATCTTTTGCATGCGTAAAATAAAATGTGTTCAGCCTGCTCAGTCAGTGACGTGCAATGCATATGCTGAATTTTCGGCTCTTTGTCCAGGTCATGAGCCTCCTCACACACACTCCTGCGTGCCAAGATGCACTCCATTTGGGTCTGCACGTGCGCATGAGCGCATCACAAGCACCCTGGAGCACATCCTCGTATTGGCATGAACTCACACACACGCAGTAGTGCAATAGTGCAATAGTGTTTCTTCATTCCAGCATAGACGCACAGGCTCACTATCCAGGCCCTTGTGTGTGCACAGCTCGCACTTCATCCCGGAGTCCACTCACATATTTGAAGAGCCTCAAACAAAGCAAGCAACGTGCGCACAGACATGCCCACATGGAATCAGGGCAACCCATTGAGGTAGCTTCGGTTGGCCCGTGCGAATCTGCATACCCTCCTTCATGCAGAGCGTGCTTGTCAGGCCTGCTTACCACTCAATTATCAAGTTAACATGCTCTCTTTCTCAAACATGCTTTGGTACACCGAAGTTACAACACTGCCAAGAGCACTGCCAGAGCCTGTGTGCATGGGCAAAAGGCACCAAAATCACAACACTGCCAAGAGCACCGCCAGAAACTGTGTGCATGGGCAAGAAGCCTCCAGCTCAGACGCCCGATTGCTGGCCTAGCCAAACCTGCACATGAGCTCTCCATGCGTGCGCAGGGCACTGTACCACTGCAACTACTGCCAGAAGGACATCTCCAGCTGCCCACGCATCAAGTGCGCGATCTGCCCCGACTTTGACTTGTGCTTGGAGTGCTTTGCCGTGGGCTGCGAGATCACGCCTCACAGGAGAGACCATGACTACCGAGTGGTGGACAACCTCAGCTTTCCCATTTACCACCCAGAGTGGGGGGTGAGTGCGGCTGCTGCATTTCTCATGTACACCTTTCCCTAATCCAGCTTTCTGGTATCCAGCACTCCCATAAACCGCCCAGAAGGGGGGGCGAGTGTGGCTGCTGCTGGTTCCATGTACAGCTTTCCCCGCGTTCCCATATACCACCCAGAAGAGGGCTGGAGTCCAGCTGCTGCCTTCCCACATACAACTGTCCAGCAATTCCCATGAAGCACCCAAAGGGGGGGGGGGGGAGCATGGCTACTGCCTTTCCCGTGTACAGCTGTCCAGCAATTCCCATGTACCACTTAAGGGTGGGCCGTGGAGCATGGCTATTGCCTTTCCCATGTACAGCTGTCCAGCAATTCCCATGTACCACCAGGAGGGGGGGGGATGGAGTGCGGCTGCTGCCTATCCATACACAACTCCTCTCAGCTTTCCCATATACAGCTTCCTCATACACAGCTTTCCCATATACCATCCAAAGGGGGGTGGGGGTGTAACGATGTTGATGCCTTTGATAAGGGCAGATGGAGGGCAGATCTGAAATGGAGGATGCTGCAATGGCCTCATCTTTGTAATGTAGACAACACTGTCCGTATGTGTGTGTGTGTGTGTGTGTCAAAGGTGAACAGTGCCAATCATTGATATAGTGTTTCTTCATCTGTGTGATTGCTTCACGAAGGTTCATGGAAGCAGTTGATGTGCATTTGGAGTAAAAGAGCTGTGCACATCAATTAGTCTGACAGGTCCAACAGCTTGAGCAGCAGAGGAGTACAGGGCTAGCGGGCTCCGGCTGTGTTGTTGTACGTGAGCATGACCTTGCTGCCAGAGGTATTGCGTCAACTGTTTCTGTCGGTCGGGGCACTCCTCTATACAACTTGGAGCATGCTTGCCACACATAACTTGGACTGCCACTCACTCATATAACCTACTAGGATGGAACAGGGAGCTGCTACTCACTCATATCACGCACTAGGCTAGGATAGGGAGCTGCCACTCACTCCTATCACCCACTAGGCTAGGATAGGGAGCTGCCACTCACTCATGTGACCCACTAGGATAGGATAGGGAGCTGCCACTTACTCATGTCACTTACTAGGCTAGGATAGGGAGCTGCTACTCACTCATATCACGCACTAGGCTAGGATAGGGAGCTGCCTCTGCCTGGCCACAGAAAGCCCATAGTTTATGGCTTTTGACAAAAAAGCCTGCATCAGACCAATGCAACATCTTCCACATCCAGGAACCCAAGGTAGTGCCCTGAACCTGAAATTGTATCCACTCCCCCCTTCGCGCACTGCAGAGCCGCTGCCGCGGGCACCAGCATACTCAACTGGGCAGTTGGACATACTTGCTCAAAATGCTCCTAGCCTTTTGTTTGAAATTTGATTTTGCTGTGGCTAGGATGCCCCCTTCACTTCTGACCTGGCACTGCTGCCGCTGGTGCACGCTGATGAGGAGTTGCAGATGCTGGAGCTGCGAGAGAGGCACGAGCATATGAAGCACACAGGCCTGTCTGAGGCCCTACACTGCTGCTGCTGGCTGCAAGCTGATGCAGACCTTGTTGAGGTGTTGCCGGGGTGCTGAAGTTGAGCAAAGATGTGGGGACCTTGCTGTCATGGCAAAAAGAAAGAATGAAAGAACTACGTATGCCATGACGCCTCGTGCATCCCAGGAAAGACCGCAACTGTCAAGGCAGAGGGTGGCTTTGATCCATACATAGATCAGACCCTTTGGCGTACATTTGGCGTGATGCTGCTCCTGTTCACTCTGTGCTGCTCATGCTGTGCTGTTCACACACAATGCTGTTCACACTTTGCTTTTTACACTGTACGCCCTTCAAAAAGGTTGGACCCTTTTGCATGCCTGTGCTGCTGCTGTTATGAGGCTTACCAGGAGGTCTATCTGCAGTAGCGGAAGGGCGACAGGGTAGCCAATCATTTTCCAAGGCTCCCTTTCTGAGCAAACCCTGCTGCTGCTGCTGCTGCTGCTGCTTGCAGGCTGCCAAGTCTTTTTCTTCTTTGAGCAAAAGGTTGTAGCCGAGGGACGAGAGACACTACCGACTGCACCCCAAACAGGAACCAGGCCTCACTGTTTGGAGCATTGCTGCAAATTTTGACTGTAGGCTGACGAGGAGATCTTGCTCCTAGAGGCCATTGACATCTATGGGCCCGGCAACTGGGGGGCGGTAGCGGAGCATGTTGGGAACAAGTCTGCAGCTGCGTGCAAAGTAAGTGAGCCCCTCGGAATCCAGTGCCTGCTGCAGATTTGTTGCACCTTTTTTTCTATCAACATGCGTGAGTGTGCGTCATGTGCGAGCAGTGCAGCCATGCCCTCCGCTGTGAGCCGCTGCTTGTGTTTGGGTGTAACGGATGAGGGACGGGGTGGAGAAGTTGCATGTGCCAAGGGAAGGATGTACATCATGCGCCAGCATTGCAGCCGTGCTTTCTGTTGTGAGCTGCTGCATGCGTTTGGAAACAAACACGTATCAGGGAGCATTTGGGGAATTTGCATGTGCCATGGGAGGAATGTGCAGCACGTGTGAGCATGCCCTCCGTTGTGATTTTGCCGCTGCATGTGTCTGGAAACAATAGAAGGGGGAGCTGCTGGGAGAAACAAATGAAAGAATGGATGAGGGGTAGGTCGGGGGAGCAGGAATTCTCATGCAACAAGGAGTTGCATATGCCATGGGAAAGCGGATGTGTGGTGGACCAGGACAGAGAGTTGCATGTGTTGCAGAAAGTAAACACGTCACAGAAAATGATGAAGGGAAAGTGGCATGTGTTGCATGGGTCCAGAGTAGGCATGCATCTGCAGCCGAGGGACAAGGGAGCTGTTGGAATGGTTTGATGCAAGGTTGGATGAGCGTGTCTGAGCGAAGGCTTACGCTGGATGCATGTGAGCTTGGTGCTTGCAAGCATCCAAGGCAATTGCATTTCACACATTTTTTTCCAATGTGCATACACAGGCACACTTCCATGAGATCTACATTCATGTGGAGATGTTCCCACTGCTATGTTCATATGTTTCCTGCCAACGTGCATGCCGTGCCTCACAGGCACACTTCCATGAGATCTACATTCATGTGGCGATGTTCCCACCGCTATGTTCATATGTTTCCTGCCAACGTGCATGCCGTGCCTCACAGGCACACTTCCATGAGATCTACATTCATGTGGCAATGTTCCCACCGCTATGTTCATATGTTTCCTGCCAACGTGCATGCCGTGCCTCACAGGCACGCTACCATGATATCTACATTCATGTGGAGACGTACCCACCGCCATATTCATATGTTTCCTGACAACTTGCATATACTGCGCCTTGCAGGCACACTACCATGAGATCTACATTCATGTGGAGACATACCCACTGCCGAAGCCCTCCCCAGCCATGCAGTATGTGAGTGTGGGTGCTGTGTGCGGTACGTGACAAGCATGCATGGTGGAGACATATCCGCGGCTTCTGCCTTCCCCAGCCATGCAGTGTGCGGGTGTGTGTGTGTGTGCTGCGTGCAGTGTGTGGCCAACATGCAGGGTGTGTGGAGTTTGATGAGCATGCGTGATGTGTGATGTGTGCGGGCTCTCTGCCTATCTACATTTGCTGTATGTGCTTCCCTCGGTAAGCATGTGTTTGCTGTGATTTTACTCCCAGCACTTGAGATTGAGAGCCATGCCGCCAAAGAGGTGCTGCATGACTGAGTGTGCCCCTTTCTCATACTGCGATTCCTCCATTGACCATCAAGTCAGCATTCTTCCCTGCATGCTTTGGCCCTCCAAGCTCACCCTTGTGGTGTATGCACCTTGTGCAGTTTGACCCGTCTGTGCTGCCAAAGCAGCAGCAAGAGCAGCAACGTAAGATGGTGGAGGACACGCAGGCAGCGGGTGCTGCGGTGGCTCAGGCGCGGAAGAAGGAGAACTCATGGGCAGAGCTGAACAGGTGCGCATGCTCTACAGGCGTGCATAACGGGCGTGTATGCTGAATATGTGTGCATGGTGTACAGATGTGCATGCTATATAAATGCGCAGGCTGAACAGGTGCGCGTGCTGGGTGCAGGTGCAGGTGCGCATGCTCTAAAGGCGTGCTTGCTGGATGTGTTTGCATGCTGATAAGGTGTGCATGCTGAATTAGAGCACTGCTGGACAGATGCGCAAAGCTGGGTGCAGGTGCAGGTGCACGTGTTTTTTCTTTGCCGGTGTACTGATCGATACCATGTGTATAGCAGTGTGCCTTCAACTTGGCGTGTACAGAGCACGTGTGTGTGTATGTTTATGTCGTGGCATGGAAGAGTGCAAATTGCTGCTACTGAACCCTTCAAGGGCACAGTCCTTGGATGCTGCCAATCAGCAAACAAAGGGGAGGCTCTGGTGGTGTCCTCAATACAACAGCAAAATGCCTCGTTGAAACCGGCAAGCAATGTGCTGGCTCATTTGCTTATTAGTATGTGTGTGTAGGTATGTGCCATTTTTAGGCGGAAGGAGGCGCAGCTTGCTGCCACAATATCCTTTGAAGATGCAAGCGTAGCGCCCTTGTTAACCAGCACATCAAAGGGCATATGCCATTTATTTGTGAGTGTGCTTCACAGGCAAGAGGAGGCGCAGATTGCTGCCAGCATGCCCTCCATCAGTGCTCAGCGCCCCAGCAAAAAGAGCCGCACATCTTCAGCCCAAGCTTCAGCAGCCACCCCAACACAGCCGCCCACGGACCCAGGTGAGTACTCACTTGCTCTCTTCCCACTTTATAGCACTCACTGTCCAGCTTCTGTAAAGCAAGCACTTACTTGCCTTCCTGCTTTTTTAAAGCAAGCAGCCTCAGAGCAAAGGAAGCTGCCCTTCCTTGCCTTGCTTTCTACTTCGACAAGCCATCAAGGCCAAGGAAGCCAGCGCTTTTTATTTACATTCCATCATATCGAGGGAAAAGAGCTGAGCTTTCCCTTGTAACTCTTTGCCCCTTTTTCAGGTCCTCGTGACCCTTTGCACTTTTTGGCTCTTTCGACTCCGTTGAACCAAGTTGAGCCTGCTGTTACTCTATGGCACAAGTTTATTAAGGCCCCCAATGCTTGCTGCAAAGGCTGCAAAGGCTTTGAATACACCATGGCCTTTCTTGCTGTTGCTTGTACGTTTTAAGGCTCAGGTTCCCGGGTGTGTTGCTCCCCTTCTTTGACCCTCGGTAGTATTGATTATGGTGATATGGCAGCTTCCACAGCCCTTTGCTACAGACACTGTGCTTTTGGTGTTGGTACCCATTCTGCAGATTCCTGCCCCTTCTTTGTTGAGCGTGCTGAAGTCCAACAAGGCCAGCTGAAGCATGTGGCAGAGCAATAATGATGATGTGTCACCAACTTATGTTTGTTCATGTGCTTGAGTGCAGCTGCACAAGGGCCAGCCCATTTGAAGCAGGAAGTGAAGGAGGAGAAGCCATGCCCTTCAAACCTTCAAAATGTCAAGGTGGGCTTGGGCCCTGTCTGAGTCTATGCCGCGACTCGGAAGGTGGCCTTAGGTTGCGCGTTTTTAACCTTATATTCACATGTCTGCAACAATTTGTGAGAGGAAGAATAAGTAATTACATAGCAACACCTGTATGAACTGTGTCATCCTGTTCTCCACAAAAACAATTAGTGCTGATGGAACAGAAGAGACATACAGAACTGTGAAGTGCATTGGGCACGATGAAGTGGCTACAATGAAGTGAAGTGCAAGGCTACAATGAATTCAATTGCAAGGCTGCAATGAAGTGAAGTGCAGAGGCCACAAGTATGACTATATTCAGGTCGTCTTGGTGTGTTGAAGACATGCCAACAAAAGGTCACCTCCAAATGCAATTTCACTTCTTATGCACAGTCAATTGTTGTTTGAGAAAATAACCCAAGGCCTTGAGGGTAAGTTTTTGCGCATTTGGCTGCAAGCCAGCAGCACTGCAACGTCACACACACGCGCACACACACACACACACACACACACACACACACAAACACAAACACACAAACACACTCCCCTGAAGGTGGAGCAAAAGGAGAGAGACGCTGAGGAGGAGGGGGCTGCGACAGCCAGTGCTGCTGCGCATGTGGTCATGGATGTGGACAGCATGCACTTAGAGGGAGAGCATTTGACACAGGTTTGTTGAGGCATGCACTGAGCAAGATGTGGTCATGGATGTGGACAGCATGCACTTAGGGGGAGAGCATTTGACACAGGTTTGTTGAGACGCGCACTGAGCAAGATGTGGTCATGGACGTGGACAGCATGCACTTAGGGGGAGAGCATTTGACACAGGTTTGTTGAGACGCGCACTGAGCAAGATGTGGTCATGGACGTGGACAGCATGCACTTAGGGGGAGAGCATTTGACACAGGTTTGTTGAGACGCGCACTGAGCAAGATGTGGTCATGGACGTGGACAGCATGCACTTAGGGGGAGAGCATTTGACACAGGTTTGTTGAGACGCGCACTGAGCAAGATGTGGTCATGGATGTGGACAGCATGCACTTAGGGGGAGAGCATTTGACACAGGTTTGAGGCATGCACTGAGCAAGAGCAAGGGACCTTTAAATACTTGCAGGCTTGAGTTTTTGAAATGTTTGCATGGATGTTGGATTCTGTGCAGGTTTGCTGAGGTACGCACTGAGGTTCGTTGAGGTGTGCATTGAGTTGAAGCAAGGGATGTTGACATTTTTGCAGGTTTAATAAGATACAAGGTGCAGTGGGCAGGACCATGGGGTGCTGAAGTACCATGACCATGCAGGTTTGCCAATTTGTTGGGGCATACACCGTAGTGCAGTGACCAGCATTGTTGGAGCATGCACTGCAGTGCAGCGACCAGCATTGTTGGGGCATGCACTGCAGTGACCAGCTGGTCAAGGGATGTAGAAGTACTTGCAGGCAGTGTTGCGGAACGCCACCTTTTGAGAGTTTGTAGGACACAGGTGCAGGCTACCAAAGTTTGAAAGAAGGAGTGCTCTGATGCGGTATTTGGAAGCGGGCACCTGGTGTTTTGGCAAGAGCAGAGTGACCAAGGAAAGAAAAACGCCAGGAATAATGAAGCAGAGGACAAGCAAGCTGTTTACAATGATTCAGGAAAACTGTCCTCTGCTTAAGATGTTGCATTTTGATGTGCAAGCATGTGTGTAAGGGTTTAGCATGCCATGGTAGATATGGAATTTGTGGGAATATGGCTTGAGGAGTGAGCTGCAACCACATGTCATCTCCCTGATTGCATGTTTTTTGTGCCCTCCAACCTGTACAGGCACAAGCGTCTAAGGACTTTTTAAAGGTTTGTTCTTGATCGAGTGCGATGTAGAGTGTGGATAGCACCAAGGCAGACAATTGAGCCAGGTAGGTCCTAGGAGCTCTTTCCTTTCCTAGTTTCCATCGCCTTGGGTTTGTAGAAGGAGTTGAGCTTCAACGTAAGATTCACCACTGGAAGTGAGGACAGAACTGCTTTGCAACCTTTGGAGTGACACCACCCTAGGAGTGACACCACCTTTTTTACCAGCAATCTCACACTGGTGCAACTGATGGTCTGGAGAGGTGATCACGACTGTCCTCTCCAGGGATGGGTGGGACAGCTGTGTGTTTTCATTTCTTGTACATGTTTGAGGCTACAGGCCGGCTCTGTCTGTCTGTAGCCTAGCTCTGTCTGCCTGGCAGTGCCTCTGGAAGTGCCTGGCAGACAGGGCTACGCTACAAACAGGCAAAGCTGGCCAGTAGCCTGCTAAAACAGGAGCACCAGAGAATGCAGTGTGAGCGTTACATGCTTTCGCAGCAGAGGTGGTGAGCTTCCTGAAGCCTGCTAGAGGAGCAAGCACCCTAAAGTGCAGTGATGTGGTGCAAGCCTTCTCTGACAGAGGTGGTATGGTGTGGAGGCGCCTAAGCTGTACCGCCATTGTGTGAAACGATACCTTGTGATCATGGGTTTTGAGAGCTGATTTCTCAAACGGGGTGTTCTCTGACTACTTTTCTTCAATCAAAATGTGGTGCGTGCTGAAAGAATGCTTTCTCCTTTCTGCACCAGTTGCAACAGGAGCTTGGCAGTAGGTGACACATTTTGAGCGTGCTCAAGCACGGTGGTTTTGTTTTTTGACTCTCCTGCATTTGTCCACAATGTATGGCCCAAGTGCTGCAGTGCTAGGGCCTCTTTCACTTTTGCTCATGGCATGGCCGAAATGCTGCAGTGCAAGGGCCTCTTCCTCTTTTGCTCATGGCATGGCCATAATGCTGCAGTGCGAGGGCCTCTTCCACTTCTGCTCATGGCATGGCTAAAGTGCTGCATTGCAAGGGCCTCTTCCACTTCTGCTCAAGGCATGGCCAATGTGCTGCAGTGCAAAGCAGGCCAGCAAGAAGCCATGTGCCAAGCCATTGCACTCAGTGCCTTTTCCCTGCTACCTTGCTTGCAAGCAGGGCCAAAAGGCCGCAGCACAAGGAATGAAGCACGTTGCGCATGCCAAGGCAGCGAGCAAGAAGGAGCCCAAAACTGAGGACCAAACACACCAGGTAAAAGAGCCTGCTCAGCATTCTATGCCTCCCTCAAAGCATGGGAGTGTCGTTCTGCCTCAATGTAAGGTGTCCTGTATGAAGTTGGCACTGTGTGCGCCACTGCATGTGACCAATTGTTGAGGCTGGCACTGCATGCAACCCGTGCTGATGCAGCAAAATAGTTTGTGTGTGTGTGTGTGTGTGTGTGTGTGTGTGTGTGGTCATGCAGCAAAATAGTGCGTGTGTGCTCATGCTTCATGCTCTTACAGCATGAGGTGTGCTGAATGGCTGTTGATACAGCTGAAGGCCCGTTAATACCCCATTCATGTGGTGCGCCTGACCCATTGTCTTTAAGGCCAACGATGACATCAAAGTGTCGCATCTTTTGGACAGATAGGCACAGGGGGCATTGAAACCACCATATCTTTTTCCTCCTCTGTTGTGGCATTGCTTTTGAGCAGTTCGTCAGACTGCTCACCGTGTTGCTTGTTACTTATTTTTCACCTCATATTCAGGCTTGTGGGTATGCATTATCAGTTGAGCGTAATCAGTGCTTCAAAAATGAGAGTCAACATGCCACGGACTGGTACAGCACCCTGGAATCCCGACTGGGCCAGCTACTGCCCATGCACGCTTGCACAGGAACTGCAATCACTCTGTGTACGCTTGCATGTTTTTGTAAGTGCATCATTTGTCTGAGGTGCCGTCATACAGGATGTGCTCTGCTTCTATGTGCAGGCATCCTCAGGCACTGACTCCCTGCATACTGAGACTGCTGCCCTCTGTGCTTGCACACTGCTGCTGCTGCTGCTGCTCCTGGCACCCTGCATGCAGGCCATACCATTCCTGGTGCTGCTCTCTGCATTCATGGAGCCTCTGCATACTGAGACTACTGCCCTCTGTGCTCGCACACTGCTGCTACTGGTTGCACCCTGCATGGGGACCACACTTTCCCTGCTGCTGCCCTCTGCACAAAGTCTCCAGAACCACACTGGAGCCCTCTACGCATGCAGGCTGCTGCTGCTGCTGGTCGCACCCTACATGGGGATCACGCCATTTCTAGTGCTGCTCTCTGCATGCACGGAGTGTCTGCTTACTTGGACTGCTGTCCTTTGCTCGCACACTGCTGCTGCTGCTGCTGCTGCTGCTGCTGCTGCTGCTGCTGCTGCTGCTGCTGGTCACACCCTGCATGGGGATTGCGCCATTTCTAGTGCTGCTCTCTGCATACATGGAGTGTCTGCTTACTTGGACTGCTGTCCTCTGTACTTGCACACTGCTGCTGCTGCTGCTGCTGGTCGTGCCCTGCATGGGGATCACGCCATTCCTGGTGCTGCTCTCTGCATACATGGAGTGTCTGCTTACTTGGACTGCTGTCCTCTGTACTTGCACACTGCTGCTGCTGCTGCTGCTGCTGCTGCTGCTGGTCGTGCCCTGCATGGGGATCACGCCATTCCTGGTGCTGCTCTCTGCATACATGGAGTGTCTGCTTACTTGGACTGCTGTCCTCTGTACTTGCACACTGCTGCTGCTGCTGCTGCTGCTGCTGCTGCTGCTGGTCGTGCCCTGCATGGGGATCATGCCATTCCTGGTGCTGCTCTCTGCATACATGGAGTGTCTGCTTACTTGGACTGCTGTCCTCTGTACTTGCACACTGCTGCTGCTGCTGCTGCTGGCACCCTGCATGGGGATCACGCCATTCCTGGTGCTGCTCTCTGCGTGCACGGAGTCCCTGCATACTCAGGCCGCTTCCCTCTTTGCATGCAGACTGCTGCTACTGGTCGTACCCTGCATGGCGACAATGCCGCCCCTGCTGCCCCACCTCCCAAAGCCAACCCAGAGGGCACACAAGGACCTCCTGAACAGGTGATTTAAGGTGGAAATATTTGAATTTCCATGAAGGTCATCATTGTTGTGGTAAACAAGCACCCCTTGGCCAGGTACGCCCGCAAGCACCCCCTGACCAGGTGGTTTCAGACTCATAGCCCGAACGTTTATCCTGTCTGGGGGAGGAAAAACAATGGCAGCAAAACAAAGTGAGGGCACCCCATGACCAGGGTCTTGAAATGTCATTGCTCTTGAAGGATTTTGAGCCTAAACAGCAAATAAGAGAAAGCTCCGTCGCTTGCCGCATGAGCTATATTGGCAATCTGCAGACGATGAGTAAATTAAATTTATCCTGCCAAAACATGACTTGGTAGGCTAGAATTGGCAAGGGCATCAGGCTACGTGCTTCTGCGCTACTTTGCTGGCTGTGCAGTTGGGTGTGGATACCGCTGGGGCAACGGTAAAAATGGTAAAATATTGTGCATTTATATATATTTAAGTAATCCTCATGGATTGCTAACTAATGCCATGAAGGCACAGACACATCTGTCTGTGTAGTCAGTCCAGCAGCGAGGGGATGCAGAGGCATCACTGAATTATTGCATTCGTCACATGGGCCAACAGGCAGCACAGCAGGGAGGGGATGCAGTGGAGCACCACTTCAGTTCAATTATTCATCAGTGCTGACCGCACTGAATCATTGCATTTGTCACATCTGTCTGTGTAGCAGCACAGCAGCGAGGGGATGCAGAGGCAGCGCTTAATCACTTCAATTGTCACATCTGTCTGTGTAGTCAGTCCAGCAGCGAGGGGATGCAGAGGCATCACTGAATTATTGCATTCGTCACATGGGCCAACAGGCAGCACAGCAGGGAGGGGATGCAGTGGAGCACCACTTCAGTTCAATTATTCATCAGTGCTGACCGCACTGAATCATTGCATTTGTCACATCTGTCTGTGTAGCAGCACAGCAGCGAGGGGATGCAGAGGCAGCGCTTAATCACTTCAATTGTCACATCTGTCTGTAGTCAGTCCAGCAGCGAGGGGATGCAGAGGCATCACTGAATTATTGCATTCGTCACATGGGCCAACAGGCAGCACAGCAGGGAGGGGATGCAGTGGAGCACCACTTCAGTTCAATGATTCATCAGTGCTGACCGCACTGAATCATTGCATTTGTCACATCTGTCTGTGTAGCAGCACAGCAGCAAGGGGATGCAGAGGCAGCGCTTAATCACTTCGATTGTCACATCTGTCTGTGTAGCAGCACAGCAGCGAGGGGATGCAGAGGCAGCACTTAATCATTTCGGTTGTCACATCTGTCTGTGCAGACAGCGCAGCAGGGAGGGGATGCAGGGGCAGCTGAGTTACCAACTGGGGGAGCGGCGCCTGCCACAAATACAGTGACTGCAGCATCTGGCCAGGATCCAAAGGTACTTATGGTAATGTGTGTGTATGAAGCCTGGTTTCAAGGTCATGAGGTTGAATAGTATCTTAGCAACCCTCTTCCTTTGTGGAGGTCAAGCAAGCCCGGCTATGTGGGCGTTCCCATAGAAAAAGAGGCTGCTTTGCAAATTGTTTGTTGCAAGAATCAGTTATAGCTACTGCTGTGGGGAATAGAGGGTGCGGAGTAAGGATGCAATCTTTGTCCTTATGAATGAAAAAAGTGTGTGACGGGCTGCACATTATCAGGCAGCTAGACGGGAAGACACAGGTGTAACGGAGCGTCTCTGTGAATGAAAAAAATGTTTGACTTTCTGCACGTTGTCAGGCAGCTAGATGGAACGACGCAGGTTTAATTGAGGGTCAAGCATGCATCTACAGGCCTTCCAAATCAGGATATTGTCAGATGTGTAGGATGACCGCATACGTTGCATGATGCCACTGTGGCATTGTGCCCCCCTGATCACCGCAGTCTCATTTGCATTCACTGATGAACCAAATGGGACCAGGAAGGTCAGTGTGTTGGTGTGCTTTCTTTCTACTACGTACAGGCCTCAGGATTCGATGTAACCGGATACCACGCCAAGCGCAGAGAGTTTGACCCTGAGTACGACAACGACGCAGAGGTGAGGATCGACTGCATGCGCCATTGAAACTGACTGAAGTCAGCACCTGCACCCTTCCCTTGGGCTAAATCGTCAGGAGGATGGCCATCTGGGTTTGCTTTTCCTGACTGTGCCTGCTTCTCCTGCTTGCCCCCTGCTCTATCCAAGGACCATTGTGATGTAAGGGTGACAAAATGAACGCGCAAGCTCTCATCCTCAACTACACAGAATTGCTGGTCGCACAATGCAGCTTTGCCAACCACCGTTTTGAATCTCATTCAAACAGATACGTTTGAAAGCAAGTAAAAGAACGGCTTAACAGAATGCTTCTCGTGGTTGACCCATTTTCTTTCCATTGTCACAGACATGTTTTTTCTCAGGAGTCGCATAAATGCTGGGCCTGCCCGACCTTTTGCATGCTTGCAGTGTGTGATAGCAGACATGGAGTTCACGGATGCGGACACAGAAGAGGACAGGCAGCTGAAGCTGAGGATGCTTGAGATTTACAACAAGTAAGCTCACTGTTGGCTGGGGCAGACCTACAACAAGTGAGCTCAGCTGAAGCTGAGGATGCTTGAGATCTACAACAAATAAGCTCAATGTTGGTTGGAACAGACCTACAACAAGTAAGCTCAGCTGAAGCTAAGGGTGACTGAGATCTTCAACAAGTGAGCTCAGTGGTGTGTGAGGCTTGAACAGCTCAGCAGCTGACTTATGGTTGCGGATGAAGCACGTGGCTATGACCATCCATGATGCCTGAGATCTTTAACAAGTGAGGTCAGTGGTGTGTGAGGCTGGAACAGCTCAGCAGCTGACTTCTGGTTGCGGATGAAGCACGTGTGGCTATGACCATCCATGATGACAGGCGCTTGAAAATTTGCATCTTATCATACACAGATGAGTTGGATTACATTTATGATCCATGCATGGGCGCAAAGGCGCGCACATGCACACACACACACACACACACACACACACACACACACACACACACACACACACACACACACGTACACAAAACACATACCCACCCACCCACATATACAACACACACACATACTTCTGACAAGCTACATTGGACTTTTTTTGCAGGCGGCTGGATGAGCGTGAAGCACGGCATGATTTCTTGGCGGAGCATGGCCTGCTGAACATGCGCAAGGTCCAGGCTTTAGACCGACGGCGCACAGGGCCGGAGAGGGACACGCATGCAAAGCTGCGTGTGTTTGCTCGGTACAGGTGCGTCTCAATGTGTGGTCAAAAGCCAACTCTGTGCACAGGGCCAGAGGGGGACAGCATGCAAAACCTGCGTGTGTTCGCACGGTACAGGTGGGTTTTTTATGGGTTTTGATTTTGCAGAAATGAGCATGCCTATTTGTAAGTGTGTTCTGTTTTTGCAAGAATAAGCATGCCTGCATGAGGCCTGACGCGCGCTGCCTTCTGTGTTTGCACAGTACAGGTGGGTGTTTGCTTTTTTAAGTGTGTTCTGATGTTGCAATCGTAAGCATGCCTGCATAAGGCCTGACGCGCGCTGCCTTCTGTGTTTGCGCGGTAAAGGTGGGTGTTTTTTTATAGGTGAGGTTTTGATGTTGCACAGGCGAAAGTATAGGCATACCTGCGTGGCGCTTGACACCTGCCTGCTGTTGAGCAAAAAGACATGTTGACTGGCACTTCATGTACACAATTTGTATGTTGCTTGCCTAGCTCATCAAGATTCCACAACGGCCAACCTTGTTTTAAATGCCTTTCCTTAGGCGTAAGCTTCATGTTGTTACCATTTGACTTTTGATTACCACTTGAGGTCCGCTTTGATCTTTTGATTGCCACTTTCACCTTCTGTTTGCCACGCGCTCATTGGTCTTCTGAGGCATTCGATTTGGTGCAGTTTTTAATGTGTCAGGATGAAATTTTAAAATTTATGACTGAAGCCATTTTCATACTCACAGTGCATCTGACCTTGGGCCACTTGCAGTGCGCCAGCTGAGCATGACAATTTAGTGGAGGGCCTCCTGCTAGAGCAACGGCTGCGGTCTCGCATAGAGGTGGGTTTTCAAGCAATGAAGGAGCATGGGAATCTGTCAGCAAGCAATGACGACTTGTTGAAGGGCCTCCTGGTAAAGCAATAGCTACGGACTTGCACTGGGGTCAGAGTTTAAGTGACTGTCCATGCAAAGGTGCAGCAAAATATGTTTACAGGATTAGCATGGGCTGTGGTCTTGCATTAAGGTGAGTGCCCATGGAAAAGTAGGAGCAGGGGGGATGGCCAAGAAGCAAACAAGGTCTCCTTACTGTTTATTGGCCTCAATCACATTTTTAGCTGGCTGCCGTCCAGTGAAGCCCTGTTTTCAGTGTTGGTAAAGATTTGTAAGAACAGGGGGTGTGCCAAGTCGCAAACAGCCCCCTTGCTGTTTATAAGCCTCAGTGATGGCTGGCTGCAGCCAAATATAGCTCTTGTCAGTAGATTGCAGGGTACTGAATAAAGAGGGCACTGTGTGCTTGCAGTCACCTTGCGCACGCGATCAACAAAGGAAACCTGTGGCAAATTGCATGTTGATGCGCCATACGTCTAAAAGAGGACCGCAGGTGAGGCGCACGTACCATCGCTGATGCAGGGGCCATGGAGAATGAAGTATGGATAATTCTACATTTCCGTGCTGCAGGAACTGAAAGAGGACTGCAGGCAGGGCACGCGCACCACGGCTGATACAGAGGCTATGGAGAATGACGCAAAAAGTGTGGATAAATTCCTGGCTCCTGTGCTGCAGGAGCTGAAAGAGAACCGCAGGCAGGGCGCGCGCACCATTGCTGATGCAGAGGCCATGGAGAGTGACCGCAAGCAGAAAGCCAAGGGCCAAGCACAGCCGAGCACACAGCGCGCAGCTGGGAGCTCATGGTCATCACTGGCACCGCTGGGAGTGACCCCTCTACCTGGTGTGTATATGTGTTTGCGTGTACATGTGTGCGTATGTGTGCTTTCTTGTGTTTCCTGCATGGTCAAGTAAGCAGCGCACAGTCGGCGGCCCCTGGTTGTCACCAACGCCACCTGAAGCAGCCTTCCTGCTTGGTATGATATGACTTTGCATTTTAGGGCCAGTCCTGTTCAATGGCTAATTCGATGGAATTTGGGTTGTTTACTTGAAGGTGCCAGTCCAACACAGGATGGAAGGTATGTGCAATTTTGGCCTTGCTCGGCTGAATGTGATTTTAATTGACAGGGGGATAGTCATGCAGCTTACTCTTGTCACTGGCACCGCTGGGAGTGACCCTTCCAACGTGTGTGTGTGTGTGTTGATTGCGCTTTTGTTTATTCTCTTTCATTTAATCACATATTTCCCCAGCCGATGCTGGCTTGTTTTTGTCATTTCTGGCATTGCTGGGAGTGATCCGGCTGCACATTAGCAGAGGTCATCTGTTGTGTCCTTGCTGGGAGTGATAACCTACCCCAATTGTCTAGATTCCGATTCTCCTACATGCTCATTTCTGCACCTGCCAATGTAGATTCCTGCAGCTTCCACTCTTTCACAGATGGGTTGGGAAGGGAGGTGGTTGGCAGTTTTGCACTGTCTCCCTTGAAACCATGGGGAAATGAAGTTTCCTTCCTGACCTGTCAAGAAGGGGGGAATCGGGGGGATGTACGGTAGATCCTCTGTTTGCTATGCAATGAAGGTGAACACCACTTTCTTTCTCAATTACCATTGAGAGGTTGTAAGAAATGTGATGGTTACCTTGCACCGTCTTCACCTTAATTGAGTACTGATGTTGCACACAAAAGAACCTGATCTCTTGATTCCCTCCCCAACCAACTCTGTGCTTACCCGATCGATTCCACAGGTCCCACACCCTTCCCCATAGCCCCCAGCCCATATTTCCCTGCCGCCACCCCACAACGGAACTTCCATGACAATCTCGCTGCAGCAGGCACTGTCCCCCTGCCCTTGTTGTCCCCCTTGCCCCCTACTGCCGCAGCAGCACAACCAGGGACAGCAGGACCTGCAGCACCAGGCGCTGCCCCACTAGCAGCACCGGGAGCAGCTCAGCCCTTGGGCAATGCAGCCAGTGCAGCCGCCACCCCGCAAGGGCAAGGTCTGGAGGCATCTGCTGCACATAGTCTTGGGCTGCCGGCTGCAGGGGCGGGGCTGCAAGGGATGCTGGCGGGTGCCCCTGCTGCAGCTGCTGCTCACACAGCAGAGGGTGGTGGTGTGGGTGCACAAGGGGCAGCAAGGCTGTCGAGTGGGGTGCATGCAGCAGCACAGGGGGGCAGCAGTGGGTGGGGAGGAGGGGTACGGGGGGGCAGGGAGCTGGGGCCGCCGCCATCTGCCACAGGTGTGCGTGTTTGTGTGTGTGTGTGTGTGTGTGTGTGCATTTTCTCAATGGTGATCTTTTGTCGTGTCTGTTTGAGCAGGAACATGCATGGCTGATAGATCATCCCGGCTGCAAGAGTGCGAGCTGCGTGTGCATGTGCGCGCGTATGTGTATGAGTTCTGCAAGCTTGATTGAGCAATTTCATTTACTTGCAGCCGCCTCCCTGCGTTTGTCCAAAACAGCTATGCCCTCAGTACACTTATAGACCATGTTGTTGAGGACTTCCAGTTTGTACTGTCATAGACCAGGGTGTAGTATCATTGACCAGGATATCAAGGACCTCTGCACACGGCCTTGTGTGGGAAGTCTCAACTTCATTTTTGTCTTTTCAAGAATCTCTACTTTGAATTGCACAGGTGCTGGCACCCATCGCATGAAGGATTTGCTTTTTCCTCTTGCAGAGTCAAAACAAACCTTACAGTGCTTGCAAGAGAGGTTGACATTTGTAATGGTGCATTGCTGATGTTCAGACCACCCGTGTGTACAGCGGCTGGTTGTTAAAGGGAAATAGAGAAAAAATGTGTGCAGTGGGAAAACACTCCCTATGTCAATGAAGAAAGAGGAGACACGTCAACTCAAAGAAGCAGTTTGAACTTGCTGTGTCATTGAAAAGGAAAGGAAAAAGGAAAGGGTTACATAATACTGTACCGTGAAACTACTCTACTACTCTACTCTACCGTGTCATTGATCCTTCCTTGCAGCGCCTCCACCAGGAGGCAACAAAGGCGCTGGTGCTGCACTGGCGAGCTGGCGCACGCGCAGGGGAGTGGCCCTCGATATTTCCTGCATGCCTGGTGTTGAGCTGCTTGGGGGAAGGGTGAGGTCTGGGTCAGCATGACGCATGAAGATCTGGTTCAGCATGATGCACGGAGATCAGCATAATGCATGGAGGGTTGGATCAGCATGGTGCATGGAGGTTTGGATCAGCATGATGCATGGAAGTCTGGATCAGAATGGTGCATGGATGTCTGGATCAGCAGGGTGCATTGAAGTCTGGATCAGCAGGGTGCATTGAAGTCTGGATCAGCACGGTGCATGGAGGGTTGGATCACCGTGATGCATGGATGTGTGTGTGAGTGTGTGTGTGTGTGTGTGTGTGTGTGTGTGTGTGTGTGTGTGTGCGTGTGTGCGCGCATGTGTGGGTGCTTTTTCTCAACCACCACCGTGCATGTGGATGTGGATGTGGGCATGGTTGGGTTGAGTGGAGGGTCAGCATAATGTATGGTTGTGTGCGTTCTCGCATGATACAAGCATGTGCATTTGCCTTCTCCCAAGCATTGCCGTTGGTTGGGGTGTGGATGTGGGCATGAGCGGGCATGGTCTGCAAAGAAAACTACGTAGGCCATTGCAGGGGATGGTCTGATGAGCATCGAACTCCCATCACCTGCTCTCTTCACGCAAAGAACCAGCGCCTGCTCCCTTTACACATGCCCTGCTCCCTCCACTCAAACAAGCAGCGCCTTATCACAGGCTTCCAACTGTTTGGCTTCAATTTGTTTGGCAGAAGCTTAAAGATGGATGCCAGATGTGAAAATGGCAGAACGTCCCCTGTGAGAAATGCTTCCGCAATTTCAGCATCAAAGTTTATGATCAGATCATGCTGTTTTGGATCATGCTATGCAGGATCATGTGAGGTACAGGCTCCATCTAAGTTCACATCATTTTGCTTCTTCTAAATGGCTCATGGCTTGTCTGGACATCTCTGGTATCTGCACTGATGCTTACAACTTCCCGGGACCTGATCACGAGGTTCAATACGAATGTGCTTGTGTCCCTGCTCACAGGAGCGCGAGCTGTGTGCCACGAGCCGCCTCCATCCAGCGCACTACCTAGCCTTGAAGGACATGATGCTGAGGGACTGTGCCAGGCATGGTACCATTTCACGCCAAGAGGTAGGTATGCAAGACATGGTGTGGGGCATGATGCAAAGGTATGTGTGCAGGATATGATGCAGAGGGACTGTGTCAGGCATGGCACCATTTCACGCCTAGAGGTAGGTGTGCGAGACATGGTGTCAATCATAATGCCAAGGTATGTGTGCAGGGCATACTGAGTGACTGTGTCAGGCATTGCACCATTTCACTCCAAGAAGTAGGTGTGCAAGACATGGTGTGAGACATGATGCAAAGGTATGTGTACTGGACATGATGCAGAGGGACTGTGCCAGGGATGGCACCATTTCACGCTGATAGGTAGACGCAGGATATGGATGCAGTACATGATGCAAAGGTGTGTTTGCAGTACATTCTGGTTTGAGGTTGTGCCAGGCATGGCACCATTTCACGCCAAGAGTTAGGTTTGGAGGATATGGATGCAGGACATGGTGCTGAAGGACTTCGCTATGCATAGCACCGTTTCATGCTAAAGGTTGGCTTGCAGCAAGAGGGTTGAAACCTAACTTGAAAATAAGGTGGGGTTGCTGGACATGCATTATACCATGCCAAGAGGTAGGTGTCCATGAAGGGAATTGTCATTTACACATACAGCGAAAGATGGATTTACAAGGTTGCAGGGGGTCATGTGAAGCTGCTCCTGTGTGCTGCGTTCAGATATTACTCGCAGTATGAGTAAATTGTGCTGCTCTGCAGCTGCTTTGCCATTTTGTGCATTTGGAAGATGATAACTTGGAATTGAATTGTCAGTCAGCTGCAAAATGTGAGCTGCTTTAGAAGCTTCAAATCCGACTCACCAGGCTTTGAGCTTCATAGACTGAGAAGTGGGGATTGAGACAGGTTTCTTTCCAGCATTCTTCCCAGGCTGCATGAGGTAGCTTTGAGATGGTGTCAAGGATTGACACAAGGGAATTTCTTTCACAAGGAAATCCTTGCGGAAGGAAATTTTTTGTTGTGCTCATATGCATGTTTGAGGCTGCCAATGGTGAAGGAAAGATGTTGACTTACGCTTGAAAAAGGTTTGTCACACAGGTTCTGAACCCCTACATCAACACTTACTGAGGATAAGCCAGTCAACTGAATCTCTCGAAATAGAACCTGCAAGCCAGAGCTTCATTCCCCTTGCAGGCACAAGCTTGCTGAAGCTGAAACGTGTCCCACCAATTTTGACTTTCCTTGGCTTGTATGCAGGCCCGCACATTTTTCCGGCTGGATGCATCTAGGTCTTTGCGGCTGTATGATCTTTGGGTCCAGCTAGGTTGGGTCTCCGCACCAGCTACTCAAAAGAAAGCAGCAAGCGGGGGAGCAGGGGAGGCAGGCACAGCGGCCAGTGCCGCAGCCAGGGCGGCCAGTGAGGATGGCGACTTTGAAGAAACAATTTAAGGATGGATGGACTCTGAGACCAAACAATTTTATTTTTCAGACTGCAAATGCAATTTCTCAAATAGTTAGACGCCCAATCAGAGCTGTTTACCATATCAATTCTTTTGTTTTGCATCATGAGTGACAATCCGAATTTTTTTGCTTATTGCAAGGGTGGAAAAATTGTGTCCCGGATGTCCCTGTTAGTTTACTTGACATGTAAAATATTTCAAGTACTTTATTTCAGAAAAACTTGGACTAGTGCTCCAAGGGCACCTGTAATACGAAGGACGCAATCTTGCCAAGTCCATCCGAAGAGAACTCACTTGAACAAGAGTGATGATATAGTATTATCAAAAGAAGCCAAGGAAAATGAATGTCGTCGCTGCCTTTGCCAGCCTTTCTATGGTAGTCGTCTCTTTGTGGTATCTCGTATCAAGGAGACCACGCCAGGGTAGATCAATGAGGTGCATGCCAGGTCCAAGTCCGTCCCAGTTGATGGCTGGCAATCTGACACAAATTACAAGACCTGACACACACCGTCAACTGACGCAGTGGGCAAATGAATTCGGCAGACTGTACAAGGTAAAGATGCTTGTGGGCTCCTGTCAAGATGTTGAAGCCCTAGAGATATTTTGGGTGAAGCCCGCTGATCTGGAGCAAGGGAAGATGTGTTGAAGCGCATGAACTGACTGTTAGAAATTTACAATAAGGCTTGCATGCACAAACTGCTATGTATGTGGGATAAAAAATGCTCTCTCTCTCTCTCTCTCTCTCACACACACACACACACACACACACACACACACACACACACACACACACACACACACACAGATTCGAGTGCTAGCCAAGCCCATTGTCATCTGCACAGATCCAGTGCTTGCCCAACGTGTCCTTGGGGCCGGCAAAGACTCATTTCCCAAGGCAGCATTTGCGTACGATGGCGCAATCGATGTGCGTCTGAATGGTGTCAGCTTTAAAGTCCTTTGAGAGGGGAAATAAGAGTAGGGTACAAAAAGGGCACGTTTCAGCCTTTGCAAATAGCATAGCACAAAGCTGGAGGACATGCAGTCCTTAACGGCCCTGCTTTGGAGAAAGAAAGCCTATGCTGAGCGCTACTAGCATGCATTAAGGAAAGACTGAACAGTCAGCACTAAAGCTAACAGCATACCTTACGAAGCCTTGCATTGTACTGTTCTTTCCAGCATGAAAATGAAGTCCTGCTCATACATTTCACCCTTGGGATTGGTGAGTTAAGAGGCTGTGATTTAGATCAGCAAAATGGCATGGCTGTTGCGTATTGAGGAAGGACGTCATTCCAACTGGATGCTAAACGCAGCAAATAATGTGCAAACATTTGAAGCATGTGGCTGCCTTCTTCCTGCCTTTTTGGGCGCCTGCAGATCTCGAGCATCAACAGCCATCGAAACTTGTTCACGCATCTTGATCAGTCAAAGCACTGGCAGAATGCCCGCAAGGCAATCGCCCCAGCATTCAGCGCGAAGGCAATCAAGTCCTACTTTCCGATTATCAGGTGACTGCCACACGAGAAAAAGGAACAAAGAAAACTACGGAGGCAGTGGAAACTCTCCACATATTTTAAGGGAAAGGAGCCATACAAGTCTTCAATCGCCATTTTCTCCACCAGTATAGGTGTCGAGGAAATAAGTGATATGGAAGCTTGTTGCAATCGTAAGTGGTGCAAATCTGTGGTGTGCATTTAGCATTGAGGTTGCCCTCAGGCGCCCTGTCGAAGCAGCTGTAGGAGACTCAGACTGCTCTGCCCTGATGCTTGACCGTGGCTCAAATGACAGGTGGACCAGCAGCATTTTGTTCTCGAATGCGTAGGAAAAGATTATTTACGTAGGCAGAAAAGCTTTCCTACATCACATAAGGAAACGAGGTACAATGGCTCAAAGAGCAGTGCGTTACCTCCGACAAAAGTAAAAATAGAGAAGCTTCCTGCGTTAATCAGAAACATCTAGTAATGCATCAGGCTGAAAAGTTGACATGTTTGAAGTGGCATCCAAGCACCCCATGAGCCATGGCATTGAGTCTTATGTTTTCTTTGCCGTTTTCCTCCAGGTCAAAAGGAGAGCAGCTCAGCCGCGCCATCTTAACCATTGCCGGAAAGCCAGAGGATAATACAGCCAAGGTCGAGATCCATGCTGCAGTACTGAGGGCTTCCTTTGATATCATTGGCCAAGCAGGTGCACAATTTTGTTTTTGCAAGCCCTACACTTCAGAGCCCCTTGAAGAGCTTGGACTTGACACGCATGAAGCCACCAAGCTTGCTCTAAAGCTTCATGTTCATTCTGTCCAGTATGCCTATAAACTTGCTTGCATCATAAGTGTTCTTGAGAAGACTCCTTTCAACTCCCATCCCCTAGATCAGGGGACAATGCTAGTGAATTTTCTGATCCCTGGGAAAAAAGGGAGACTGCTTGTTGATTTTCTTGTGATCCCCATCAATGTGTCTCTTTACCATGTCTTCTCATGGTAGAGAGGATGCATGGTGCCTCGGCCCCAGGTATTTTCTTCTCCTTATTTGATGTGGGGAGTGTTCTCCACTGCCAACATGTTTTTTCCTTGTCTTGTCTTTTTTTTTCCCTTTGCAAACCTCTCAAACTTACCTAACCTTTTAGACTCCATAACGGGAAACACCTAACTTCAAGTAGACAGTGTGTTTTTGCAAAAGCTTCCACTGCTTCAAGCATTGATCACAAGCAGGAAAAGGGGTAAATACAAGGCATGTAAGGCCCTATCAAATTGTTGTATTCCAGTATGCAAAGAATGTTTCCGTCTACTATCATAATCTCCATTGGTGGCAGTCATGCAGATGTTGTGACCGCTTCCTTGTGGCTGGGGTCGAGAAAAAGGTGCCCTCTTCGGTGGGAGTCAGTGGAAGGCTCTTTCCTTAATGCACGCAGCCGCATGGCAAGCGTAAATCTTTCTTTCTTTCTTTTTTGGTGGTGACCGCTGCTACAAAAAATCCAAGGGTGGATGACTTGTCTCCCTCTTAATTGTGTTCAAGAAAATGGGTTAAGCATTCACATCTCCTCAGCCCATTCTGCACAAGGAGTGCAAACATGTTAGCTTGCACAAACCTGCACACGCTTGGCAGGGGCATGCAAGACATTTCATCTCATATGCGATGTTCACATCTGAGCAAGAAAATCTAGGTTTATGCTAAACATGGTGTCTCCAATTCAATCAGTGTGCAGAGTTGCCAGCCCCCCAAAAATTGCTGCCTCACAGCAAATCCAAGTGTTGCCCGGTGCTCAACCTTGCCCTGTGACGCTTTGCTGCAGCACTGTTTTCTGGATGAGCAGGTGTGCCACGGATGCTTGAATCATCTCCTGCCACTTTAAAGCGTTTGTGCCAGGGATTAGATATTTTGGTGCTGAGAATCCGTGATTGAGGCCTCTTGCTTCTGGCTTGGTTGGGGCTTGTGGACCTTATTCTAGGAGCCTGGTCTTTTCCTATCCTAGGAGCCCCTTCATCTCTTGTTGGCTTTGGCCAGTGTCCCTGCCTCTCTGTGCTATCTTCCTCTCTCTTTTTGCACTGTATCTTTAAATTACAGAGGGCCTACTATGGGAAATCATTATGTCCTGGGCACTTGCAAGGAAACGAAGACGCTCGACTCGCTCTTTTTACACACATTGCTTCGTTTTCCAGCATGACATTGAACGAGGGGGTGTAAGCTACAACCCCTGCCATCTTGACATGAGTATGCCTGGCACTCTACAGCTATGGTGTGACACTCAACTCATTCTCTTTACATTGCGTGTCATTGCATGGTGGTCAAATGATGGTTATTGCATCATGGTCATTGCATTGATGGTCACATGATTGTGCACTTGCAGGCCTGAAGCTGGAATGGGACACACTGGCTGATCTTACCTCCATGAAGCAAGGCTCCTCTCAAATGCCAAAGGAGCCGAGCATTGACAACATTGTGGGGCTGAGCGCGCTGCATGCTGTGGATGGAGTGCTTGAGGAGTTTTCCTTACGCATGGCTGATATCTCGCGCGAGTATTTTCAGAAGTGAGGATGTGCCTCTGCGCTCAACTCTTGAGCTATGCACCTGCATGTGCCGAGTTGACAAAAGATACAGCATCATGGGCATAATAAGGCCTAGTAAGAATGCAGACAGGGCAGCAGATTCCAAAATGAGATGGAATAGGCAGCTTCTGAACCCTGAACAATCAATTGCTCCTTCTCAGGCAAAAGTAGCAGCCCTTTTCACATGTGCCTGAGTGTATGCATCGACACATGTTCAAATTGGTCGAAGAAACCCCTAGATATAAAGTTACAAGCAAGCAGATCTGCTTGTTGCAGGGAGTTGTATTTGTGGAAGGATGCCTAAACCTGATGCCTCTCGCCATATTTTTTCCAGGCTGTTTCCATTCCTCAAGAGCAGCAAGGAGGTGCAAGGCAAGATCAAAGCCATCCAGGATGCATATCGCAATATCCTGGGGCTCATGCGCAAGCAAGGACCGCCAGAAGGTTTCTCAATCGGGGAAGCCCTGCTCAGGTGCACCTTGGTCTCCAAAAGAATGCATGCTTCATGCAGCTAGCTTGCTAGTTAGGGAACCTTTCCTTAATGCACGCAGCTGGACCTGGCTTGCGTAGGCTTTTTCTTTTCTTTTCTTTCCCTGCAGATGAGCAGTCCATTGCAGCTTCTTTTACATTTTACAAGCTGAGTCTGGTGTTGGATCATGGCAATGCCCTTCACCTTGCAAGCGGAGAACCGTTGTAATTTTAAAGATGCTTGCCGCAAGGACTTTTGTTGGTGCCCAGGATGTCTGAGGATCTGCCTTGTGGTGTTGGTAAAATCCAGATTATGCTTCCTGCGCCTGTTTCTTTACCTTTAGGCTAAAATTCGTTTCAGGGAGGGAACATGCTTCATCTGCTATCTGTCCACTATTTTGGCACACATTTTCCCCCTATCATCATAACTATCCTCACCCCCATGAAACCTACAATTTGTGATACAGGCTTGAGGACCCAGACAACCCTGATCAAGCCTTGCCAGACGACAGACTGATGAGTGAGCTGGCGCCGATGCTCATCGGAGGTAATTTTGTCAGTGGTCTGTGGTGATAACACCACTTGTTTGGCTTTTCCTTTCTTTTTCTTTCATGTTGGCCGAGGACGTAGGGGTGTTCTACTTGCTTGTACAATCACTTGTTGCTGCCCTCCAGGGTACGAGACCAGTGCTTCAGCCATCCAATGGGTGCTTTATGACATCGCTAACAACCCTGAAGTGCGTAGCAGCGAGGCTGGCTGGCCAAGTACCTGATTTCGTTTTTTCTCAAGTTGCCAATGTTTTGCTGCAAAGTGTTGCTGCCTAAATGAGGCGTTCCAGCTCAAACAAGATGGCATGAATTTGCATTTGTTTGCAGCTGATGGCTCAATATCAAATAGCACCAACAAGGCCTAGGGCAAAATGTGTGTGTGCGTGTGCGCATGTGGGTGTGTGTGCACGTGTGAATGTGTGTGTGTATGTGTGCGTGTGTGTACGTGTGTGTGTGTGCGTGTGTGTGTGTACGTGCGCGCATGTGTGTACGTGTGTGTGAACTTATGTGTCTGTGCGCACGCGCGCGCATTTGCTTCATGTTGTGCAGCTGATCATAAATGAATCACTTTGTGTGACAGGTACAGACCAAGTTAAAGGCGGAACTCAAGTCCACCGGACTGCTCTGTCTCCCCACTTTGGCAGGCATGTGTTAATATCTGTTTACTTTTTGAATGTTCTTGGTTTCACTTGAGAGTAAAATGGCTAAAGGAGTGTGAGCACCTCGCTAGATAAGTAAAGGTCACTACTCGATACCAAAAAGCGTGCATTCAAAAAGGAACCAGCAGCCAGCATTGAAGCCAACAGTGAATTCCACCAGGTTAAGGTGAACTAGAAAAACAAGAAAGTGTGGATATGGTGGGTTGTCAGCCAATTGCCAGGGAATCATTTTTTAAGATTGGAGAAGCTGGAAAAATATGGGGCCTGCAAGACACAATGGAACACCTGGACAGACCTAGCGGTGAGCATGGTCTGATGTAAAATCGTAGAAAACGAGAAGGTGCAACTGTCTTGATCTTCAATCGGTTTATGTTGTCAATTGCTGGTTGCATTTGCTTAAATTTTATGATGTCGAGTCGCTCATGGCGGCAGGTTCCCAGGTTAAACAAAAAGCATATCAAAGCATATCAACTTCTCTTGAAAGATCCACAGGCCTAGATATTTAGATTTGTTCAGAAAAGCTGTTGCATAACCCCATAGGTTCAGATACACTAGAGCCCTCTTTCCTTCTCCCCCACTGCATATAATTAGCAAAGATGCTGCTATGACCTGTAAAATGGGAGGCCATATCTTATTCTGCCTCTCTCCCTTTATTTGTCCCTTTCTTTATTCATGCGCTTTTCGTTATTGCAAACAGGTTCTCAAAACTATGCCATCTTTTTGAGGGAATTTCTTATTATTAATTTGAACGCGTTTGCAGGCAGCCGCCCTCTGGAAATGGATGACCTGGCACTGCCATACTTCAATGCAGTGGTGAAAGAGAGCATGAGGCTGCACTTGATCACTGGGTCGACAGCAACAGTAAGGCAGGTGAAATATTTTTATTTAAATCATGCAATCTCATTCCGGGATTCAGCCGAAAAGAAAAAGGAAAAAACTACATAGGCAGTGGAACACTCCCCATAAAGAAAAGAAAGAAAGACTTAAGCTTGCCGTTCGGCCACGTGCATGAAGGAAAGAGCCTCCCATTGACTCCCACCGCTCCCCACATCATTTGAAAAGAAGGGGCCACCTTAGTTCAAAAACCGTATGGTGGACCATAGTCAGACTGAGAAGCATGGCAGACAGAGGAAGAATACAGGCCTGGCAACAAAGCAAAAAATGCTCGTACAGATCTGATGAAAACCCATTAATGGGAAACTATAATGTAAGATTAATATGTGTGGTAACATATGAGCATTTTGCATTGAAGGCTACTTTATTCCCTTGCGTACAAGACTGGAGCAAAACCCGGTCTTGAGCTTTTTCACCTGCTTCTTTGCTTTGTTACAATTACTTTGCCTTGCACGATTTGAACAGGCAAGCCCCTGAGGATATGGAATTTGGCGGATACTTCTTGCCCAAAGGAACAGCCTTGTGGGTGCCACTATACTCCATGGCTAACTCCGTTCATAACTTTGAGCGACCCAGCAGTTTCTGGCCAGAGCGGTGGCAAGACCAGCAAGCTACACCTTCAAGGCTTTCATGTGAAGGCAAGATTATGTCAGATGGCATGTGCAAATGAGGAGCTTTCATGTTCTCTCTTTTAGGCGTGTGTACAGTTCAATTTGTCCTTTTAAATTGTGGTTGCACCCTTTTCAAGGCACATAGATCTGTTTCTGGCTCTCTCCTAGGCTGGCTGTGTCTAGTGTAGGTTTAGAGGGCCTTCTGGTGAGGCCTCTAGCTTTCCAGTTAGGGGACCTTCCCTTAATGCACGCGGCCTTTGGCCTGCGTAGATTTTTCTTTTCTTTTCAAGGCACTGCACTGGAAGAAGGAACAACAGGAGCACATTAATTTGTGAATGCTGTCGCAGTTAAGCTGGGGTCTCTCAATCAAGGTGCATGCACCCGTGTCTCCTAATCTCATGTGGTGCTTGTGTTAATTTTTCAGCCAACATTGAAAGAGTGGATGTCATTTGTTCCGTCATTCTCTTCTATTTTAGCCTTGTAGCTTATTACATTTGTTCGACAGCCAAAAACAAATGTAGGACACATTCTGTAATTGATCTGAAAGGCAGGCTGCTCCTGCATTTCTTGAGCCCTCTGTAGCTAGCCCACGGCCTCATTAGATAAACATATTCCCTAGTGGGTGATTTTTCTGCAGGCATGCTTGATTGGTAAACATAAATGCTCCAGAGGATCCACATCTTTGCACCTTCACGTGGTCGTTTGCTATTTCTCCATTACCGGCTTGCAATTACATATTTGCAACGAGCATGCCATGTAGGACCCTTATGAGGAACTTGTCATGCTCCTCTCAGGACCAAGTCTGGACACTGGGCATCCCACTCCTGCTGGCAACTCGGCGCTGCCTTCCAAGTCTCACCTGCCGTTCAGCCAGGGGCCCCGGGACTGCATTGGCCAAAACCTGGGCAACGTTGTTGTAAGAACGCTTGTGCTGGTAAGAACTCTGCTATGCTTGCCAAATAGGTGGCTGCGCTGCCGTGTGCACTCTCAAATATGCAGGACTGGGCAAGCCTGTCCCAGGAAATTGGTATGTGAAAGGAAATTGAAGGATAAACCTTGGATATGAATCAAAAGGATCTGACAGTGGTCGCCGCATTGAGGCCTAACAAAGGTTTAACCCTGACTCATTCAAAGTTCCTGATCAGTGCTTGCCAAACAGCACGCACAGGCTTTCTGCCTTCGTATTAATCTGGGCATGTGCTCTGCAGTCTATCCTGAGGCGTTTTTGGCTGGCCGTAGACGTTGAGCGTATGGGGAGTCCTCAGGAGGTGGAGGCAAACCAACTCATGGCCTTGACCGTGCAGCATCCCCGAGGCTTCCACTTTCTCATTTCTCAGCACGGCTCATGAGGAGCTGTCAGACGATTGTTTATGGGGAGCCAATTCCAATTTCAGAACTGCGAGGTGTCCGCTTTTTTGGCAGGAGATGCATAATTGCTTAAATCATGCAGTGACCGCTCATTTGGATTTTCTTTTGCTGCATTTCATTCCTCTGTTGATAAGTTTTTGTTGAGGTCGTGACTAATGACCAGCTTTCTTAGATCACGCTTTTAGAGCTGTGCTGTCCTTCAGGTTTGCCTGTCTGCGTGCCAACGGACTTCTTGCTTCTGCTCTTCCACATGACTTGCGCAGACTCTCCATGCAGTCGCCCAACACCAAAGTAGTTGTTCAGGACGTGATTTTTTGGTGACAGAGCATAAACCGCAGACATAACCTATTTTGCTAATTCATTTTTGTTATGCCCTGTAAAGTTTCAGGCCTATCCTGTAAGACTTGTTAGGAAAGATTATGTCGAGCTGATCTCCAAAAAAGAAGAGAAAAAAAGGGGAAGAGGTAGGGAGGAGAGCATGGTGGGGATGAAGCAGTTTTCAGAAAGAGAGAAACACGCGAGCATGATAGACAAAAAGGAATGGAATAAAGCACAGGACCTAGATACCTTTGATGACAACTTGGAAGTTTTGATGTAGCACACCTGTAGTGTACAACTCGAACTGTTCTGTGTCAAGTTACAGGTATCTGTGAGGACATCACAGGTTAAGGTCACTGTGGAGCAGCGCCAAGAAGGTGTCAAGCACAGTTTCTTGCCTAGATAGATGCATATGCTGGATTGATATTGCAAATAAAATATTTAGAAGGTGAATTATGTAGTGAAATGGCTGCACTTAATTTGATTGAAGAAATCATTTCATTCATTGAGAGGTGATTTGAAACCTGAAAGTGGTTTGCTATGGATATTTCCCCAGAGTTCTGTTTTGGCTTGAATGAATAAAAGTGTCATCCCTCTAAGCATAGCTGGTTCTGTATGTGTGTGTGCGCGTGCGTGCGTGCGTGTGTGTGTATGCGTGCGTGCGTGCGTGCGTGTGTGTGTGTGTGTGTGTGTGTGTGTGTATGTGTGTGTGTATGTGTGTGTGTATGCGTGCGTGCGTGCGTGCGTGTGTGTGTGTATGTGTGTGTATGTGTGTGTATGTGTGTGTATATGTGTATGTGTGTGTATGTGTGTGTGTGTGTGTGTGTGTGTGTGCGTGCGTGCGTGCGTGCGTGCGTGCGTGCGTGTGTGCGTGTGTGTGTGTGTGTGTGTGTGTGTGTGTGTGTGTGTGTGTGTGTGTGTGTGTGTGTGTGTGTGTGTGTGTGTGTGTGTGTGTGTGTGTGTGTGTGTGTGTGCGTGTCCTGACAAATCCTGGAGCGAAGTACAGAGTCAAAAAAATGATTTATAGTATCATTTTGTAGCTTTAATTAAAACAAGCCCCTTATCCTGCAGCTCCTTTTCGCAGTCAGCACTGCCTTAGGCACTAGTCAGAAGAATGAATCACGATTTATAGCCTGTTCAGCAAGCCTGTGTGGCTCTCTCGTAAAAGAAGCAGTGTGTGCGGAGTAGCTGACTAGAGAGGAAGAGCACTATTACTAGTCGGAGAGCACTAGCACTGGCCTTTATCCAAGGCTCGGTAAACCTCCTCTCTGGGCAAGCAGCATGTGTAGCTTGCGCAGTAGATAAGTTCGGCGCCCCTTTCGGCATGCCTTGAGCCTTTTCACGCAGCTGTTCTCCAAAGGGACGAGTGAGCCAAGCGCGCCTGTGCAGGGCCATGCATTTGCGTTGATGGCATGGTGCAACCCTCTTAAACGCGGAGCACAGCAGCGAGGCCAGCAGGACAGTAATGGAGGGAGGGGCAAACAACTTTCAGGCAGATGACGATGAGGCAAGTGGCTGGGCAGGAGGTTTGATGCACCTGTGCATGTCTATCTGGCTGTGTGTGTTATGCAGTTTGATTTGTGTGCTAGGCTGTGGGATTGTTTGCATGCGTCTTTTGTCATGCATGCTGAGTTGACGGTGCACATATTGCCAAAATCAGTTGTGTATCATTACAGGTGCGATGCACTCCAGGAGGCTCATGGGCTGCACTTTGACTGCTTGCTGTAGCTGTAATGCATGTCAGCAGTGTGAGAGATGTGTGCGATAGGGCGCAGCATTCTCTTGCCGCGCACACGCCCTTGGGTCAGCCTCCTGCAAGCACGCCCCCCTGTTTCCAAGCCATCCTGTTCACAGAGCCCCTGACCTGCCCCATCCATCAAGACAGTTCCTAAGGCTGCTGCTGTGCAGCACTGTGTGCCTTGTGTAAATGTGTGTACGTGTGTGTGACCCTTGACCTCCTTCACCCCCTTTTTCCCTCCAGGTGGTGGAGCAGGACCCAGAGGGCCGCTACTACCGGTACCGCGAGACCGTGGGGCGGGGCCGGTTCAAGCAGGTGTGGAAGGCCTTCGACACGCTGCAGGGCATCGACGTGGCCTGGAGCAAGATCAGCGCGGACTCGGGCTTCCTGCACTTCAGCGAGGAACAGCTGGGCGCCGTGGTGGCGGACATCCAAAAGGGCCTGGAACTGGAGCATCCCAACATCATCAAGTGCTACAAGTGCTGGACAGACAACGGCAGCATCAACCTCATCACGGAGCTCTTCACCTCTGGCAATCTGCGCCAGTACCGCAACCTGCACAAGCACCTGGACCTGAAGGCAGTCAAGCGCATGGCACGCCAGATCCTGCGTGGCCTGGAGTACCTGCACAGCATGCAACCGCCTGTCACGCATGGGGACCTGCGCTGTGACAAAATCTATGTGAACGGCCACAGCGGGGAGATTAAAATTGGGGACCTGGGGCTGGCTACGCTACTGCCCTACCGCTGGCAGGAGGAACAACTGCCCCCTTCCGCCCCCTCGCCCCCCCCAGCAGGTGCCGTAGCCCAGCCTCCCCTCCCTCCCTCCCCCTGTATCAGCTCCCAATGCAAACCAGATCTGCAAGGCCCCATTGACCCAGCCACAGATATTTTTGCCTTTGGCCTGTGCCTGCTGGAGCTACTCACGCTCAAGCAGCTGGACCCGCAGCGCTGTAATGACTACATCGAGCTGTTAGCAGATGTGCCGGATGAAGATAGCCGGGTGTTTGTGCAGGTGAGTGCCTTGGGGTGGCGCATGGCTGTTGAGTGCATGGATGGTCTGATGCGGAGGAAAGAAAAGAGGAGAGAGAGAGAGAGAGAGAGAGAGAGAGAGAGAGAGAGAACCCTGGTGAGAGGCAAGAAAGGTTTCAAAGTTTTGTCAAAGGAAGGATTGCCGTAACGGATGAGGAAAGGCCTTCAGTTCAGACGCCTGGCTGCTAGCACAGCAGAGGAAAGCCATCGGCCAACACGTCTTGCCTGTCAGGCATATGATGGTCCCTGGTGATGCGAGTCCGGTCCAGACTTTTTTTTTACAACTACACGGCACAGGCAGGTAGCTTTCCAGAACAGTCAGCGGAATTGGCTCTCCCTGCGTTGTGGTGCAGCTATAGTGTTGGATGTTCACACACATCGCAAGCAGTGGAACTTCTTGGCTCAGCCAGTGCTGTTGTGCACCTGGAACATTGGATGTCCAGGGTGCTATGTGGTGAAGCCATAGTGTCCCTATGCTGAACAGGGCTCAGCGTGCTACTGAAACGTCATGACTGAAATTGCTCAGTAACATTCTAATGGCACCTGGAATTAGTTGCGAGACACCATGCATGGACCTAATAAAGGTTAACCTGGTTCTGGTGTCTTCAAGAGTGGGTGAGGTGCATGCATTGTGTGCATATCCTTGCACGCGAATATACAGCATGCCATGACTGCTGGAGTTCAGGTGCAGCACGCATGTACACTGTTACACTGTGCCAAGTAGTTGTGCCCCCTTCCAAGTGAATTGCATACTTCATCCTTGAAGCATCAAAATGTTGACTTCACTGAAGGGGGCCAGGTTTGCGTCTTGTCCCTTTCTCCTCTCGATTCTCACTGCTGACTCTTGCCCCTCTCCCCTGGCTGCCCCCGCAAAGAAATGTGTTGCACCAGTGGAGCAGCGGCCGAGTGCTGTCCAGTTGTTAGAAGACCCATTTCTGTCCACAAAGAAGAGCAGCCCCACAACAGGTGCGACTTCCAGAAGAATTTGTGCGTGCGTGTGTGCGTGTGTGTGTGTGTGTGTGTGTGTGTGTGTGTGTGTGTGTGTGTGTGTGTGTGTGTGTGTGTGTGTGTGTGTGCACGCTGTTTGAGCTGTGGCTGGGGTCCATAAATTGAGGCTGCATTTGCAACATAATTCATTTTAGTCAATGTAGGGAAGTCCATTCCAAGCCCCTTGGTCTGTGTGCACATGCCTGTGAAATTCTGCAACAGCTGACTGTTCATGCACACCAACGCATCTGGCATCTTTGTCAATTGATGCAACTTCTCTCTTACGCCGACCAGCTCCCCTATTCGTTGGCCTTCTGAAGTTGTCCATGATTGTGCACAGTAGATCAGGTACTAGAAGTGGCTTGACCCCGTGTAGCATCTGCTCCTCCTGGCTGGCTTGCCTCAAAGTGGGGTCATGCAAATACGCTTGTGAGCAAGCATGGGATTTACAGTGGCACTACATTGCATGAATGTGCGCATGTGAACCCTGTGGAGCCCAGTGATGCATGTGCACAGTGAATCCCACTAGTACTCAATTTGCATGCACAGGGGAGGGTGACGCGCTTCTAGCAGGCAGCGGTAGCAGCAAAGGCCTGGCAGAGGGGCTGATGATGGAGAAGCGCAAGCCGGAGGAGTCTCGCAATGATCCACAGGTGCGAGGGTGTGTGTATGTTGGAGGGGGGGGAAAGAAGACCTCGCGAAGCACAGAGGGGCTGATGATGGAGAAGCGCAAGCCAGAGGAGTCTCGCAATGATCGGCAGGGGCGAGGGTGTGTGGATGGAGGGAGGGGAGGCCGCCAGGCAATGTAACACGCCCTGTCAATGTGGTGACGAGAAGCTAACAAAAACCTCCCTTTGAAACGATCAGCTCCATAGGGCATGAGATGGCCCGATTCTGGTTCTTGAAAGCAGCCTGAGCAAACACCCATGTCACACTCCTGAACCAACAGCAAACCAAGGATTCTGCAGGCACTTACCGATCTGGAATGGGGAACCAAGTCGTTGAAGACGGGAAGAGGGAATTCCATGTTGCCTGCGATTTAAAGCAATCGCCTATGTCTCACTCAAGCACCAGTTTTGCCCCTTGCACAGATTGTATGGGGGTCCACATGCTCCCAATTGAATAAAGGGGGGTTCATCCCCCTTTTAGGATGCGATCTGATGGTGTTCGGATTGTGCAAACAGGACCTCTACGAGCTCATTTTCCTTGCTGCTGCACTATGTCGGAGGGTCGGAGGGTCTCTATGTCGGAGGGTCCGCACTTCAAGCCCTTGCAGCATGATGCAATGCTATTGAAGATTTGTGAGTGACCTGTAAAACGTGTGGGCATAGAGGTGCTGCCTTGGTTAGGACTCAACCTACCTGTTGTTCCTTGGAAGACGCCCTGGTGTGACGGTGTTGATGAAGTGCCCACTGGTGAGGTCAATCGTGACCTTGGAGCTTGCACACACTTGTGATTACTGGTACACACAAGTGTGTCATGGAATGCACCAGTGAATGAACTCCAGTGACCTTGGAGCTTGTACACACTGGATGCGTTTGCCATGGAGTGCCCACTGGCGACGAGACTCGTGGCACTGGAGCTTGTACACATCGAACACTGGTGGAGCTTGTGTACACAGTGACACTAAACGGAGGTTGCACACAGGTGGAGCTTGTGTACACAGTGACACTACAGAGCCTGTACACTCGTGACAGTGGAGCTCGGATCTTGTACTCACTGAGCACTGTGAGCCCTTGTTGTGCTGCAGTCGGAGTCTGGGGCGCCCATTGCCGTGGGCAAGTTGAGAGGGGAAGACTACAACTTTGAGTTCCATGGCAAGGTCAAGGACGGCAAGATGCACTTCAGGCTGGTCATGACGGAGGCAGCGGCGGTGAGTGGTGCTGCTGGGTGTGCATACACACTGAATTGTAGTGTATGTATTGTATTCACGATCAACTTGTTTTCTGAGGCTGCGGCGGTGAGTGATGCTGCAGTGTGGGCATGCACACTGTGTTTTTGTGAAGCAAGTGTATGTACGTGTATTTGGCTCACAGGTGACATCGTCTGTCATGCAGTTGTAGAAAACCACCACTTGCATAGTCGGCAGCTGTTTGTACAGACTGATGAAGCTAAGCTGCCTGTGAAGGCGCTGTAAAAGTGTGCCCTGCGTTGCAGCTGTTCACGATGCTCCTTTGACTGCCATCTGCAGCTGCAGCTGTTCTTGTGGCCTGCATCTGCATCCACAGCTATTTGTGTGGCCTGCAGCCATTGTGTGCCCTGCAGCTGCACCTGGAGCTGTGCTTAAAGGACAAACAAGCCGTTCTTCATGAGGTGTCACAGTGCAAAATCGTAGCAGACGAGCCTTTGCACACATCACCATCTCACTTCATTACCATATCGGGCAAGCACACCATCCAATGTTGTGTGGTTGTTTGCTGTGTGCAGACGGAGCCCAATGGGGAGCACAACCCTCAGGCACACCATCAACTTTGCTACTGCAGCTCGCTTTGATTTCGAGCCCTCCCCCCCCCCCTCTTTTTGCTCGCCCCATCCCCTTCTTTGTGCGGCTGCTTGCTGTGTGCAGGCGGAGCCCAATGGGGAGCACCCCCCCTTTTCGTGCACACCATCGACTTTGCTGCTGCAGCTTACAGTCAATAGCACCCCCCCCCCTTCATGCACTCATTGATGCTGCTTGCTTGCTGTGTGCAGGCGGAGCCCAATGGGGAGCATCCCCCCTTCATGCGCACCATCGACTTCGTCTTTGACCCCGAGATCGACACCGCAGACAATTTGGCTGCTGAGATCTCTGAAAACTTCAAGTGAGGCCACGTCCGTGCTTGATTATCTACGCAAAACGATAACAAAGCCTTGCCCTGCTTTGGACCGTGATTGTATATCCACTTGCCTGGTTGTTGGTTGGTGTGAAAGGAGGGCAGGCGCCTTCCCCAGCTGTCAGATTGAGGGATGATATTTGCTGTTGTTCTTGGGGCAGCAGAGGCATGTGTATGCACCAGGTTTTGAGTACAGAGTCCACCTTTTTCTTGACTTCCTCTTGGACTAGGGACTGCCCTGTTGTCGTGTGCTGTGTGCCTGCCTGCCAAGGACGGAGGCCTTCCTCCCTTCTTTGCCTGTGGCACCTTTGTCACCTATACCTAAACAAGTACCTGAGCAACTACCTAAACAGCCGCTTGAACAACAACCCCCATCAGAATCTCTCATCAACCGTCAGACCTGCCTCATTAGTGGCCCCACAATCTATCCAATCACGTGATGCTGGCAGCTCAGGCGTGCCTCGTACAAAACACCCATCGTTCATGTGAAACCTGTGAGCAAAAGTTGCATGTTTGTTACAAGACGCGCCTTAGCCACCGGCATCAAGTGGCTGCATGTTAAGTGCAGGAAAAAAAAAAGAAAAGACTACGCAGGCCTGAGGCTGCGTGCATTAAAGGAAGGTTCCCTAACTAGCAGGCTAGCAGGGGCCTCACCATTGTGCGGGCATTAGTGGAGTATCTGTCGGCACCACGCGTTGGAATTAGCGTCGTATGCTGGGACTATCTTCCGGTATCACTTGGTTGTATGCCATTTGCGGACGCCAGTGAGACAGCTCTGATGGCAAGCAGCCACACCTGAACCAATCAGTTGCTGCCATGCTCTTTGCTGTGCGCCTTGGAGGAAGGGTTGTTTCTTGGTTGTGCGCCTGTGCGCCTTGCATCCTGTCTTTCAGCAATCATCTCATTTTCGGCATGAGGACTGAAATTATGTGGCTGTCAAAAAAGGAGGCCAGCCCGGTTGCCACCGCGCGGGCTGCAGCCGCATCATCAAGCATGCAATGAGCAAGGGGACCTATCAACACCAGGTCACGGAGGACAATGTAGACCTATCAACACCAGGTCACGGAGGACAATGTAGACCTATCAACACCAGCTCATGGAGGACAATGTAGACCATTTTGATCTCTACGCCTCTTGCCCCATAAGGCATCTTGGATGCCTGCCTCTGGTCTCACTGTTGTGCCTAGTGACAGAGCTCCACCCATGCAACAGCACCTCATGCGCTCTGCCGGTGTCTGCAGCTGGTTCTTATTTATTCGCTCCTCTGCAGGCACAAGGGTGCGCAGGGATCCGATGCAGTTGATGGCACAGAGCATGAGTCATGTCGGTGTGAACTGATGGTGTGAGCAAGTGTGTCCCAACATGGTCAGTATGTCTGTGTGCGGGACTGAGGCTGCAGGCAAACAAGGGTGGTACGTGGCATGGCATGGGTGTACAAACATTTCACACATGCCTGCTGCCAGGCATCCAGGCTGCAGGCGCAGAAGAATGATGGTATGTCGCATGGCTCAAACACGTGCTAACATGCGTGTCTGGTCAGCTACACTGCGGATGAGGTAGAGACTGTGTGTGAAATGTTTTTATACCCATGCCACGTCTTGGGTACCCATACCATCCTGGTTTGCCTGCAGCCTCAGTCCCGTGTACGAGCAAACCATGCGTACTGCGTGAACCATCTTTGAGGGTTGTGTACACATCCTACGCCTGAGTCCTCGCATGCCTGCAGCTCAGCACTGCAGTCATGCGTACCCATATGTGCATCGTCCTTGCGTGCCTGCAGCCCTGGTCTTATGGACATACACACAAACCCCTTACCATACTCACCATCCCTGCGTGTGCCCGTAGCCTGAGCCCCACAGACACTGAGATCTGTGCGGCAGCGCTGCGTGAGTGGCTGGCCAAAGAGATGCCTGGCACCGAGGGCCAGAAGTAGAGGAGTCGGCTGGCTAGCAAACAGCAGTGCAGCGCATGTCGGACGCACCAAGCTTGTGTGCCACTATAGAATGCTCGATTCTGGGGAGGGCTGGGCACCGAGGGCCAGAGGTACAGGGGTGGGTGTGCAGGCATGCAGCAGCACCGGCTGCCGAGGGCATGTCACTACACTGCTCAGACCTGGGGAGGAACAGGGCTGAGCCAGGGAGCGTGAGAGGACAGTTAGACACTGGTTGAGGGGTGGGTGGGCTTGTGCTCCGATGCAGAGAACGGCAGTGTGGCATGTGCAGCATGCATGCTGCAGCCAGACTCGTGCTGCAGTTTTTTTGGGGGGGGAGGGATGGCACTTGAGGGGCACCAACAGGTGTGCGCGCAGCATGCAGCATGGGATGTGTAGTGCAGGAGGTGCAGCATGCAGCATGGGATGTGTAATGCGGGGGGTGCAGGATTCAGCATGTGCAGAGCGGGAGGCAAAGGGGCATGCATGCGGGGGTGGAGACAAGGTGTGCTTTCAGCCCCTGCTGTGTGAGGTGTGCTCGCAGCATCTGCAGTGTGTGGGATGTGGCAGGAGGGGGTGTGAGCTGTGTGTGCTTTGGCCGATGGGCATTCAGCTGCAGTGTCTGGCTGGCACACCTGCGGTGCATTACACTGGCATTTCCCACTGCAGCAGTGCAGTGCATGCCTGAGCCAGCGGGCACGCAGCTGCTGTGTTCCATGCTTGCCTGACATGCTTGCGGTGCTGTCGCTATGTCAGCTCGCGTTCTCTGCGGTAGTAGCAGGGTCGGGAGTGCAGCAAATGCTGAGAAGGCTGCTAGCTCAGGCACAGCTCAGAGGAGGAAGGAGAGACACGCCTGGTGCTTCTCATTTGATGTTAGAGCCCCTGCTGAAGCAGCCTTGCAGATTTTGCTATCTGCAGACCAACAATCAGAATGGCAAGGATGCAGTGCATCTCGGAGGGGTGTGCTGCGCACTGGTCTGGGTCTGCACCTGGGGTGGTGAGCTGCGTCCGTGAGGGGGTGAGGTGCACCCTGGATTAGTGAGCTGCACTGTGGAGGGGTGAGCAGCGCATCAGTCTGCACCCTGGTCTGGGTCAAGGTGCTGTCATTGCGCTGCAGCTCCTCGTGCCGCTCTTCCTTCGATGCTCCCTGCAACGCGTGGTGCAGCAGTGCCATGTGCTCTGTTTCGTGCTACGATGGCTGCCTGTCTGTTGATCAGGGGTCCAGGCTTGTGGTGAAACATCGATGCTCCCTGCAACGTTGGGTGCTGCAGTGCCGTGCGCTCTGTTTGGCGCTACGATGGTTTTATCTGTTTATCAGGTTTGGGCTTGTGGTAGAATGTAATCTGTGTTACCCGTGCTGCGATGGCTGCCTGTCTGTTTATCAGGGGTCCGGGCTTGTGGTGATATGCAAGCAGCACTTTCCTTTTGATCCTGTCCCTTGTACTCGTTATGAGCCCTCATCCCTCAACACAATCCCACAACAGCATGTTTTGATCACACGCATTTCATTTTGGAGGAGTTTGGGCTTGTGCGCGCGTTGCGCAGTGTCAGAAGGCCTTTAATGAGCGCAAGGCAGACAGAAATTCAGGTTACAGGTATTGGCGTACAGAAGCCATCAGTCGGAATGCAGGACTGCTAGGCTGAAGACCATTGCAAATTCAAGCCCTGCCCTTTCCTGTTTGCCTGCAAGGGTTTGAGTGGCCTTATTGGCAGCTTCTTAATCAGCCAACTCCCATGCCATTGTGCTGCACATGCAGCGCATGTATCATTTCATCAGTGTCAGCCAAATCACATGCCTTTGTGCCGCACATGCAGCGCATGTAACATTTCATCAGTGTCAGTGGGCTTGGCTGGAAGGCGCCCTTCATTTGCGCTTCAAAGCAGTATCCCAGATTCATTTTGTTGTGACGACATCAACAAGCCAAGATGGTCTGCAACCAGCTTGGATTGTTTAAGGAATGGTCTGCAATCACACTATTTGCAGAAAGCAAGCTGGGTGCTCCTTTGTCCTCCTAGATGGATATTATGTTGACGGCCATTGTGCCTGTTCAAAGAAAGGAAAGGAAAGGATCACGCAGCTTTCTATGAGGGCAGCCTGAGCTTAGGAAAAGGGGCACACCCAGCTCTGACTTAGCACAAGGCGTGCTCAGGTTCTGAATGTCGTCACCTACAGGAACAGTTGATGACAAGGTGATGAGGCTTAGGGAAGGGAAGGGTTACATAGCTGTACCTGCCTGCGGGGGCAGCTTAGCTGAAGCAAAACGTGCCTGCAACCAAACCGGTCCAAACTAAAAGCAAAATGAGGCTTACAAGAGGCCTGGTGTCCTGGCTGATTGGATATGTACCCATAGTCTGGAAGATCTGTGCAAACTGATCGTGCGTTGACTCAGGAAACTATGTATTTTCCTGTTTGTAATGAAAGTGATAAAAGGAAAGGAAGGGTTGTCAATCTGTCAATTTATACCTGCCTCCGGGGACAGCATTGCTGCAGCAATAATGTGCCTGGAACCAAACCAGACGGACCTTGACTGGTTATCTCACCAGGAAAAGTAAAATTTTGTGCCGAGTTATGAATTATTGATTTGCTGCAATAAAGCTGCAGGTTTAATACAAATTTGACTGGCAACATGCAAGCAGGCCTGACCATTTCCTTCTCATGATGAGCTCTTTTCTAAACCACACCACTATCACTTCTCCTCTCGGTATAGACCACCGCGCTTTCAAGGTTTACAAGGATAAGGCCTTCAGTCAAGAAGTGCGACTGCTAGCCTGCTCATAAAAGGCAATCAATTCATGAAGGAAATAAGGAAGTTTATTGTTGTTCTGGTTCAAAAAAGCAGACACATCATGAGATTCTGCCTGTGAGAACAAGGGACTCCCTCGGAGCATATTTCCTGCGGAGAGAGACCACCTGGGGATGTGTGCAATGGAAGAGGACATGTTGTTCATCCTGGACATCATCATCAGCCTCACAAAGGTCACAGTTTGGGGAAGAGCTGTGATTCCAAGTGGCCGTCTCATAGCAAAGGGTGTGAATGCGGAGTCTAAACCGAGCCACGCTGCGAATGACATCATGGGGGAGGTCAAGGAACTTGTATTTGGGGAGGCTATAAGGAGAATACACCGCGCTTTCAATTGCTCTTGACATCCAACAGGTTTACCTCGCACAAGGGGTTTACAAGGGGTTTACAATGGTGGCCTACAGCCCGAGACTCTGGCTGATGGCAGCTGGTGAAACAAGCTCAACCAGTATCAAAAATTGAGACCAAGTCTGACACAAATCTAAGAAGTCTGTATGAGTCTTGGTTTATGAAAGCATTGATTTCAGAATCAGTGATAGTATGATGGCAAGCCAAGAATGGAATAAAGTCAGCGTTTGAAGGCGGAGCAAACACACGCAAAGTCTTAAACATCTCCTCAAAAAGGTCCTTGTATCTCGCACATTGATAAGGTAAGGAAAGGGTTACAAAGCTATAAGGTGTAAAGGCCTCGGTCAAGATGCTTGACTGCTAGACTCTTCAAAAATGCACATGAGAACATGAAGGAAAAGAGGAAAGGGTTACAAGGTTTACAAGAACAAGGCCTTCAGTCAAGAAGTGCGACAGCTAGCCTGCTCATAAAAGGCAATCAATTCATGAAGGAAATAAGGAAGTTTGTTGTTGTTCTGGTTCAAAAAAGCAAATTTAGATTTACACGGGGGGACGGAAAAAAGGCAGACACATCATGAGATTCTGCCTGTGAGAAGTAGGGAGCATATTTCCTGCGGAGAGAGACCACCTGGGGATGTGTGCTATGGAAGAGGACATGTTGTTCATCCTCGACATCATCATCAGCCTCACGAAGGTCACAGTTTGGGGAAGGATAGGATAGGATAGGGTTACATAGCTGTACCTGCCTACAAGGGCAGCTTAGCTGAAGCAAAAGGTGCCTGTAACCAAACCAAACTAAACTTGTGTAAATGTCAACTGAAAGCCTTGAGCTGAGTTCAGAAGTGTCAACTGTAAAAATCACACACACTGTCACTCTCAATGAAACAAGCACGCAAAGCCAAGCACAAAAAACTCCATAAGGCTGTAGTGTCAGGAAAATACACTTTTGCGTTTCCACAAGAAGCACAGAAAGTTTGAGAACAGCATCGCTCTGAAAAAGGTCCAAGAGGCCATAGTAAAAGTGTTATGTTCTGCTTAGCACTTCAGTTCTCAGCATCCACTGTTTAAGATGCAATGCAATGCTTCAGAAAGGGTAACTGCCGATACAGCCTGGTGAGTGCACATGTCAAAGAAGGTATCAACTGCGTTGCCTTGCTTGAATCTCTTCAGCAGATAAGTACCCTCTGTAATCTCTCCAAGACATGGCACGGGGTATGGACGGCCCTTGAGGACCTCCATACACCCCTCCATACCTCCTATTAGGGACCCATGTTGCTTCTTTTGCCTGCGCAGCCTTGTGTGCTCGAACTCGGGTCTCTTGGTCTGCAGTTTGTCCTTGCCTCATGGCTCCTCCAAAGGTACCTGCATGCATGCGTACTGGTGCTGCTGCTCCTGCTGCTGGGGGAGGGCAGTGTTGGTGCTGGACAGGGTTGGGCTCTTGGCTGGTGCGCTTCCGCTTGGTGGGAGTGACTGGGGCTCCGCTTGCTGCAGCTGCTGTCACTCCTGCTGCTGTCGTTCCTGCTGCTGCTGTTTGTGCTGGTGGTGAGGCAGGCGAAGTAGGTGCTTGTGCTGCTGGCCTTGCTGCTGCTGCTGCTGCTGCTGGTGAGGGCGGAGGAGGCTTGAGTAGCTGCTTGAGCTGCTGCCCCAGTCGGCCAGCATTGAGGTGCAGGAAGGGCTCGCCAGGGCTGGGGATGCGGCCTGAAGGCAGGTGCTGGCGGAAGGGGTAGGGAACCAGCTCCCCCTCACCAAGTTTGACCAAGATTGCTTTTCCCCTGACTTGCACAACCAGTTTCTCCCCATACCCACACTGTCCTCGGCCCGATTGCTGCAGCTGTATGGCCAGGTCCACCAGCGCATTCTGCAGGCGCGTCTTCTTCTGTACCAGGAGTGCTTGTGCTGCATTGCTGCTGTCGCGGAACCCCGCGTACGCTGCAGTCGCTGCCTCTGCCGTGCTGAACCAGACGATGTATCGCTGCTTGCCCAGTGCGTTGTCCCGCATCCGCTCCACATGCTGCACGCTGCCCACCTCGCACTGTAGGAAGGCTTCCACCCCGGCTGGTGTTGCTTCGCAGGGCAGCGCTCCTGCGTTCCTGGAGCGCAGCAGACGTACACTGTAGAACTTCTGACGTTCTTCCCTGTCTATGCTGCATGCTGCTGCCCAGTTGGTGTCAGCAGAGTCTCGGACGAGCTGGTCAACGCTGCCCCGAGTTGCTCGGCCATCCTGCTGCTGCTGCTGCTGCTGCTGCCGTAGCTGGAGCACCACTTGATTAAGCTCGTCGACCTTCTGTAGAAGCTGGCGCACAAGTTGCTCAATCTCCATCTCTTCTTGGCTTCTCACGTCACTTTTTCCCCAGGCACAGGTCAGCGTCCGCTCACTGTGTTAACCAATTTACTTTTGGCGTGTGTGCCCCATCTGCGTGCGCGCAAGCACACCTATCCCGCCTGGTAGGGCTCGTTCCGTTCTCAGAGTGTCAAAAAACACTAGTGGAGCCCTACCAGACGGTGCAGTGGAAGCGTGAGCTCTCACGATTATTATTTCAGTTTGGGGAAGAGCTGTGATTCCAAGTTGCTCTCTCATAGCGAAGGGTGTGAATACGGAGCCTAAACCGAGCCACGCTACGAATGACATCATGGGGGAGGTCAAGGAACATGTATTTGGGGAGACTTTAAGGAGAATGCATAACCAAGGCTCTTTTAGTAGGAGGAGCGCACCACTGGTGACAAGTCAAGCTTTTCAAGCGTAAGTTACTGTTGTGCTTTCTAGGGTGTGTTGGAAAAAGGCTCCCAATATTGTAGATGCCTGGTCCTGAGATCTACAACAAAACCTTCCTTGTTTTACTTCTCCCTCTGTGAACTCATACGCTGTCCTTCTAGACTTCATCTTGTCTTCTTGTTACTTTCAGTTTTTCAGTGCTTGAGTTGCCCGTGTTTGTGCTCAACGAAGGACTTCATGCCGAGCAGCCAACCTTATGGCTGAAGGCTTAGATCCCATTGTAACATTGTAATTACAACAAAACGACTGAGATCAATGGGCTCACAGTTCAGCAGCTTCTGTTTGAAAATATGGGAGTGTGCCGAACCATCCATGGCTGACAGAACATGGGAGGATCAGCAATCATCAGATCTCAAGCTCAGCCGTATGTCAGCCAGCAAAATCTATTTCATTGTGGAGCTGTTGCATCGGTCAAGGAGTTGTAAGGGGTTACAAGGGAAAAAAGGCGGCCTCAGTCAAGGGTTACAAGGGGTTGGCCTACAGCCCGAGAATTTGGCTGATCGGCTGCTGGTGAAACATTCTCATCGGGCATCAAAAGTTGAAACCAGTTCAGACAAAAAATTTGATTTGTGCGAGTCTTGATTTAGAAAAGCATCGACCTCAAAACCAGTCAAAAAGTGAAAGCTCGCCAAGAAAGGAATAAAATCAGTGTTGCCTCAGTCAAGACGTTTGACTGCTTAGCCTGTTCATCAATGCACATGAGATCATGAAGAAAAAAAGGAAGTTTGTTGTTATCTAGTCATCGGTCAAGGAGTTGTAAAGACGCATTGCTGCTCGGAACCAATTGAATTGTAAGGGCTCCAGACCACATTCTCGCATGATGCACCAAGAGGGAGTAGTGTCCCTAACCCCTAAAGTTCTTTTAAGCACTGTTAGCAGCCACTTCTGTATGGGATTATCCATCTCTTTTCCTTGCCGAAGGTAAGGGGTAGCCCAGATCTGACTTGCATGCCTGCCAGCAGGGATTGCATACGTCTTGAGGAGCCAAATCTGAGCGTTTAATCTGTTGGCAAGGTTGTGCTCCTGAATAAACTTTTTGACTCGGAAAGTACCAGCTGTGAATGGTCTCAATGCTGCATCAGCCGCAACATCCAGATTGATTGTTTTGTCACACACCATGCTGAGATATTTGGTCAAACTTGGTGAGGGGGAGCTGGTTCCCTACCCCTTCCGCCAGCACCTGCCTTCAGGCCGCATCCCCAGCCCTGGCGAGCCCTTCCTGCACCTCAATGCAGGCCGACTGGGGCAGCAGCTCAAGCAGCTACTCAAGCCTCCTTCGCCATCACCAGCAGCAGCAGCAGCAGCAGCAGCAGCAAGGCCAGCAGCGCAAGCACCTACTTCGCCTGCCCCACCACCAGCACAAACAGCAGCAGCAGGAACGACAGCAGCAGGAGCGACAGCAGCTGCAGCAAGAGGAGCCCCAGTCACTCCCACCAAGCGGAAGCGCACCAACCAAGAGCCCAACCCTGTCCAGCACCAACACTACCCTCCCCCAGCAGCAGGAGCAGCAGCACCTGTACAAGAAATGCACGCAGGTGGCTTTGGAGGAGCCAAGAGGCATGGACAAACTGCAGACCAAGAGACCCGAGTTCGAGCACATAAGACTGCGCAGGCAATACAAGCAGCATGGGTCCCTAATAGGAGGTATGGGGGGGTGTATGGGGGTCCTCAAGGGCCGTCCATACCCCGTGCCATGTCTTGGAGAGATTACAGAGGGTACTTGTCTGCTGAAGAGATTCAAGCAAGGCAACGCAGTTGATACCTTCTTTGACATGTGCACTCACCAGGCTGTATCGGCGGTTACCCTTCCTGAAGCATTGCATTGCATCTTTAACAGTGGATGCTGAGAACTGAAGTGCAAAGCAGAACATAACACATTTACTATGGCCTCTTAGACCTTTTTCAGAGCGGTGCTGTTCTCAAACTTTCTGTGCTTCTTGTGAAAACACAAAAGTGTATTTTCCTAACACTACAGCCTTATGGAGTTTTTTGTGCATGACTTTGCGTGCTTGTTTCATTAGAGTGACAGTGTGAGTGTGATTTTTACAGTTGACGCTTCTGAACTCAGCTCAAGGCTTTCAGTTGACATTTGCACAAGTTTAGTTTGGTTTGGTTGCAGGCACCTTTTGCTTCAGCTAAGCTGCCCTTGTAGGCAGGTACAGCTATGTAACCCTATCCTATCCTATCCTGAGATATTTGAAAGTATCTGTGTAGGGGAACTGCGTGCCATCAAAGTAAAGTGGGGGCAGATTATCAGACCTGGAATTGAAGCACATCACCTCAGATTTCAGTGTGTTGACAGTCAGCGACTTCCTTTCAGCATAAGTTCTGAATTTGTTTAGCATGGTCTGCACATTGGCATGGTCATTGGACTCCAATGAGCTCGGACATGAGAGAGAGGGTTACAAGGGGGGGTTGGCCTACAGCCCGAGACTACGAATGACCCTGGTGAAATGCAGAAGATGCTGGACAGACTCCGTGTGTATGCCCAGAGAAAAGGGTTGACTGTAAACACAGCTAAGTCTGAGGTGGTGCACTTCAACAGTACGTCTGTCTCTCCTCTGCAGAATCCTTTTACGTATGATGGAGTGGTCCTTCCAGAGAAGGACAGGTTCAAATATTTGGGAGTGCTGTTGGATAAAAAGATGGATTTAAAGGTAGCTGAGGAGCATGCGGTGCGGCCTTATATGGCTGCACAGAGAAGGATTTCGGAGTTTGCCAAGGGTCATGACCTGAAAAACAGGCCTCATGCTATGCTCTGGTTGTCCAAGGTGTATGGCATTCCTGCTGGGATGTATGCGTGCCAGGTGTGGGGAACTCATTACTTGAGAGAAGGCAGTGAGTTTGAGAGTCAATTGCAGAAAAGACATCTGTGTTCCTTGAGGCGCATTCTTGGAGTAAAGAACAGTACTACAAATTGGCCGGTGTTGAGAGAGTGTGGCCAGGAGCCTCTGCAGTTCTTCTGGTTCCGTGCCTCCATCAAGTTTTTTAATAGCATGCTTGACTCCAATAGTGAAGTCTTGCGTCGTGTGCTGAGGGCTGATTTAAGTCTGGCTTCTTTTGATTCCTCTTGCTGGGCTGCTGAAGTCTCTAATGCTTTTGGTGGGATGCGGAATGGTGATTCGTTCAAACAGAACATGCTGAGAGCTGAGAAAATCCCCATGCAAGAGTTCATTGGTGATTTGCGATACAGACAGCAGAAAGTGTGGAGAGGGGCCGATGTTTTTTGTCCTCGTGCAGTTAACAAGAAGGTAGTGACGTACCATAAGTGGTGTGGGAATTCTGAGAGTGGTCCCAGAGGTGCTCCTTTTTGTATCCCCTCGTATCTGTTCAAGGATTTGGACAAGCATGTTTTGAGAAACATTAGCAGATTTAGATTGCGTGCTCATCACTTGAGAGTGGAGTCTGGTAAATGGCTTGGGGGTTCAAGTATCTGTGATAAGTGTGAGTGTGGGGAAGTCCAGGATGAAAAACATGTGCTTTTCTTTTGCAAATGTACTGAGGTGCGCGAGCTACGCACGAGATACAAGGACCTTTTTGAGGAGATGTTTAAGACTTTGCGTGTGTTTGCTCCGCCTTCAAACGCTGACTTTATTCCATTCTTGGCTTGCCATCATACTATCACTGATTCTGAAATCAATGCTTTCCTAAACCAAGACTCATACAGACTTCTTAGATTTGTGTCAGACTTGGTCTCAATTTTTGATACTGGTTGAGCTTGTTTCACCAGCTGCCATCAGCCAGAGTCTCGGGCTGTAGGCCACCATTGTAAACCCTTGTAAACCCTTGTACAGCCCGAGAATCTGGCTGATCGGCTGCTGGTGAAACATTTTCATCCAGCATCAACAATTGAAACCAATTCTGACAAAAATCTGAAAGTCTGTACGAGTCTCGATTTAGGAAAGCATTGACCTCGAAATCAGTCAAAATGTGAAAGCTCGCCAACTTGGCCCAAGTTTTCTTGAAGAAAGGAATAAAATCAGTGTTTGGAAGCTGGGCGAAAAGTACGTAATATTTAAAGAAATCAATGAACAGGTCCTTGTATTTTCTGCGCAGCTCACACAACTCACAGCAATTGCAATAGAAAGCAACATGCTTCTGGTCCTGGACTTCAGCACATCCACAATTATCACAAATATTTGAACCACCCAACCATTTACAGCACTTGACCTTCAAGCAGTGGGCACGAAGCCTAAACCTATTCACATTCCTCATGACTCCTTTATCCAGATCCTTAAATAAATATGATGGGATACAGAAAGGTGTGCGTGCTGTTTGATTCAAAGTGCTTCCAGCAATCCTCCATGTCCCCATTTGCAATTTCTGCTTTTGTAGCTTTGTGGTGGAGGAAACGCATGGCTCCTTTGAGCCAGCGTGTCTCTTTTTCCTTTTTTGATGTAGGGAGAGTTTCCTCTGCCTACGTTTTTTTTTCATTTTCATGAATTAAAACAACAACAAACCGTATCCTTTTCTTTACGAACTTCTTCCTTTTTACGAGTAGGCCAGCAGTCAATTGTTTTCAATGGATGCCTTCTTTACTTCTGTAACCTTCTACATGCAGGCTGATGAAACGGGCTCACAAAGAGTATGCATGCGAATTCTCAAATTGGTCAGAGTAGCAGTGAAGCTGAGTACACCAGAATGCACGTAACTTCTGCCTGAACCCGTACAATGTTCTGACATCCCATTCTGTAAAGTATGCCAATATTTGTTAGGGAACCTTTCCTTAATGCACACAGCCAGACCTGGCTTGCTTTGCCTTATCTCTTCTTTTCACTGTGGCCAGTAGGTCCAAGAAGCGTTCCTCATCTAGGAACAAGCCGCTCCCTATCACACTGGAGGATCTTCAGGTGAACGCACTGCCCTTTGCACAGAGGCTAAGGCTGTACAAGAGGCCAGAATATCAATGGAGCGTTCCTTTTCCAGTAACAAGCCGTTTCCTACCATATCCAAGGAGCTTCAGGTGCACGCACTGCCCCTGGCCCAGACACTAAGGCTATACAAGATGTCAGGGTATCTATGAAGCTTCCCTTACCCGAGAATAAGCCATTCGCTATTACATTGGAGGAGCTTCAGGTGCATAAACTGCCCCTGGCCCAGAGAACAAGGCTGTACAAGAGACCAGATGTTCCTTGAGGCGGGAAAAGTTGACCATGCCTGCGCCGCACCTGAACGCAAGGATTTAGAGTACAAGGGCACATCAACAAGATGCACCTGCATAAAGCATTTATGGTAAATTGTCGGGGTGGATGCTCGCAATCATTCTTACAAACAAACGTTGACCAGTTCTCCATGCATATGTTGCTTAGGTTTTCAGTAAAGCAGAGGCCTTTTGCCAAGCGTGCACATTATGAATTTTGAAGCCAAACACTGCTGTCCAGCCTTTAAGGGGTTGCATTTCACGATGCAAAAGAGGCAGGATAAGAAGGAGGATGGAATTTGATACAGCGCTCAAGGTTGAAGGATTCTGGGAGTGTCGTCCAAACAAATCGACTGGAGCGTAGAAAACTATATGCTATTGGGTCACGCAGAAGGAGCAAGGAAAAAAAGAAATGATTACGCAGACCAAAACTGGTCGCATGCATTGCAAGGAAAGCGAGGATCATGAATTGACAGCTGTAACAGTCCGAGGAGTGGTACAACCATTTTTAAAGCATGGCAAGCATAGCCAAAGCACACAAAGTCACAATAAGCCACAGCAGCACCTTCGTACCTGTGGCATTTCAATGGCGCCCCCAGAAACGCATGCGCTTGAGCTTGGTCACAAGCAACATGCCCATGCTCGCGCAGCTGCCTCTCAACCTGAAATCAGGATGATACCTGATAATCAGTTTGTTTAAGCAATCTTGCCATGCACCGCTTCTTCTTCCATTACAAGTCTGTCACTTAGTGTCTTGCACACAATGGGTCCCAATGCATCACAATGCATTACAATGCGTCATGGCGCATTACAATGCGTCACGACACATTACTATTTGCATTACAATGCATCACGATGCATTACAATTCATTGTGCACAGAATGACGCAATGCGTCATGCACATCCACACGCAGCCCATTTGTGATGAGCGCTTTTACATGATCAAGAGCGTCCAAGCTTTCAGACTTTCAGATGGTTTGGAATTTCAGCGGCTCAGTCCATGCATACAACAGGTAGGCACAGGGCATGTAGGCACAGGGCATATGCATAAGACAAGCAGGCACAGTGCATGCATGCATACATAAGGTAGGTACAGGGCATGTAGGCACAGGGCATATGCATAAGACAAGCAGGCACAGTGCATGCATGCATAAGGCAGGTACAGGGCATGTAGGCACAGGGCATGCATAAGACAAGCAGGCACAGTACATGCACGCATAGAGCATGCACGCACAGTGAATGCATACATAAGACAGGCAAAAGGCATGCAGACACAGTGCATGCATAAGACAGGCACAGGGCATACAAACACAGTGCATGCATGCATAAGACAGGCTCAGGGCATACAGGCAGGGTGAATGTAATAGACAAGCAGGCACAGTGCATGTGCGCAATGCATGCATAAGACAGGCACAGGGCATACAGCCACAGTGCATGCATAAGACAGGCACAAGGCATACAAACACAGTGCATGCATAAAACAGGCACAGGGCATGCAGGCACAGTGCATTCATAAAAACAGGCTCTGCTAAAGAAGACAGTAGCAGAACTGCACCGCTGGTAGCTCACTGGTTACGCAAGGGGAGTAGACTCACTGACTACTCATTTTCCGATGCCCAAGGCCTTGATAGACATCCCTGCAAAACCTGGTTGCAAGCAATAAAGTGTCTTCAAGTTCCTTTTGGGCACAAGCCTCTGAAACCCAAAATCACACACGCAATCTCCTGACCCTCTCTGTGTCCAATAACCTGTGAGCTTACCTCATTGAGGGTGATGAAAAAGGGCGTGGTGAAGCGCTGGAAATGGTCCTTCTTTTTCATGTTCACGCCACAGAGGTCTTGGGAGACCACATGGAGGTGGAGTTGGCGGCAGCTGTAAATGTGCACGTATTTTATGTGACATATTAATTCGTAATGTTGGAGCTGGCGGCAGCTGCATGTGCATACTGATATGATGTGGCACTTGACATGTAATACACGCTGTCCACAAGTGATCAGAGGGCACCCTTAAGAAAGCATGCTCCACCACAGGCTGAGACGAAGAGGTACGTGTTCAACATAATTTTCAAAAGAGGATGAGCAGAACGGCTTTTTCCCAGAAGCTGCAGGCTTTGATGACGGAGATAGGTGCAAAAGCGCACAAAGACAAAGGCTGCAGCAGCGTGCTGATCCTCTGAGCAAAAAAGAGTTGAAGAGCTGGTTTTGTGAAGGTGGGCCTGGAACCAACATACACGAAAACAACTTTCATTTTTTCCAGCATTCACCAAGAGTGCACATTTAGACAAAGGCTGCAGTATAGCGTGCTCCTTCTCCTCAGTGAAAAAGAACCAAAAAGTTGGTTTCATGCAAGTGGGCCTGTGGCCAATGTAGATGAAAACAACTCTTTAAATTGTTTTCTTCTGGAAAGCAGCACACCGCTACAGCTTTTTGTTTTTGAGCTCACTGCGGCAGCTGCAAATTTGCTTCAGAAAAAGGCTAGAATGCGTGCTTCTGAATGTCCTGTGAATTTCATAAATACAGACAGCAGAAAGGTATGCTTCAAAAGGGTCTGAGTGCACTCACAAAGGTTGCAGGAAGGCGTGCTTCTGAAAGGTCTATTGAGTGTGCTCATAAACACAGGCTGCAGAAAGGCGCGCTTCTCAACGGTCTATTGAGTGTGCTCATAAACACAGGCTGCAGAAAGGTGTGCTTCTGCAAGGTCTGAGGGTGTGCTCACAAATATAGGTTGCAGGAAGGCGCGCTTCTAAAAGGTCTATTGAGTGTGCTCATAAACACAGGCTGCAGAAAGGCGTGCTCCTGAAAGGTCTGTGGGTGTGCATACGAACACAGCTTGCAAGAAGGCGTGCTTCTGAAAGGTCTATTGAGTGTGCTCATAAACACAGGCTGCAGAAAGGCGTGCTTTTGGAAGGTCCGTGGACGCGAAGCTGGCTGCAGCTGCATGCACAGAAAACAAGTCCAGGATACATGTCTAGGCATCACAAATCATGCAGGCACTGGCACATACAGACGGTTGCATGGCAGAGGTGTGAAAGTGCAAAAGAAAAGGACAGGAGGCAAGGAGGGGCAAAAGAAGAGGACAGAGAAGGAAAGCAGGTACGCAAGAAGAGGACAGGGAGGAAAGATGGTAAAGGATCAGATTACAGAGGAGGCACACAGGAGAAAAGAAAAGAAGCAATGTCTACGCCACCCAAAAGGTAGTGTGCTTTCAAGGGAAGTTTCCCTAACTAGCAAGCCAGCAAGGATTTAACCGAAGGACCTTCAAACCTATAATGGACACAGCTAGTCAAGAAGAAAGCCAGAAACAGGGCTGATCCCCCCAGGAGATCTGGAGGCTTGTCAACCACACTCTGCCCAGGTGGGCCACGGGAGAAGAGGACAGAGAAGGAAAGGAGGCACGAGTTGCTTGCCTTGAAAACGTGCTCTTGGCACAAATAGACCCATGTGATAGAAAGAACCCCCTAGGGTAGGGGTCCCGGGCTTTGCAAAGAGCGTGCAGTAGGAGCAGCAGGAAGAAGGACAGAGGCATCCGATGTTTTGCTTTTTTATTCTGAACTTGCGACACGCAAGTTGCACACAAGGAGTCTGATATTGCAATATGGCCGCGTTTGAATCAAAGCACACTATAATTAACCAACTAAAGCACACTATAATTCAACCAAGCAATTCAGACAGCCGCCCTCTCTCAATGTTCCATGGGAGGCCTCTATGTTTGGCGCTCGTTCAAAGAACAAAGCAGAGAGGGGGCCTGTCTAGCAGATGGTTGAAGGCTGCCCAGCTGCCAGAAATACGCCCTCTCTCAATGGTCCATGGATGGCGTCTATGTTTGGCGCTTGTGTGAGGAGCAAAAGATAAGAGACCTTCAATGTCACCGTTGCCACGCAATGAACCCAATGTTGGAGATGAAAGCACTCAAAATTCCTGTAACATGTTGTGTGACAAAAGGTAGTCAAAAATGCCTTAAATACAAAAGCATTAGGCTCTGCTTATCCTTTTTTATCCTTAAATTAAAAACTGAAGTCAAAGGTAGGACCCACTCGGTTAACACACACACACACACACACACACACACACACACACACACACCTGGGTATCGAGTGGAAGCCCAAGCGGAACACCAGGCGCTGCTGCTGTGGGTGTTGTTGCTGCTGGCACTGCCGCACGTACTGCAGGGCCACGTGGCGCATGTGCTCCAGGAGGGGAAGGTGCTTGGGCTGCAGGTCCTCCACACTGTCCAAGCCAGACTCACGCGCAACCACCAACGCATGGTAATGGCCTTTGGGATAGCTGCAGCAGCAGTGAGTGGTGGTAAGTCAAGCGTACGTCCAAGCAAAACTTATGCGCAAGCACCAACGCATGATAGTGCCATCGGGATAGCTGCAGCAGCAAAGTGGTGGTCAGGCTCGCAAGCTAATAGCAACGATTTGTAGTGGCCTTTGGGACAACTACAGGGGTAGAGCGGTGATCAAGAGATCAAGGCAGCAGCACCTACAAGCTGATCCTCCCAATGCATACAGAAGGACCCACACAATGCATGCAGAGGGACTTCAGCTGAAGCTCAGCTTATATCAGAGTTGGTCATTCAGATCTCTGGAGTATAGAGACCTGATTAATGTGGGTAATTGGCTTTGTGCATTAGAGCTCAGATATGAACATGTCTGAAAGCATTAAACATGTTGGCATGCAATAAAGCAATTCTGAGTGGTGGTGGTGGTGTTTGTGCGTGTGCATGTGTGTTTATGTGTGTTTATGTGTGTTTATGTGTGTGTGTGTGTGTGTGTGTGTGTGTGTGTGTGTGTGTGTGTGTGTGTGTGTGTGTGTCGCGGGGGCGTTACACAGCAGCTTGTCTGCAAACGGTGCGGGACTGCCAGCAATCCATTTAAATGAAGGCCTCCTTTAACTTCTTGGTATCATATGCTACGATTTCCTTAAGGAAAGTCGTGAGGTGCCAAACATGTGCATATGGCACTTCACCATACCAGGGGTACCAACCCAAAAAAACTACAGTTTTGATGCTTTTTAATGAAATGAGCGCCTGATGCTCTTCTCTTGCTGTTGCACTCGTCCAACAGTTAATATGATGGGGTGTATGTATTATTCACAATGTCACTTTTACATTTCACCTCCCATCCACTTCCCTTATCAACATAATCCGCCTCTTTGACATGTGGCCCACTTCGTCACCGCCCTTTTCCAACAGGAATGACGAAAGAAGAAGAAAATTCGTAGACAAAATAGCTGCTCTTAGAGACCAACACATACCTTACTCATGATAAGGCATCCCCTTAGTTCCACTGAGGGGAAAAAGGAAAAAAATGAGAAAAATGAGCCTCTGGTTAAACAAGAGTCCTCTGATCCTCTGACAATTTTAGAGGGCATCTTCTGTACCCTCAGCCCTCTATTCAGACAGCACGTTATATCCTAGTTTCCCCCCATCAAGCCCATTTCCTTACATGTCACGTATTCTTATGCACAGGTCATCCACATGAACATCTTTCTGCTCTCTCCTGTCGATCCTGTGGACAAAATAGAAAATTAGAAAACATGTGTGTGTGTGTGTGTGCGCACTTGTCATGGCAACAAGATTGAGTGGCACAGGAATGATAATGATCTGAGGTGGGAGCATGAAAAAGACATACCTGATTTTTGCTTTCATGTGTGAATTGATTTTGCACACATGGGGACCCGCAGGTCATGGATGGTGGCAAGGTTCTGAGTTCATGATCAACGCTTTTAGGGGGGGATACTTGGGTGGAGATGCTCACAATTCACAGCTTCCAGAAGCTACATTGAGGCACTTTTTTTCTTTGCCCCCCTCAAGCACTCCAAAGATTACAGCACCACCCTCCGGTTTTCTCCTCTGTGCTTGCGTACTTCTGTACACTGATTGCACAACTGTGAGCCTGAAGATATTCCTCCCAAATGCACAGAGCACCTCACTTACATGGTTCTAGCATGCTCACAAAAGAACGACTCACCTGCTGGGGTCTTGTGCCATGCAGTATAGAAAGAATGACTCACTTGCTGGGGTCTTGTGCCATGTAGTACAGGGCCTGCTGATAGTGATTCCAAACACGGTGGGGTCTGGGGGGTTGAGAGGGTATTGGCGGTTGCTGTGAAGGCAATGGAGGCGCTGTTGCTGCTGGTGCTGGTGCTCCTCCTGAAGCGTTGGCTGCTGCTGCTGCGGCTGCTGCTGAGTCTGAATGTGAGCGAGCTAGAGGGTGGGGTGGTGTAGGTGAGCATGGCTGGCCTGCCTCAGGTGCTAAAAGAACAGCAGGTGTGCTGGAGGAGGGGACGGGTGGGATAGCAGATGTGCAAGGTTCGGCCTGAAAGACAGGGGGTGGATGATGTTATCTGCAAAGTGGGTGTGTGCGAGAGCAGAAAGGAAAAGCAGGGATTCAAGGGGCATCTAGGTTCCTAGCAGATTCACTTATTTTTGTCTGACAGACAGGCAGTGGGCGATGACCCCAGGGTGGGTAAGTAAGAGTGATTAGCAAAGAATATAATATAAATCCATGAAGCAAGTGTGTATGTGTGTATGTGTGTGAGATCCAGTGAATGGCTTAAAAGACATTCGCAGCAGATGCAGAAATCTTCTACAGGTTTTGCAACACCTACCATAAATTCTAAGGAATTTTTGGGCTTTCAAGCCTTCTCTGTTTGAAAAAACATTTAAACCTGAGCAAGGTGCAGTTACAGCACATTGCCCTACAATGATACATCAAAAGCTCCCTCCCCCAAACTACTAACCGCTCATCATACCCCTTCATACAGCAAGTGTCCTGCCCCGCGTCTGCACTTACGTAAGCCTGTCCTGCCTGCTTTTTCTGCCATCAGCAAGCCGTGCAGTCACATCACCAGGCAGAGTGGAATTTCTGCAGTGCTTGAGAGCGCAAAGGAGGGAGGTCTACTGGTTGTTTGAAAACACCTCTTGTTTCAGCTATTTTCCCTCATCGACAAATACAGCTATGTAAGACTTCAATTTCCTTTCCTTTCCTCTACTTTCCTTCCTGAAAAAAAAAAGGCGGGTACGCACGGGTCCATAGGTGCAGCAAAAGCAGCAGGCAGCACAGGCCCAGAGGGCCCAGAGCGCATGGATCCGTGCATACAGCAAAAGCAGCACAGACCCAAAACCTCAAGCTGTAAAAGAACCAATGCCCTCTAAATCTTTGTTGTCAAGGCTCTACACTGTGCTCACTTGATGAGGGCGGGAGAAGAGGGAGCGCATGAGGTTCACAGACGCAGCTGATGCCGCAGGGGGCGGCTTCTTGCCCTTCTTTGCACTGCCCCCTCCCTGGCTGTTGCTCCCGCTGCTTCCCACACCCCTGCTGCTACTGCCGCTGTTGTTTGGCGCTGCACCACCAGGGGCAAAAGCAGCACCACCACCAGTTGTGGCAGCAGCAGCTGCAGCGGCAGCAGCGGTGCCGGGACCTGGCGGCTCAGGAGAGACAGAGGGGTCACCAGCGGCCGGTTGCTGCGCACCAGCATGCGTACCCAACCCAGGATCACGGCTTGATGGCGGGCCACCTTGAGGTCGAGGAGACTGTTGGTGTGAACTGGAGTTGCCGGGCAACTGCTGCTGTGCTGCTGCTGTTGCTGCTGCTGGGCCGGAGTGCTGCTGACAGGGTTGCTGCAAGGTTCCTCCTGGAGGGACACGCCCAGGCCCTGCCCCATACCTCTGCCATTCCTGCAGCCCAGCACAACAATGTTAAAAATTACCATAAAAAAGACTTTTGAAGCAGAAGCAAGGTGTAAATCAAAAATGTCATTTTTAACAGCAAAAACACGGTCCCCACCCCCTACCCACACACCTGCCTCCAGCCAGGCCCAATGTGTGGCACCCACCCCAATTTTAAGCTCATTGTATGAGGCCCCTGATGACACCATCCAACATTACAAAGCAGAGCGAGTTGTTCGTCCAAGGCCCCCTTAGTGTTTGTGCACAGCATACCGCGTGTTTTTTGTGCCACTTTTCCCGCTTCTGCTGCCTTGGATAATGGATTACTTTGATTTGCCTTTGCTAAGATGATTAGCCGGGTGCACAAGGATACACACAGAGGCAGACACGGCAGCGTCAGCTCAGTGTTCTGCAATCCAAACTCAGGTACTTGCCAAACAAAAATAAACAATATTAAATAGTCAGCTGTGAAACAACAGGAGGGTATAGCTCCTTGAACATGCTGCTGCACATCATTGTGAGCTCTTAGAGCTCACAGATTAGACTTTTTTGAGCACAGCAAGCGCACGGTGGGCACCATAACTTGTCCAGCTGAGCTCTGCAGAATCCATCTTAAACTGCTCATTCAGCAAGCATACCACGATGAAGCTGCGTGCTGCCAAACATCGAAGCATTGCAGCACACGCCTGCTTACACATTTTTCCTTGCAAGCTGGCTGGATAAAAAGCATGCTCCCTGTATGCTTCTTCAGGACATCGAGCTGGCACTCAACCAGTCCTGCTGTGCCTGCACTTTAAAAATGTGTTTGTTACCTGCAGTGTAGCAGCCACTTCCCGGTCCGTCTTGCAGATTGTGACGCTCTGGAAGCCTTCCATAGCAGAGGGCACGGTCCCTGCAAAAGGATCAAATCCAAGCGCAAGCATACTCAGTCAGATGAAAGGGGTGCAGCAGATGGTTATAATTCATGGCAAGAGGGCATGGCTCCCATTATGCATTGAAGTTTGAGCATAAGCGTTGGGAAAACATGCCGCAGGTTGCAGCCTTCCTGCCACAGACACATGACATCCATTCTTAAGTGTGACAAGTGGTGGCGCAACCGGAACAGTAGATCGAGCAGAACACTTGATGCTCAGCATAGACGTGGAATGCAATGCAACAGCTGGTCACCGAGGATCATATGGAAAAATACCACGAAAGTTAGTTATATATATATAACCTAATGGAAGGTCACCAGGTAGCAGCACCCATATTCCTTTCATCAAAGTGTGCCTCTCCCATGCCAGTCACACATTCTGTGATGCCACATCACCATGTCCCAAATCCATCCTTTAAAGCTTGAGGCTTTGCATTGCTTTCAGCAACAACATCTGCACATGATTTAGTTCTCTATCTGACGACGAATGCTCAGCAAGCAAATTAGGAGTCACGCTAGTGAACGAAAGTGAGGATCTCGCACTGTCCTGTCCTTACATTGCAGGTACCCACGCAGGCTTCCTTTTTTTCTCCCTCCTTCTTATGTTTTACTGTCCTTTTCTGCAAGCACACCCAATGTTCAACACCAGCACCTAGGCTTGCTACGCCAGTGCCATTAAGAGACCAACAATGACACGAGTCCAGAAGTGGACCCAGCTAGATAATTCCCCAGTGCGCTGACTGCCCAAGCTCGTTTCTAGATCACGCAAATCCCACACGCACCGTTCATCATCTCCCTGCGCATGCTGTACACAATAGGCACAACTTCTTTGCCAGTCTTGCCGGTGGGATGGTTGGTCCTGGCCATCGCTCGGCTCAAGCATGTCTGCGCATGCACGCATGAAAGACACAGGTAAAAAACAGCATGACAGGTGTGATTGGGTATGCTTGCATGCTGGGATGGTGGGCCCTGGCCATTGCTCGGCTCAAGCACGTCTGCACATGCACGCAGGAAAGGCGCAGGCATGTTTGCATGAGACACATGAGCGCCATGGCCTGGTTCAAGCATGCCTGCACATCCATGCACGAGGGACACAGGTAGAACAACATGACAGGTGTCAACGAGCATGCATGAAGGTTATAAACTGAGGAGAACACGAGCATCTGACCAAAAGTGCGTGCACATGAACATATGCGCGCGCAAATACACACCCACCTCAAAAGGAAGGTCAAGGACAACAGCATGGATGGAGGCTCTAAGCTGGACAGCCAAGTTCACAAAGTCCTTGCGCTGGTCCACGTTCAAGTTACACCTGCATCCAGCCGGCACACAGCAGGGCACTGTTCAGGAAAATGCCGGCAGCTCATTGCTTTGCTTACTAGAGCGCAAGTACGCCAACCACTTCTGCCCCACCGCTCTGACCGAGTTTTGAGCACACTGTATCATGCTTTCCATTGTTCATAATGTCCAGCCGGCCCCCCAACATGAAAACAGCCACAACATGATGCCTGAAATGATGCCCAAAAGAATACCCAACATAATGCTGGTTTTCTAACATGATACCGGCCTTAACATGGTGTCGGTCTGAGCATGACACCCAGCATGATGCCCAATGTGATGCTGAACATGATGCCAGGCATGATGCTCGAAACAATGCCCAACATAACGCCTGACGTGAGGTTGGTCTCAGCATGATACCCAGCATGATGCCGAACATGATGCAGGACATGATGCTGGTCCCAGCACGGTGCCGAACATGATGCTAGACATGATGCTCGAAACAACGCCCAACATAACGCCCCAAATTATATCGGTCCCAGCATGATGTTCAATATGGTGCCCAAAATGATGCTGGCCCTTGTGCGGCTAAACAATTGTTTCTGATGCTACCAGCCATGCGCCAGATTCCTTCAGTGGCAAACAGCAAACGCCAGAACTTCAATGCTTACCCCTCAAGCCACGCATCGATGGATGCCAGCACTCTCAAAACGTTCAGCAGTGGGTTCTGTGCTGTATCAGAAGGGGGTGCTCGTGCATTTCGAGTACCCATCGACTCCCAACCAGCATGTCCAACAACTTTGATCAACTGGTTCCTCTGCACAGGACCCGCATGCTGCTCTCGGGTGTACATTGCACAGTCCACCCACTACACACACTTGCACCTGTCAATGGTCGCACCCATACTCAATTTTGAGGCCATCTCCGCCCAGCTGAAAGAAAAAAATTATATAGACAGTGGAAGCTCTCCCTACATCATTTGAGGTCAAGGAGACACATCGGCTCAGAGGAGCCTCAAGTCCCCTCCACCACAAATCAAGAACAAAAAGGGCTTGTGGGGATCTGGAAAGTTGCTGGTAGCGCCCAGCTCCAGAACCTGACTGTGAGGAGTATTCTACCTGCTATGCACCTTTTGCTTCAGCTAAGCTGCCCTTGTCGGCAGGTACAGCTATGTAACCCTATCCTATCCTATCCTATGCATCTTTGCCGCAACCTAGTATTATGATCTCCATCCATACACCCAATTTTGTCGATAGTGGCCCCCATGCCAGACCTCTCATGCCCTTTCTTGTTCCCTCAGATCCATGCATTGCTCTTAGGCCCTCTTTTTCTAGACGTTGGGCGCTGCTTGCAGGAGCTCTGCCTAAAGGCGCTGCCCGTCAGGGCTCAAGGCAATCAAGATCGCTGCCAGTTGGAGCCTACCACAAGCAGGAGCACTGCTCGAAGGGGAATGATGCAAGCACCTCTTTACCCCCTGCCCCCACACGAGTCAATAATGATGCTCCTGCCAAATCTCAAAGCCCTCCATACCCCCTGTCAATGACAACGCTCTGGCCAGATCTTTAAGCCCTCCATACCCCCTGTTGATGATGATGCTTCAGCCAGATCTCAGAGCCCTACATACCCTTGCCCCCGCACCTGTCAATAATGACGCTCTTGCCAGATTTTAAAGCCCTCTGCGCAGCAGCCACACACTGCTTCCGGCTGCCTGG
>OU611754.1:3042129-3219629 GCA_914767535.2 Dunaliella primolecta | reverse complement strand
CATTATGATGGGCAAAGAGAAGGTCCCGAGTGGGACCATGTTAGGTTTGGGGAGGTCTTACACCCTCTTTTTGGCACAGGGCATTAAGTTCTTCGAACTGGCAATTTAAAGTTAGCGAACAGTTCGAAAAAGTTCGAGTTCTCGAACAGTTCAAAATTTTCAAACTGATCAAATGTCCCTCTAAGATACTCCTGGACCGCCTCTGTTGCATTGCATTAAGAATGTCCCTCTATGATATTCCTGGGATGTCTTTGTTACATCAAGAGTGTCCTATGATATCCCTGGAGAATGTCCCTTTAAGACACTCCTGGGAGGTCTTGTATGCATCAAACATGTCCCTCTATGACATTCCTGGAGAATGTCTCTTTATGCTACTCATGGAACGTCTTCGCTGCATCAAGAATGTCCCTCTATGACATTCCTGGAAAGCTTCTGGTGCATCAAAGGGTGCCTTACATGCTCAACCACAGGAAGTTCTGAATGAATTCCCAGATGTGCGAATAGCCTTTGGAGAGAGCGACGAGTACAGTTTTGTCCTCCACAAATCGGCAAAGCTCTATGGTAAGGTTCCATGGGATTGGAAGCATTTGTAACCTGTGCATTTTTGCCTTGTAATCTCCATTCGTCTGTAAAAGTGCATGGTAAGGCTTCATGAAGGTGAACATTTGCTTGCATTGCAATTTTGCCTCTTTTCCTCCATCTGATGGTAAAGCTGTATGCTAAGGCTCCATGAGGTTGAAAGCATTTGCTAGCAGTGTACTTCTGCCTTTAAATCTCCATCAGTTTGTAAAGCTGTATCGCAAGGCTCCACGGAACTGAAAACGTTTGCTTGAATAGAGCCTTTGCCTCTTTATCTTCCATTAGTTAGTACAGTTGTTTGGTAAGGCTCCTTGGAAATGACAGCATTTGCTTGCGTTGCATTCTGGCCTCGTGTGCCAGATGTACACTCAGATGTACACTCAGATGTACACTGAGCTCAGGCATGAGAGGCTGTGCCCTCCAAATTGGGTAGCAAAGCTGATGCAAGAGAGAATGCACTATGTGTGAAAGAGCATGTTGTTAGAAGGCGCGCACACTCAGACACACGTACATACACGTATATACGCACACGTTTCCCTTTCCTAGACTTATTGAAAGCTTGCCATTTTGGTGGAATTTTGTAGGCCGCCGCAGCTCCAAGATAGTGTCCATCTTGGTGTCTTGCTTCTCTGCTAACTACGTAAGGCAATGGTCAAATTTCTTTGGCGACCAACCTCTATCTTCAACGCCCATGTTTGATGGAAGGTAATATGGTGTTTATGCAATAGTATGCTTATACAAGCCCGAGCTGAACTCGCAAGGTTATTATTAAGCCACTCAATGCAGTGAAGTTTGTTTTGGCGTGTCTGTCACTGCTGACATGAAACGTAAGGCAGTTTTAAATGCATTTGATTTGCATTAGTGGTTCGTTATCATGTGTTTGACATTTTGGCCAGCAAGGCGCCCTTGGAATTATCAAATCTAAGAAGTTGATTCAAATTTGGGTCCATCTTTTATGGCGGACTTGAGCTTTGCCATGCTATGGGCAACTTTGGCTTCCAATCACGGTTTTGTTCTACCTAAATATTTTTTTCTTATCCCTGGGCAGCACGCAGGCGTGCACACACACACACACACACACACACACACACACACACACACACACACACACACACATACACACACATACACACACACATGCACGCACACACGCACACACACCAGGCCTTTTTTTTCCGGGTATAAGTAATGCGATCGTATTAAAATCCAGGATTTTGAAAGGTGAAATTCGTATTAAAATGGGTGATGTGCCCCGAAGGGGCGCATCGACCATTTTGGTCCCCTTTCAGACCTCTGAAGGGACCTGGATTCGGGCATCAGCGGTCAGCAGCAACAAAGTCGTCGTTTTAGCAGCTCAACGCAATGCAAGTCGTCTTTTTTGAGCAAGAAGTGAGCAACAGTCTGGACCGAGGCTTGCTGGGTGCAGGGGTATGCTGACAAGCTGGTGGAGTGGGATAGTAGCATCAGCTGCACAGTGGGTGCAGCAGCGCATTTGAGCATGAGCCAGCATGGAAGAAGCAAGCTCCAGTGTCTGCTGCAGTGACAAGCATGGAGTTTGATTAATGTCCTCCCTAGACCCTCTTGCAATTGGCAGGTGGCTAGACGCAAAAAATCGAGGAGGATGTGGGCTAGGAGGGGATGTTTGTTAAGCAAGGTCTGCTTGGCGGGACCATAGGAGCCTTGGATTTTCATAACTTTACATTTGAAGGTGCACAGATGTTAAAACTTTCTTGCTCAATGGACTGGTTGGCATGCAAAGCGTATGAGCAGGTGATGAACATGGAGTCATGCTTGTAATTTAAGCGCTAAGATACAGCACAGTGCAGCAGTAAGGGAAGTAGATGTTACCTTGGCGGGCTTGGTTGGGGGGCAAGTATTAAAATGGCACTTCTCATAAAGGGGGATTTCCCTCGTAGTATTGAAATCTTGATTGTGCCAAAACCAAAAAAAAGGCCTGACACACACGCACACACGTGCGCATGCACACACATACACGTATATATACACATATCCACACATATAAATACACACAAACAAACACACGCACGCACACACACCGGCATACACAAATGCACACATACACACACATGCTCACACACATAGACACACGCACGCACGCACGCACACGTGTGTGCACTCCCTTTTTTCAGACCCTGCTGATGCCTACAAGCCCCTAGGAATGCCTTTGCACAGCAATGTAGCTTCTCTGCGGTTTACGCAAACTTTGCACTCTTTTTTTTTAAAAGCCCTGCTTGCACCGGCAAGCCTGAAGCTCTTTTTACTGAAATAAAATAACATGTTTTGAGCGCCTACAAAATAGATCATATGCTCAACCTTTCACCCTTCACACAGGGCGATTTTGTACCCGGATGTCAAGACCCTTCGCGACTACTTGACTTGGCGCCAAGTTGACACACACATCAACAATCAGGTACAGTGTGACTTGAAACCCGTCCCATCAGCTTGGGTTGAGGGCCAGTGTTGCACCTTGAGCAACAGAATGTTGATGATTCAGTGCAACTAAGAAATCATGTAAACCAAGTGCAATGTCAATGATTGGAGTGTCGGAAGAATGATTGGGACCAACAGATGGGTCAACAACCTTGAACCCCAAGCAAACCCGCTTGGGCGTGGTTTTATGGCTTTTGCCTGCATAGCAACTTGCATAGCATCCATGTCTCCCCATCGTAAATATAAAGCGCCTGAAAGAACAGCAATTTTAAGGAAAGGAAAGACTACCCAAGCCAGATCCGGCTGCGTGCTCTGAGGAAGAATTCTCCTAAGAACTAGCGAGCTAGTCAGGGTCTCACCACTGATTGCAATTTTACTACAATCCTTGCTGCCTCTGCATGGCTGTCTCTGCCTTGCTGCCTCTGTATGGCTGCCTCTGCCTCTGCCTTTGCTGCCGCTGCATGGCTGTCCCTGGCTACCTTTGCTGCCTCTGCATTTGTTGCATCTGCATGGCTGCCTCTGGCTTTCCTGCCACTGCATGGCTACCAATCAGCCCTTCAACAGCATGGTACGCAAGGCCGGGGAGATGGTGGGAACCCGACAAGGCATGTCGTATGGCAAGGGGGATACTGCCTCCGCCTCTGCATGGCTGCCTCTGCATGGCTGCTTCTGCCTCTGATTTGCTACCTCTGCATGGCTGGACACAGATATGAGGTGCCCGTTTGGACATCATTTCCAGTCGTGTCCTCAAATAGTAATCAAATTTCATCTTGCTGCTTCAACAGTGCGTGCTGCTGTTTGGCTGCAGTACAACACGTGCTTCTGGGCGCTTGTGCAACAGGCAGGGCTCTCAAACGCAGAAGCCCAAGCTACGCTTAAGGTACGCTGGATAGTACTCCGTACTCTATCAAGGGCTGCAGAGGAGCAAGTACAAAGGAAAACCCAGATTTCCTTCTTAAATTTTAAGGGTATTAATATGAGTGCATCGTGCGCACTGAAGAGCAGTCTGTCATCATCCACAGTGCACCTGCAATTAAAACACATTGACAGGGGGCTAATCCACAGCGCACAAATTGCCAGTGAATTGTGGTGCAAGTAATAGGGATGAGTGCTGGAGGATGGTCAACATGCATTCATCCCCCTTTTCGGTGGCATCTTTGCCCCTCTCCAAGGAGTGTGAAATGGTGAGCAACATTGTTTTTTGCATCCTGATATGGGAATGGTGTATTTTCAGCAAGCTCAACAACTTGCCAGGCTAGAGGTAAAAGAAGGCAACTAAAGGAGAAGGCAAGAGGTTTGCCTCAGGCTTACAATTAAGCCTGAGGCAAATTGAAGGGAAACTGGAATTCCAGAAAGATGGAGAAGAGAACCAGAGAACAGGTGAAAAGGAGGTAATGCATGTCACTTCCTGCAACCTCCAAAAACCTGAGTTGTTTGCATTCTGCATAAGAACTCTGTGATTTGCACTCTGTGCATGTACAAGAGAGGTGTGTAGCACCATTCAAACTTACAACCTTATTTGAGACGTGGTACCAGCAGTACCGTTTCACCATCCAGCTATGCTGCCAAGCACATTCAGGTGCATCCTGCACAAGGAACTGCTTCTTGCTCCAAGTGCACCTTGATGTATCCAGAGGTTGCGCATTGTTTCAGAATAGATCACTGCCCACAATTGTGAACCAATGTGCCAATTACCAAGTACCACCAATAACTTGGCAAATCTGTGCTTTTACTGTGTGCCCAGGGGACTGACACTGGTGCCAAGAACGAGCTGCTCTTCAGCCGGTTTGGCATTAACTACACACACCTTCCAGAGCAGTTCAAAAAGGTGTGTAGTGAGCTGTTCAGTTTAGCTGAATGCTGCCAGAAATTAGTTGCATGGCATGTGCACCTAGTATTTACCTGCACTTAAAGCCTCTGGAGCTTCTCCTTCTTAAAGGTTTTCAACCACTTTGTGATACTCGCGTTAGTTAGGCCAACCTTTGCACCTCCTCCTAGTGTGCACATCCAGGCAAACATAAGTCTGTTAGTCATTAGTTTTGAAACGCAGGAATGGGTTTACTTTGCTTTGCTTTGCTACTTCCTGCACCTGTATAATGCAGCCAGACCTCTGAAGTCTGTTCGCAATATTGATTTCATCCTGGGTACGGAAAAAGAACATCATTGCCGGCGTCTTATTTCAGTTCTTGAGTGAAATGTAGCTCAGGAGCATGGCTGACCTAGGGATGGATGAGCCTTGGCACACCTCCTCTACCATGGCGTAACACTCATTCAAGCAAACAGGCATGGTCCCAGAGATCTGTGCTTGCTACGAGAAAAGAAAAGAAAAACTATGCAGGCGGTGGAAAAAAAACCTCATCAATACGAGAGTTTTGCTTATCTGCAGGCACACTGGTGAACAAATGCATTAAGTATACACCCTGTGTTTGCGCCCAGGGATCTGTTGTTATCCGGAGGCACCAAGAGTTTGTGGCTAAGCAGCAAGAAGATGGAACTGCCGTGATCCGGACGCGACGCGTGCCAGTTGTGATGTATTGCGACATTACAAAAGAGCAGCCATTCTGGAGCGAGAATTCAGATCTGCTGGCCTAGTTTTGCACAGCCTCTTCTGCCCTGTTATTCGTTCTGCAACCTAGCCAACATGCATTCCACGTTTCTCTCACCAGAGCGACCTCGACTTATTGAAACATTGGCGTTACGTGCACCTTCTATGCGTCCTGCTGAGCCTCAAGTTAAGGCCTTGTGCAGTTGGTTTAAGTTGCGTTGAACTTTAAGTCAAAGGGCTTAGCTTCCATGTGTGCAAACAGCTGCTCTCTCATACAGGCTCTCCCTGCCTTTTTGCTGCTTAGAGGCATAGAGACAAGCATAACTTAACTTTTCAGCCATTTTGTTCAACAGCAAGTTGCATGATCAAAGAAGGGAAGCGAATGTGAGCTACCATAGGAACTAAGCACGAAGATTCACCCTGCCTGTCCAATCACGGACAGGTCTTGCTATGTGCATCATTCCATTTTTTCCTTGCTTGAAGGTTTGGGGTTACAGTTTTTGTGTGGCCTCATTGTAATGAGATTGCCCTTTTCCAAACAACTTTTTTGGACGTGAAGAGCCTTCTCCTTTGAGTCATGACTTCATCATGCAGGACTCCTCAGCTTGCATACTTGTCTACCAATAGTCAATGCAAGTCAGCATCCATATCAAGATTGATAATGTGAGGCAGGACGCCCCATGTGCAATTTAAACTGGTGTTAGGCTTGTTGTTTGGGGTCTGCTGAGAAATTCACATGTTCTTAACGATGAGCTCATATCTCACTGGTGTTTGCGAAATAATGCCGTCTTGCATGTCAGCTAGAGGAGAAAGGACAGGAAAAATTCAGCCATGCTCTCAGGCATTAGATTGCTTTAAAGTCTCTGCACTATGACAGAAGATAAAAAAAAAACGCCAGCCTAAAGGCCGCGTGCGTAAAGGAAAGGACAGAATCATGCATCTTGCACAAGTTCAAAAAGCATACAAATGTGAGAAGTTCTTGCTGTACATGGAAGCTCCATTGTATGGTGTCAAACGTAAGCCCTGTTGCAAAATGCTGATGGGCAAATACAACATCAGGTGGCCATTTGTCATTGGGCCTCAAGCCTGAGGAAAGTACGCATGAAGTGTAGAAGATGCTATGGGTGTGGAAGACGCTACTAGCTTAGTAAGGTGTGCTATACAATGGTGTGTCTTTGCAGGCATCGCCTGCAGAACAACACACACCTTGTGCACTGTGCCCGACATACATCACGTGCAGTCTAAAAGGGTATCCTCAGGACCTCTCTCGTCCACATTTGATATTGCTTCTACAGGATGACCACATAGCTGGCGCTCAATCCGACCATGATTTTTGTAGAACGCACGGCATGTTTGCGTCGAATAGCGAATGGACACTTCGCCAGCTGTGGCTCGAAATGCAGCCCCCACTCTGCGAGGTTTTGCGATCCAAAAGTGAGAAGGTCAATCCTCATAGCAGATGAAGGTACAGGTGGTGCTGAAATTTCAAAAATAGCTGGACAAATAGCTGGAAAGTGTGATGCATCAAAAGCATGCACCATTGATGCTTTGGCATTCTTTTAAAATAAGGCATGAGCACAGCAAACCCATTGAGCAGCTTGTTTTTCAGGCTCAAAGCAGGAGGCGTCAGAAAGCATAAGGTCTGGACACCAAGATCCAACCTGATCAAAACTATACATTCAGAATTCAAGAGGTACCGATTAGCAGAAATGTTTTGGTCCAATTGGAAAGGGTTGGTAGAAGGGTCGGTAGGAGAGGGTGGGTTCAGGGGGAGGTTGACTTTATGGACCCCCCCCCCCCCAGAATTTTTCGTCCAATTTTAATAGAACTCTAAATACATGATGAAATTACTGGGCCCAAGACCTGTCAATTAGCACCCTATTTTGTGCAAATTGGATGGATGGGGGGGTCTTGGTGCATGAATAGGAGTCTGTGCCATGCACGCAAGGGCGTGGGCAGGAGGTGGCAAGGAGGCACAGGTGCTGCAAGTTAAACCAAACTTCCAGAATTGTGACAGTTTAAGGGCTCAATTGGATTGTGAAGTCAAGAAGGCAGTTTATGGACTTGCGAGCTTTCTGTGGGTGCCTAGCAGGACATGTATGCATGAGCGTCCTGTGGCTATCTTTTTGTTCCATTACTCTGTTGTAGTCCATTTGATGGCTGCATCAGGTATGCAGATGGATGTGGAATTCAAAGAGGAGCATATTGGCACCCTTTTTGTCTGGATTGGGGCACTGGAGGGGGGTTGTTGGAGGTGGGTGGTGAGTCCAGGCCTCCCACCCAAGAAGTTGTCACGGTGTCCAACACCTTTTTTTCTTGCCTCCTTTTAAAGAAATAAAAAATGTTATGATAGACCAATAGCTCATTGAGGCATGGGAGGAGACTTTGCAAAACACGTAGACAATCTATAGCAAGAATGGAGTTTGTGATGCATTTCCAGTAGCACAACTGAATTAGAAAATGTTTTGATGACCAAGGCAAGATGGCAGGTGCTGTTTTGTTTGTCAACACAATTAAGTTTAGGTTTGCCATGCCCTGAATCTGATGATTCACGATCCTAGTCCAGAAATCCAGGTCTACTGCACAAGAAGCCTGCGCTTTGACCCCCGCCAGCTGGTCCGACTCAAGTTTGGCTGCTTGCATGGAACGCTGCCGCTGCCCAATATTGTGCCCTCACAATCTTACCTCCCTTGTCTTTCAATTGTTGCATTGCATTGCCAGATTTGGATTTGGGTTAATATTTCGATTTGACCAGGTGCTTTGGTGGAACTTACATATGCAACCCTCGTACCTTAATGTCCCTTGGCAGGGTTTTGTTGCTGGGGAGGCATATTTGGCGGGCCTTTCAAACATGTGCTTTTTGCACACTCCAGGTGTTCAAGACCAAATTTCACTTGTAACCAGTGCTGTGCCCTAACGGCGTAAATTGATTTTGCCACCGTAAATAACTGTGATTTTCTGACGTTGACGTCACATCACCGTTATTTACGGTGTGCTTTTTCCTGACGGTATGAAATCGTCAGTAACGGTGTGAAATACTCATCGTCAGGAACTCAGAGTGACCCAAAGTGCGAACTCCTTGCCGAGTGAGTGAACTTGCAGGCCTCCGAGTGAACTCAAAAGCAGTAATCAGATTCTGTACGTCAAATGATTCACAGCCGTGTAGGAACATGAAGAAGAGGACCAGATCGAGTCTGGATGGGAGCAGCCTGTATCACCCATAGCAGCTGCTTGCCCCCCCTCCAATTGCTGAATTTGGCATTTCCATGGACATTTTTCACAAAAGCTGTAATTTTTGACGGTGTTTTGCCCTAAATAATGGAAAAGCCCAATCGTCAGACATCAAAAAAACAATTTGCTGTCATTTACAGCCAGAATTTTATTTTTCACGGTGAAAACCGTAAATTACGTTACGTAATGTAACTTACGCCTGACGCCGTCAGCCGTAAGGGCACAGCACTGCTTGTAACCAAAGAAAACAATTCCGTGCAGCTATTGGCAGCAATTCCTCTGCAACTGTTGTACATGCTCCAACCACCTCCCTCCATTTCCCTTATATTTGTTTGGGGATCCTAGTCCAAATGTGCTTGAGCTGCATGCTACCAGAAACGGAACATCTGGCCCAGTGAGAACAAGCCACTGCATAAGTTACAACAGGAATGAGGGCCCACCTGGAAAATCCAACACTGTCCGCCCCATCCAGTACCTGCAAGGAGCCAAATTGTGCAAGGAGTTATGCAGACAAATTAATACTGGAATGTGTTGAGTTACTGCTTGGCTCTAAACTGTCTCTAGGCAATGGCAAGCCTTGTAGACTCTACACTGTCTGCGCTCTAAGCTCTACACGCCCTACGCCCTTCGCTCTACACTCTACGCTCTAGACTACCTCTAGACTATAGGGCAGCCCTCATGCTTATGCAGATGGTAGAAGGCATAAATACTTTGGGGTCTGTTTTGTCTAAGCTGTAGATTGATTCTAGACCAATGAGGGCTGCCTTCTTGACTAGAAAAGAAAAGAAAAGAAAAGTCTGCGCAGGCCACAGGCCGCGTGCATTAAGGAAAGGTCCCTTAACTAGCAAGCTAGCAAGGGCCTCACCAGAGGTCCCTCAAAACTACACTAGCTACAGCTAGCCTAGGAGAGGGAAGGAGACTGAACTAATGAGGTTCGGGCGGGTTGTCGGCCATGCCCCGAGACGCCCGGACTCTCCTTCTCCTTGTATCCACCTCCGCGCGCCCAGCGACCCCCCCCCCCCCCGAAGCCCCAAGCCCCTCTTGACTAGAGGGCAGCCCTCATTGCCTTAGATGATGCATATGGTAAGAGGCATTCCTCGCATCTCCTCTGTTTCCAATGTCCTAATCCTTTGCTTCCTTTCTCTCAAAGACAAAGATCATCTTTACACAGAGCTCTTTATGGAGTCCGGATACCCTTAACAAAAGTCAACGCCTACAATGGACCAACCAGCGTGCATTGAGGAAGGATCCAACAGTAAAGTGTTGGTCAGAGTCAGCACCAACTCAAGGCAAGCTGGGAGCAACCTAACCAATACGGATCTCGTGGATTGTCGGACGTCCTGATACATACCCTTAAACAGGAATGCACCTTGCATGTTGGAGCCTCAGCTTCAGTTTTGAGACAGCGTTCTGATAACCCTCCAGGTCCCAATCAGCACTTTCAGGTCTGTAGCCTTGTGGTAGAGGAGATTCACGTTTCTTCTGAGCCAATGTGTCTCCTTCTCCCTGATTGGTGCAGGGAGAGTTTCCTCTGCCTACGTTGTATCTCTTTTCTCCCTCTGAGACAGCTCAGCAATGTGTGACGATCACTTGGTTGCTGATTCAGAAGGGTATTTACAGGCAGGCACTCATCTTCCATTTTGTTGTCAAGTGTATTGGCCTGTATTTGGCCTGGCACACAAAGCACTCTCGCCTTGACAGGCTCCTTCGCCTTGACTCTCGCCTTGACAGGCTCCTTTGCCTTGACAGGCTCCTTCTAGTATTGCTCTTAGATTGGACTATTTTGGTTACAGGCACGTTTTGCTTCAGCTCAGCTGCCCCGCAGGCAGGTACAGCTATGCAACCCTTCCGTTTCCTTTCCTCTCCTTGAAAGGCCCCAACAAAGCCCATCCTAAGACCCACTTCATCCCCTCACTCACCTCAAAAGAACTCAAGAAGCCGGTGGTTGCCGCTAGACCGGCCTCCCTTGGCAAGCTGTAAGCACAGGAGTGAGGCATTAATTTGAGGCAATGAGAGACTGCAGCATGTTAGCCCAGGCTTGATCCTACTTTTGCACAGATCCCAACACAGCAGGGCGTCCTACAAGCTCCTGGCATGTATGGGAGTGAGCAATCTGCATAGCTTTAGCTCCTGCAATCACTGATGTGATGTCAGAACTCAGGGCAACAAAGACGCAAGGTGGTCTTTCTCTCCGAGGCGGCCTGAAGGTGGCGCGTTCCTAAGGCACCTTTCCTAAATGCACGCAGCTGGTCCTGGCGTGTGCAGTCTTTTTTTCTCCGAAGGGTGCGTAGAGAGGGTTAAACGTCACACCACAGAGGCTCAAAGAAGGATTTAACAGGCTCAAATCAGCCTCTGTGACCTGTTCGCCACTATGCAAGACCCTCTTGACCCCATTCTATACAATCCTGATCAGCTTCTGCTCTTGAAAAAAGTGAGTGTTCCAGCATCCTTGGATAGAATACCGTACCTAATGTGGATCATTCCGCACCCCTAAAGAAAATAATAGTTTTATAAATCTTTCCTTTATCCTGCAACCCCCTCAGTATTTAAGTTTCCCGCTTGTTCCCGCAGGGGGAATGAGCCCCCTTTTGCCTCAAGAACTGTATATACATGCCCCATGCTGCTCCTGCATGTAAAAACTTGCAAGGATTGGCCAGCATGTAAAATTTTGCAAGGGTTACAAGGATCCCATGCACTCAAAGGAAAGATGTTGTTCAAAAGTGCATGACAGGTGCACAAGCTGCTCCTAAACATGAAGACTTGCTCAAGACTCTCCCTTTCACACTCAGAGAATAGCAGCTTACTAAAAAAACATGAGGTCCAACTGCTGGGAGGGGGCTTCAGAAAGCTTCCTGTTTCCTAGCTGTCGACACCCCACCGGCGCCTTCGCGCCTTCTTCACTTATACCCTAAATAAATATCAAACATTTTTCTTTCATTTCCATGCACATTCCCGCATGCTCAAAAATAATTAACTTTCAGGTGCCCGCAGTCAGCCGGCACCCCTCAAAAACATTCTTGTTGCGGGATGATACACGTTTTGCAAATAGGGCTTAGGGCTTCGCTCCTGACCTCGCCAGGGATGCAAGTCAAACATTGCAAGGCTACTGTAATTATATGCCAACAAAATAACCCCTCGTCAGCATAAAGTAGGCTTTGCTAAAGAATTCAACTAGCAGTATTTAAGCAAAATGAATCAAGAAAGCCTGGCTGGCAGCTGACCAATGCCGGCTATTCGCATAATTTGAACCAGAAGAGGTAGGTGAAACACTGAAGCCAAGTAACATTCAGCGTAAATAAACAACCTAGATAGACCCATTTTATACCCAACAGAAACAGGAAACATTGCTTTGCTGCATGCAATCAGCCAAAGTGAGTGAGAGCAGTGGTGGGATAGGGATCTTCCGTGATAGCAATGCCGTTGTTGGACAAATGTCCGCCAGATCTCAGGTCTTAGGCTCAGACTGTCTTCGTGTCAGGGCAGGGGTCGTTAGGGTCATTAGAGGAGTGTGATCTCTTATGATGTCTTGTTGCAACTGTAAGTGGCAGTCTTCCTCTTCCATAACCACTGATGGGCGCTCTTAATCTAGCACATCATACACATGTCATGAATGCGTGGAGGAGCAGGGCGCCTTAATAATTGCAGCATGCAAGACTTACAAGTCGGTCAAATCCCGGAAGACGTAGCAGGTGTCCTTCCGGCAGTTACGCAGGGTCACATTGCATTGAGTCTCTGCAAGCAAGAAGAACGGCACCGGGTTGAATGCTGAGGAAAAAAACGAGTGGCAAGAGGACGAATGGCAAGAAGAATGGCACCATGCCACAATGTAATGACCTCTGAAGGCAAGAAGAATGGCGCCGAGTCGGATAGTAAGGGGAGCAAATGGCAAGAAGAACGGCACCAGGTCACATTGCACCGGGCCTCTACAGGCATGCTGTTGCAGGACATCTAGGTCCCAGGTAGCAAGGTCCTTAACAGGTAGGGGGATGTAGGGCGTGGGGTGGAACAAGAAGGAGTTCACAAAAAAGCAGGATTGATGACAGAAATGTGAGAAGTATCAGCGCGGCTGAGATTGGCAATTTGGTGACGATTGAAACTGTGCGCCGTAGGGTACGCTTTGATATTGGCAGTATCATTCATTCATTCATTCTGTATGAAGAAAGGGAGCACATCTCGCTTTAAGATAGGCAGCATAAAAGGAAGAGAGGCTGGGAAAGAAAAAAACATGTACATACAGTCCGAGTCTGGCCGCTTGCATGAAGGTAGGGCTTCTTAACTAGGAATCTGGAAAGAGTCTCACCCAAGAGCTCTCAGGCCTAAATAGTGTGAGCTAGCCTGAGAGCATGCAGGAAAAAGATGCTAGTGGAGATCAGGCGGGCTCTTGGCAATGCCCTTGGATGCCTGGAGGCTCTCCTTTCTAAGTTTTCCACTGCCACACGCCCAGCAACTCGCCCCCCTGAAGCCCCTTGCAAGTGAATAGCATGCCTGGTGCTGATAGTAGCTGTTGATCTTTGGAGCCCATGGCAGACCCATTTAGACGTCAGGTTCTTAAAATTCTACCTGGCGTAGCTCACTGCACTGTGATAGGTGTAACAGTGCAATCATTGCATATTACGCATGCTACAACAAGTAGAACAGTGTGCAAGAAGCAAGTGTCTAATCTAGGGAGAGAGAATATTGCAATGGGCGGTTTGAGTAGAATGCTGGAGAGCAAGCTTTGCAAGCAAGCCCTTGTCAATTAAACCCTTGTGGTAGGACTATTGCGGATCATTTGACTGCACACAATGGGATACCCTTTAATCCCTTAGTCCCAACAGCATTAGCATAGCACAATTAAGCCAAGCTCTCTTCTCTTACCCTAGCACATATACTTAAATTTCTTGGCAACGTTGCGCCATTCTTTGCCATTGTGGGATCCACATTTCTGCTAGTTGAGCTAATTTTTGGACACCAGCATTTCTCTCTTACAGACATATTCCCCAGGATAACTTTCATCTCGTGCCTTTTCTTCGGGGCCACTCGTGCCAAAAACCTCTATATCTAAAAGCAATGCAATCTGTTGGAAGGTTCAGAGCCAACGCTGTTGACAGGCACACGGCTGACTTTTGCGAAAGGGAACCAACCTCCAAAGAACATGTGGATGCCTTCGAGGGCATCTAATCTGCTCCTCAATTGGCACCTGTCTGGGTGAGCCTCAAGTGTGCACAGCGCACTCCGGCTATCCCTGCATGTGTGTGTATGTGTGGTGTGTATACGTGTGTGTGCGTGTGCGTGTGCGTGTGTGTGTTTGTGTGTGTGTATGTGTGTGCGTGTGTGTGCATGTGTGTGTGTGTTGTGTGTGTGTGTGTGTGTGTGTGTGTGTGTGTGTGCGCGCGCGTTAGTGTGTGTGCTTGTGTGCGTGCGTGCGTGTGTGTGTATGTGTGCGTGTGCATGCGTGTGTCTGTGTGTGTGTGTGCGCGTGCGTGTGTGTGTGTGCGCGCGCGTGTGTGTGTATGTGTGTGTGTGCGTGTGCGTGTGCGTGTGCGTGTGCGTGTGTGTGTGTGTGCGTGTGCGTGTGCGTGTGCGTGTGCGTGTGCGTGTGCGTGTGCGTGTGTGTGTGTGTGTGTGTGTGTGTGTGTGTGTGTGTGTGTGTGTGTGTGTGTGTGTGCATGCGTGCATGCATGTATGTGTGTGCGCGTGTGTGCGCGTGCGTATGCGTTTGTGTCACTTTGAAATATTTGCATGTCTTTAAAGTTTTACCTGCTGTCAAGGACTCCATTAGCCAGCCCAATAAAGACTAAAACAAAAAACAGCCACTGACAGCTGGGCTCGAGAGCGCAGCCAGGGGTGCTCCTCTCCGGCATCAGAATACAGAAATCAGTTGCCTCACATCAGCTGGATGTTTGAAGGAGCTATCAGGTTGCTCTCATACCCACAGAGGTCAATCCAAACGCATTTGCATTTTTAAAAGCTGTTCTTGCACGTATATTCAAATTCTAATTCTATATCTATAATCCATTTTAATTCGTTCGTATATTAGTTCACATCTGCTCCGGGTCATTACCTTCAGAGCAGTATGGGCTCCTCCCTGGACTTTGAGCCACCTGATGTGTCTGATGGAGAAGGGGAGCATCTCAAGCCACATCTCAAAAGTGGAGGCAGTACCAAGCCCCTGGCAGATACAGGAGTTTTACGCCAGCGATTTATGATTCCCCCCACTGAAGTGGAGGAGCTCCTAGCTGCTCGCCACATTGCCAAGCATGACAGCCATGCAGTGCACGCATTCCTGATGTCCTTGGTCCAGCCTGCAGCTTGCCTGGCGCGTGCTCCCATCTCTTCTTTCCATGTTGGGTGAGCAAGCAAGGCTTTCTAAAGCATGAGTTCTTCCATCACCACCTGATGATGTGACGGATGTTCAAAGTCATCAAGCTTGTCACGCCTGTCGCAGCGTTGATTCCGAATCATGCTGGGCAAAGAGGCTTTCAAGCAAGACAAGCATGCGTTGTGATGAGTGCGCCAAATGTGTGCCACTGTTCAGATGACCAGAGAACACTCTGACCTTCCCATATCTGTGCACAGGGCTGTGGGGTTGGGTGTCAGTGGAGCGATCTACGTTGGAGTGAACATTGAATTTCCTCATGGCCACCTGAACGACTCCATCCATGCTGAGCAGGTCTGTTGCAGTAATTTAACAACCCTGCAGCGAACATGGTAGACAAAAACCTGTTGATGCCTGCCGCCAAGGCGTGGGATGGGCGGTTGCAGATACCGCACACCCACGTGATTGTGAAAAGCTTACTGTGCCAGAAGCTAGAGTAGGCTTTAACAAAAGGCGTATTAGTTAGTGATGATTGATTATGCACCTTGCAAATGCCTGGACATGTTGCTGCTTTCAGCTAGCTGTATACACAGACGATAACACCCTCACATCAATAAAATTCCAAGCCTCGGGTTTCAGGCCCTTCACACACACACACACACACACACACACACACACACACACACACACACACACATGTTTGCATGCACAAACCATGCGCAGTTCCTGTTGCTCAACTGCTTGAACCATGGGGAGCGTGGGCTGCAAGTGTTGGCGGTGTCTGCAGCACCTTGCGGTCACTGCCGCCAATTCATGGTGGAAACAACAACTGCGGTGAGGGACCTTATTTCCTTTTAGATGCCATCAGGTTTTGCAAATGATCATGCGGTCAGTGCTGCCAAACCTTAGTGGGGGTGACCATTGTGGTTGATTCCAACCTGGGCCTTCCCCCATGCTTAGAACAAAGATTTTCATAGGTACGAAAGTTGGATTTGTTGTACTTTAGCTCACAAGCCTGAGGTTCAGTTTGTGTTTCACGCATACTCGTGTGTGTTTGTGTGATCCATTCTCTTTAACTCGCCCCCCACTTGTATCAACATCGATGTTGGATATCCCCTCTTGTTTCAGCACCCCTTGTGCCAGCACCCCCGCTTTTGTCGCCATCCCCACTGGTTTCAGCAACCCCACTTGTTTCCGCAGCGTGACCCTCACTTGTTTTTAGCACCCCCACTTATCAGCACCCCCACTTGTTTCAGCAGCATGAACCTCGTGTCATGCGTCAGCAGCGTGACCTTTTGCTGAAAACCCTGACATGTCCATTGACCCTACTTCTCGCTTTGCGCTCTCAATGTTCAGGATCATGCACGGATCGTGTTTGGGGCTGAGGAAGATCAACCTTGCTGCAGTGGTAAAGACGCAAGCAGTGAAGGTAAGGAACGCGACATGGCATACCAGCAGCTTGGGCCCTCATTCCTGCACAGCCTGTTTTGAATAACAAAAGACAGAGCTCTCAACCTTTTTTCTGCCGCAGCACCAGGATCTGATGCAACAGGCTGTGTTGCTGGGGCCTTGCATCGTAGGCTCGGCCTGTCGTTGCATTTTTTCCAACTGCTACAGATGTAACATATTACCTCTCCAAAGCATTATCTTTGGCCTACGCAGTGGATGCGTGCACATAGTAGTGATTTATGTTTGAAAAGTTTGCAGTTGTGGTCATCCACGCCCAGCAGCAGTAGCACCCCGCGACAGCCCGCTCTTTGCAATAGCCCCCCTGCAGAGCCCTTCAAAAGGTCTGCCTAGCAGTCGCACTTTTTTAACTGATGGCTTAATCTGTAAAACCTGCAAAAGGTCTGCAGGGCAGTTTTAGATATGCGTGGTTAGGTGTGCATAGTTGATCACACTGTCATGTAAGAGTGCTCCATCTGGTTTGCATGATTTTTGCGTGGTTGCAAATGTTACTTGCTGATTCTGGTGCACAATCCAGTCATGTAAAAGGCTTCCATATTATGTAATTGGCATGCACAGGCACTCACTTGAGCAAAGGTTAATACAATGCAGCGACGGTGTTGCTAGTCGTCGCTCGTCATCGGTCAGTACCTGGGCCTGTTCCAATATGAGGCTTTCATGTAACATCAACTGTGATCTGTCCGTCAGAGTTTTCCAATAGGTGTGTGACCAAAAGGTGGTGCTGTTCAGCGGCTTTAATGTCAGGGCGCAACAATGTCGCCATGGTGGTGGTCATCTGTAAAATGTTGCTATGCAGGTGTCAGTAACAGCAGCTTGAATGGTGGAGCATCAAAGGTGTACAACTCCTACAACCTGAACGACCTGCTGCCCTTGAAGTTTGGCCCCATGGACCTCATGTCGGATGGGAAGGCTTTCCCTCTACTCCTGGCGCAGCAACACCATAAAGTGGGTCATTCAAAGTGTATGATTCCAGGTCCTGGCACAGCAGCACCATACAGCAGGCAGAGCATGCACTCCTGGAACGTGAGATCAGAGCGTGAGAATAGAGCATGCTCTGCAAGAACCATAAGGATCAAGCATGCACCACTGGAATCGCAAGGATAATCGCAAGGGTGAGGCATATGGTCTGCAAGGATTAATAGGTTGATGCTTGGCACCGCTGAAACTGCTGAAACCTCTATAGAGTACGCACCAAAAGGAATCACGGGAGGCCTGCATCTGTAGGTGAAGTAGAGGGGAATGCGCTGGAGGGAGTCTGCACCATAGATGAAGAAAGAGGGGACTCGGGTAATGAATTGCTGTGAGGTGCAGCACACAACCTTCCTTTGCCAGTCTTGCAAGAGCATGCTCAAGCTGCCAAGTGCTTCACGCCATGAATCATGACACATAAGCAATGAATACGCATTGCAATGATTGTGTCATGGCCCTCTTTCATGCCTTGCATGTGTTTACTTCTTTGCTTTTTCATGCCTTGCATGTGCTCATGCTGCCATGTGCTTCACCGCCATGAATCATGCCATGCAATAAAGGCGCATCGCGATGTGTCATGGCCCTATTTCATGCCTTGCATATTGTTCACGCCATGAGTCATGCCATGCAATACGTGTGACATGCCATACAAGTGCCATGCAATGCGTGTGACATGCAATACGTGTGACATGCCATACAAGTGCCATGCGATGCGTGTGCCATGCCATACATGAGCCATGCGATACGTGTGCCGTGCCATACACGTGCCATGCGATACGTGTGCCGTGCCATACACGTGCCATGCAATACGTGTGCCATGCCATACACGTGCCATGCAATACGTGTGCCATGCCATACACGTGCCATGCAATACGTGTGCCATGCCATACGTGTGCCATGCCATACATGTGCCATGCAATGCATGTACATGCCATACACGTGCCATGCAATACGTGTGCCATGCCATACATGTGCCATGCAATGCATGTACCATGCAATGCATTTGCCATGCGATGAGCCATGCCTGCATGTACCTCATGCTATAAGTCATGGCCTGATTTCTGCATATTGTGAAGTATCCTGCAATGAGTCGTGCCTGCCTGCAGGCCTCATGCCACTTGTCTGGTTTCTGCATTCCTTGATGCCTTTGCATGGTGTGATGTGCAATGCAAAGAGGAAAACCTGCTGCATTTAGCTTTTCCTCCTTGCCCTGTTTTGAAGCATTACGGTATGAGCTGGCCTTCAAAGTGCATCTGGCCTGTCGGAGAAGCATGGGCAGGTTTCAATCTTTACTAGGATCTGTGGCGTGACGCACCTTTGCAGGTGTTGCCTGCTCTCAATTGTGACCTCAGCACACTGCAACGTTAGCCTCTTTAATCAAACCCACTTTTATGTTGCGGCTCAAATACTTATCAGAGCCCAATTGCATTTCATCCTTGACCACATAGCCACATGACCACTGTATCACATGGGGAAGGCTCCCTTGCTGTCTTGAGCCTGGTCTACTAGGTTGCAAGCTGCAGCTCCCAAAAAAAATTCCAGATTTAGCTTTAGCGATCCTCACAAGTTTTGTTGCTTGCCCTTGCATTGGTTACCAGTCTTTGTAGCTGCTGATGTTGATTGAAATGGGTAGAAGAGTGGCACAGGCTTTTGATGATCTTGAAATGCGCTATTTCAAAATATAATAGCCCGTGGCAACTGTTTGCAGTTGCTGGACGATGCTGCTGACTGCAGCTTCTTTTCATTTCTCACAAAAGAATGTTGAGCAGGGGCCGTAGAAGCTCCTCCTCAAGGAGTATGCTGTGCACTCCTTTGCCGTCCATTTGTGTTCATCACAATTAGCTGTATTGCTGTGTGTCCAACGGCCAAGTGATCTTTCCAACACAGCTAGCAGACTTGAACAGAGGAAATGTGGCAGTCATGGTTTGTCTCGGGTGTCTGTCGAAGCTCTCAGGGAGCTGCTTTTTTATGCTTCAGTGATGAGTATGTCCAGGCATAGCATGCCACTCCTCAAGCTATATGCGCATATTAAGCCAGTAAGTCATGCAGCCGTCCTGCTCTATGCTCGCAGGTGTCTGTGTCTCCACGTAGCTTAGCCGGTCTTGCAGCAAAAAGAGGGGGCATTTCTGAGTTTCTAGATCGGGGCATAAAAGAAGCAGAGCGATGGGCGCAACAGGTGAGGCAGCTTGTTTTGCGTGAGTTTGCTGCTGTGCCGACAAGTGAGGCAGCTTGCTTGAGGATGGGCGTGTGTTTGTGCCCCATAAATGCATCCAATGTTATCGAAGTAGATTTTTCCACTCTTTTTTGGGTGCATACGCTTTACTATAGAGGCATGGGGTGGAATAGGCATGGGAGAGAATAGCCGCTTTTTTCAAAACAGATGTTTCAATCTCCTACTTTGAGTACACACTCTCTACTGCAGAGGCATGGGAGAGGATAGCCACCTCCTAGTCTGACCAGCAACTGCTTCTTGGCTTGCGCCAATGCATGTGCATGTTCTATATGCTCCTGCTCCTGCTGCCACCTCTGCTACTGCTACTGCTGTGGCTGTAGCTGCTGCCACCTGTGCTACTGCTGCTGCTCCTGCTGCCACCTGTGCTACTGCTGCTGCCGCTGCTGCTGTGGCTGTAGCTGCTGCCACCCGTGCTACTGCTGCTGCTGTGGCTGTAGCTACTGCCACCTGTGCTACTGCTGCTGCTCCTGCTGCCACCTCTGCTACTGCTGCTGCTGTGGCTGTAGCTGCTGCCACCTGTGCTACTGCTGCTGCTCCTGCTGCCACCTCTGCTACTGCTGCTGCTGTGGCTGTAGCTGCTGCCACCTGTGCTACTGCTGCTGCTCCTGCTGCCACCTCTGCTACTGCTACTGGTGCTGCTGTGGCTGTAGCTGCTGCCACCTGTGCTACTGCTGTGGCTGTAGCTGCTGCCACCTGTGCTACTGCTGTGGCTGTAGCTGCCACAGCTGTGAAATCGTGACTGTGGCAGAGAATGCTTGTTTGTGCTCTTTGAGTGCTCTCTAAATCTGATGACAATCCAACATCGTGTGTACGTAACATGTTGAGCATAGCTTCCCTTTTATTAGCCACTATGAGCCCAAAGGACTGAACATGCAGCAATCTGTGCAGGATAGCTTAGAAAGAAAAGACAAGAAAAACCACAAAGGCAAAGGGAACTCTCCCTACATCAATCAAGGAAGAGGAGACACATTGGCTCAGAAGAGCCGTGGGTCTCCTCCACCGGTAGCTTACCAAGCTGCAAATGTTCTCCTGTGATTGTTCGATCATCATTGTCGCCCCTAATGTTCTCCTGTGATTGCTCGATCGTCATTGTCGCCCCCAATGTTCTCCTGTGATTGCTCGATCGTCATTGTCGCCCCCAATGTTCTCCTGTGATTGCTCGATCGTCATTGTCGCCCCCAATGTTCTCCTGTGATTGTTCGACCGTCATTGTTGCCCCCAACACTTCCCCTAACACACAACTATGGCATCGTTTGAATCTGAAGCCCAAGCGTTCCCTGAGCACAGCCCTCGCCACACCCTGCCTGCCATTCTGAGCTTGGTATCAAGCCTTGAGCACAGCCACACCCTGCCATCCTGCTCTCTTAGCACAGCCCTCACCACACCCTGCCTGCCATTCTGAGCTTGGTATCAAGCCTTGAGCACCCCACACCTACACACATCCAACTCTGCTCTCGAGCATGCCACATCCCTCCCATTTACTCGTGCTGCTAACCTTGGCTCTCGCGCCACCTTTTTGTGTGATTTTCCCGAGTCGCATCGTCATACACTGTGCGCTTCAGTCCCTCCACTTCCTGCACCCAAACCTACGCACCATGGCCTGCGCTCTTGCCAAAATCCCATCTACTGCACAGTGTTATGCACCGTATACGGAGTGTGTGTCTGGCGTGGCCATCCTGACGTCGGAAGGCAAGGTGTACAGCGGAGGATATGTGGAGTCTGCCGCGTTCAACCCTAGCTTGACTCCATTCCATGCGGCTTGGGCAGCTGCCGTGAGCGACCACGTGCTGCCGGAGCAGGTAACAGCCTTCGCCAGCTCTGCATGTTTTTTGTGATTGTCTGGAGGTGGAGTCGACTGAGATGGTCTTGTAGTGCTTGTTTCCCAAGGGCAAACATCAGCGCCCCGGATATGCAACAGGGTCGCCGACTGCCTGGAGGTGGTTGTACGGGGGTCGATTGTATGTGCCGGCATCAGCAAAGAGTTTCTTGCACCGAACGACGGGATTACTCAGGAAGTGGCTGCTGCACTCCTGGTTCTGGCCTTTTTTGGGCCTCAATCCTCCCCTGCTCTACGTTGAAATGCTCATGCCTCAACACCTCGGTGCAAGCATGAAGCCACAATAAACATGAGTCTAGCTGAATACCGAGAGTTAGAGCAGCTCAGCTATGTAGAGTGATTGGCAGTATTTGCCATATGAGCCCAGGCAACAAAGTATGGAAGCTCTCAGATTTTTAGCAGTAAAGCGGTTGGACACCACCAGGAATAAGGTAGCCTGGTTTGTCTCTTGCTGTGTGTTACTAAAGCCAAAAAGACAATCAATACCTTGCGAACACATTCAACTGATTTGGGCACAGCACACGTCCTTTTGCAGACAGTGAGGTGGTGAAGAGCGTGGAGTTTCTGGCTGGCAAAAAAGAATTGGGAAGCAAAAAAAAGCAAGGAAGCATGGCCAAGTGAAAGCACTTCTAGCCCCGTGTGTGTGTGTGTGTGTGTGTACGCTGCCTAATATTTTGGCACCAATCACGGTGGATATTGATACCAACAACATAACACCTTGAATTGCAGTGGGTTGTTAACGGTCGTGTGAAAAAGTAACTTCACTTTAACAGGAAGTCACAGTAATTTGTAAGTACACAGGCACATGAATGAACATGCTCATCTTCTTTTGCATTCATTAGTAGGTTCGTTATTGCAACAAAATTGGGTGGGATAGATCAAGTCAGGAAAGGGATGCAGCAAGCTTCTAATTTTGTTCAAAGACCAAAATTGCACCATATGTGACGCTTCATTCCTTTACAGCAGATGCTCATTTATTGTGGCAGGTCCCATCTCTCCATGATTGCACCCTCATTACCTATAGGTGTTCCTTGATATCCAAGAGTGGAATAATAGGATTGTGGCATTGGAGATGGTTCATGGCATCTCACCAGTGGTGCACAGCACTAGTTGTAGTGTAACGCATGAGTATGAAACACACCTCTTTGTTGCCCCTGTTTGCAACTACGCGCAGGTGCAGGAGGTCATCCTAACTGAGTTGCACTCATCGCTTGTGAGCCAACGGCATGGCGTGAAAAGCTTGACAAAGAAGCTAGCTCCCCAGGCAAGCTTCACATTGCTGTATTTGCAGCAGAACAGTGTGTAAAGCAGCTCATCTGTGTGGACAGACATGCCACATTGCTGTATTTGCAGCAGAACAGTGTGTAAAGCAGCTCATCTGTGTGGACAGACATGCCACATTGCTGTATTTGCAGCAGAGCAGTGTGTAAAGCAGCTCATCTGTGTGGACAGACATGCCACATTGCTGTATTTGCAGCAGAGCAGTGTGTAAAGCAGCTCATCTGTGTGGACAGGCATGCCAGAACCTTTTGCCCGTCTGTACTTGGACGAGAAGCACTTGGGAGCAATGACACCTTCATGCAGCGAACGTGACCTGTCGTGACTAGGATCGGATCTAGTCATTGTCCCATTAGCTCGCTTGACGTTCCTCTGCCTGTGCCATGTCTCGCACAGTGTCAGGAACTCTGTAGTTTATGCCATAAGTTGAGGTGATTATTTCAATGCATTCATTTTCCCCTGGATGCTTCTTATATGGTATGCAGACTGCACCTTGTGTACACACTGCCGTTTTCATTGGCTCATGGCACGTTCGTTGAAGTCATGCCAGCAGCTAAGGCTGATTGAGGTGTTGCATCATTACACAAAGCAAAAATTGGATTGTTTTTGAAGCATAACGTGAAGACTGAGCAAGACAGATACAAAAAGCATAAGAGGTCTTACTGACTTCCTTTACTTTTCCTTTTTGTGGTGATTTGTTTGGTGCAATGGGAGTGTCCCTGCCTACTTTATGAGGGTGTTGACACTGTGAGGGCTTGCTTTTTGCTCACGAGTCTTGTAAGCCCTGAGGGTTTTCGGCACAAAATCCTTGCTGCGCGCAAACAGACCTCAACCAGACATGCCATTGAAAACACAAAAACTCATCGTGGCCCCAGTGCGCTGGAGCTGCATGCTTCCAGAAACTCACCAGACCCTCATTTGCTTCCTTCTCACCATCTTGTGGTGGAGATTCAGGGCTCTTTGAGCCAATGTGTTTTTTTTTCCTTAGCTGATGTAGGGAGTGGTTCTCACCGCCTATGTGTTTTTCCTTTTTTTCAACTTGGTGTACTTTTTCTTCTCTAATTGACACTTCCTAGTTAAGGTAAGGTCACACCCCTGTATCCGCCTACAAGAATAGCTGAGCGGGAACACAAAGACCTGTATCCAGATCTGGCCAAAAAATGCTCAACTCACAAAACTTGGACTGGAAATAAGAGATAACAAAATCATGTTTGTTGCGGTCTGGTGTTCGTAAAAGCACGAGGTATATTATGCTCACAGGTTTCAAAGTTGTTGATCAGATAAGTACTCGGTACATTTTATGAACAATGTACTGCTGCGTATAATTGGTAAGTGTTCATTTCAAATATGCCCGTGCAAAGCTCCATGTCCACTGAGATAGTGCAGTGTTTCACATTTTAATTATTTGGTTTTGTTTCAAGGGTCACATAGGGTTGGCCTACAGCCTGAGACTCTGGCTGTTTTGCTGCTGGTCAAAAATTCTCAACCAGTATCAAAAATTGAAACCAACTCTGACAAAAACCATGAAAATCTATGAGTCTTGATTTAAGGAAGCATTGATCACAGGATCAGTTATGATGTGAAATCTCACCAAGAAAGGAACAAAGTCAGTGTTTGAACTGGGCAAACGTATGTAAAGGCTTGAAAAGGTAACTTACCTTGAAGGCTACATCACTATATCCGCCTGCAAGGGCAGCTGAGCGGAAATGCAAATGCCTGTAACCAGACCTGGCCAAACATCTCAACTCATAGAACTTGGACTGTAAAGAAAAGATGACAAATCATGTTTGTTTCGGTCTGGTGTTTGATGCATAGCACGAGGTAGATTGTGCTCAAAGGCTTCAAAATTGTTGGATCAGATGAATAATACTTTTGATGGACAATGTACGGCTGCATGGTTCGTAAGCATTCTTTCAAAGGCTTGAGAAGATCAATAAAGAGACATTTGTATTTTCTGCGCAGCTAACACACCTCAAAGCGCATGTTTCTCGTCTTGGACTTCAGCGCACTCACACTTATCACAATATTTGAACCACCCAGGCATTTACAGGATTCATCCTTCAAGCAGTGGGCACGAAGTCTAAACCTGCTCACATTGCCCATGACTTCTTCATCTGAATCCTTGAATATATATGATGGGATTTGAAAGGAGTGTGTGCCGTTTGATTCATTGGTTTTCCGCACCAATGATGGTGAGTCACTGCTTTCTGTTTATCTCTTGGTGACTGAGGGCATTCGCTTCCCTCCAAACTTTCTGCTGTCTATACCTCAAATCCCCTGTAAAAGCATGCATGGGAATCTTGGAAGCACACAGCATTATCTGTTTGGACATGCCCTCATTGCGTATTTGGTTTAGATGCAGGCACCATGTGAATTCCCAGGATATAAATATTATTATAAACCAGGATAACAACAAAGTTCATTTTTCCTTCATGATCTCATGCACATTTATGAACAGGCTAGCAGTCAAATGTCTTGACTGAGGCCTTTACCCCTTGTAACCCTTGTAACCTTGCAGGCACTTTCTTGCTTCGGCTCTCGAATGCAGGTACAGCTACGTGCCCTTTCCTACTAATAGTATTCTTTTAAATCATCCCCCCCACCGTCAGCAGCAGCAGCATTCCCAGCCCTTCCACCAACACAAACAAACACTTCCACTACACCTACAAAATGCAAAGCAACAGCACAAACTCCCTTTCCAGCACGCCCAGTCACAACAGCTTCAAAAGGAAAAAAGAAAGAAAGAAAAGTCTACACTAGCCAACAGGCCGCATGCATTGAGGACAGGTTCTTTAAGCAGCTCCAGCAATAGCAACTTTGGGTTGCAAACGCATCTCGTCCTAGCCAATGAACGACAGGGAGAAGCAGCTACAGTCAGAGCACACCATCCCCCCACCACTCAGCACCAGATCCATCCTCCCCCAGCAGCAGGAGCAGCAGCGGGAGCAGCAGCACCAGGGCAGAACACGGGAAGAGATGTGAAGAGGGGACACGCAGCAAGCGCAGACTAAGACAGCTGAGCTCAAACGCGCAGAATAGTGCAGGCAATGAAAGCGACATGGGGCCCTCCCAGAGGAATGGGACTTTTGGGGGATATATTGGGCCTCCTAGTTATGGGAATGCGCCTCAAGTTCTCTGTTCTCGCTTGTGATTTATCTAAGAAGATCCTGCATTTGATGTCATCCAGGCTAGCAAATGTGCCTATGGAGGATACATGTGTCATCCTTCATCTGAATGCCAAACACTGCTTAATATCCTAGTGAAGATGGAGCATTGCATGGGCATATGTGGAATGAAAGCTTACGAACTACACCCTGCAGTACATTGTTCAAATGTTCCGAGCATTTATCTGGCCCAACAGCTTTGAAACCTGTGAGCATAATCTACCTTTGCTATGTCATCAAACACCAGACCGCAACAGACATGGTTTGTTATCTTTCCTTTCCAGCCCAAGTTTTGTGAGTTGAGCATTATCTGTCCTTCACAGCGGCAACACACAGACCTCTGTAAACTTATTAGTGCTAAAGTAGTGAATCTTCACACCATCCTTCTGGGTGTTGGTGGGACCTGCTACAGAGAGCATACCATGAATCAGTTTGAACAACTGGGACTTGACCACCAACGTGCCTTGAAACTTGCTCGTAATCTGCATGCCCATTTGGTTCAGTATGCCCACAAACTTGTTACTACTAGGCTTACCAGACATAACGCAGAAAAATTAGCCTCTCAATTAAGTTGCCATGCACTCCAATCACTAACAAAAATAATAAACACCAGGCACTCATTATACTTGCAGGGTTCTTTGGGCAGGGGCGGCACTGGGAGTGAGACAGGTCAGAGCAGGAGGAGGAGAGTCCACGCCCGTAGGCGCATGGCTGACAGCAACCCACCAGACCCGCATTAGTTGCTCTCCTTTGGTTCATAGCTTGGTTTAGGCTGGGCCTGTGAACCTCCTCGGTGAGGCCCTAGCTAGCTTGCTAGTTAGGGGACCTTTCCTTAATGCACGCAGCCAGACCTGGCCTGCGTAGTCTTTTCTTTTCTTTTCATGCTGGCATTGCTGGTAACGAATGTGCAGATGCTATTGCTAAATATCAAGCAAGCCAAGCCAATGATAACGTGGCTGATACCGGGATACCTAGCGCAGGCCCCGGCGGAAATCCTTGTTCTCAACCATTTTGGTTAGCCAAGGAGGAAAAAAAGAACCCAATGCTGGCACATCCACAGCTTCTGCACCCGATCCTAAAATCATCTACCTTCCCAATCTTCAGAATGCCCTCAAGTCTCATATGCATACAAAACACAGACTTGGATATGCCAACTCCAAAACAGGCTACTACTCATATTATCAGAGTCTGTTACCACATGTAGATAAGAAAATCAGCAATGCCTTTAGGAACATGTCCTGTATATCCACACCCATGAAGCGCACCATCTTACAATATCGCACTGGCACCCTCTATCACCAAAAACATGCGGTTTGTTTCAAAAGGTTTACTGACCCACTATGCCCTCTCCCAGGCTGTCATCAATTAGACAGCGCACTCCACATGCTTTCTGGCTGCCAAAATCATATAATCTCCAGCATGAAGACTGAGCGCCGCAATGATGCTGGAAGAATGATAATCAAAGCTCTTAGCAAAAGCCCCTGGGGAGCAGGTTTGGTTAACATGGACATTGGGAGTGGTGATAGCTTGGCCCAGCACAACCTTCAAATCCCTGCAAATGCATCAAACGTAATTATACCCCCTTACCTCTTTCCAAGAAAATGTTCTAAGAGATTTAGACTCACCTCCAGCCGTCCTGATGCTATACTGATTACTCCCTATAAAGTCAAACCCACTCCTTCTTCTCCTTCTTCCACTCGCTCACACCATGCGTTACGCAGCAGACACAACCCAACACAGAGGACCACACGAGCCAATCGCGTGAGACAGCCCCACCAACTTCATGAAAACCAGCAGCGTGTGCACTTGATTGAAATCAAGTACTGTGAAGATACAAGGCCTGGACAGCAGTTGGAGGCGTCACAGCGGCAGCATGCAGACCTCTGCAAACTCATTAGTGCAAAAGTCGCGACTCTCCACACCATCCTTTTGGGCGTTGCTGGGACCTGCTACACTGAGCACACCCTTAACCAGTTTAAACAACTGGGACTTGACCACCAACGCGCCAATTAACTTGCTCGCAAACTTCATGCCCATTCTGTCATGTATGCCAACAAGCTTGTTTCCACTAGGCGTGCTATTGAAAACAAGATTACTTCTTGCAGCCTGGTTATGGAGCCGGGCGCTTCCAATAACCCTCCAGATCCCCGTTAGGGTGTTCTTTTTGAAGCTTTGTGGTGGAGAGGGCTCCCGGCTCTTCGGAGCCAATGTGTCTCCTTTTCCATAATTGATGTAGGGAGAGTTTTCTCTGCCTACGTAATTTTCTTTTCTTTTCTGGCCAGGTCTGGTTGCAGGCCTCTGTGTTTCCAATCAGCTGCTCTTGAAGGCAGACATAGCGATGAAACCTTACCTTTTCCTTAAAAACAGAAAAGATAGCTATGTAGGCAAAGGAAGCTCTCCCTACATCATTAAGGAAAAGGAGACACCTTTTCTTTGAAGTTAGTAGGGTCTTTGCTGCATGCAGAAGGGCTGTCTTTGGCTCTGGTGTTCTGTGGACTTTCTTCTGGCTGGCCTCTGTGCACAGGGTGTCAGAACACGAGTGCTCCAGCAGGAGACCAAGTCTGGACTGAGGTGATTCCTGTGGGCCTCATGCTTTTTCCTGGTTGGTGAAAAGAAAAAGAAAAGAAAAGAAAAATCTACGCTTGCCAAAAGGCCGCGTGCATTAAGGAAAGTTTCCCTGACTAGCAAGCTAGAAAGGGTCTCACCAAAGGGCCCTCAAACCTAAACTAGACACAGCTAGCCTAGGAAGGAAGCCAGAAACAAAGCTAATGGGGATCTGGTTGGTGGACAATCGGCTGAAACATTTTACCAGGCTTTTTTTCCGGATGGTCGTGGTGGTTTTTTTGACAATTGCTACCTTCTCCAGGTTGCTCGGCTTAGCGCTTTCCAGGTTTGCTACAGGTGCTTTACCAGGTCCTTATCAACACTTCTGCATCATCATTCATGCTTGGCTGGGCTTTTTCTTGCTCATGTCCCTAATGTTCTCTAGTGGGTGCTAGGTACAAATTTACAAGGTTAAACCCTTGTAGAAACTTGTAACAAAAAAGTCAAATCACTAGCATCCAAGCTTAGGGACCATGCCATTCAAAGATTAACCACTATCATTAACACTAGACACGCTCTTTGTTTTCACGGGGGCTTCTGGGGGGGGGGTTGCTGGGCGTGCGGCGGTGGAGGACGGGAGAAGGAGAGCCCAGGAGCATGGCGAGCAACCCTTCAGATCCCCATTAGATCTGTTTCTGGCTCTCTCCTAGGCTAGCTGTGTCTTGTTTAGGTTTGAGGGCCCTTTGGTGAGACCCTTTCTAGCTTGCTAGTTAGGGGACCTTCCCTTAATGCACGCAGCCTTTGGCCTGCGTAGGAAAAGAAAAACTACGTAGGCAGAGAAAACTTTCCCTACATCAATTAAGGAAAAAAAGACACGTTGGCTCAGAAGAGCCGTGAGTCCCCTCCACCACCAAGATGGAACAAAAATATTAGTGGGGATCTGGAGGGATCTTGAGGGGAAATATTAGCAGAGGTGGTCATCTGAGGCCCTCAAAAGGGGTGTTTTTGAAATGTGACCAGAGTATCTGCGCCGGGACTTGCAATTTCAAGGCTTAGCATCATTATGTAGTCCATGCTCCAAGGGCTCCAAATCACCTGAGCTTGACTATTGCAAGTTTCGGCGCACCTGCCTTATCTTCCGTGGCGTGAACCCTACTTTTCACCACTAAGACTCCATATCTGACCACCCACTGCTCCAAATTGGGTGATTTTTGGTGATTTGGGGTCCTTGTAACTAAAAATATCATTGCAAAAAAAATGGAGTGAAAAGACTTAGTGGTTGGTGTTATGTGGTGATTTCAGCCAAAAAGCACTGAATTAGGCTTTACGTGCACCATGGGGCTTTGACCAAGTCTATCTCAGCACACAGGACGACTTACACAAATCTGAGCATATGCTCTGGTAGCTTGTAATGTCAGCTACAATTTAGAGCTAAAATTGTCCCAATCAGGTGAAGTGGCTGTGGGTGGGTGCACTTTAAATGCGAAAAAAGAGCATATTTGGGGATTTGCTCAGATAACCCCCTCTGAAATATTAGTGGGGATCTGGAGGGATCTGGAGGGGACCTGCGTAGGCTTTTCTTTTCTTTTCTTTTCTTGTTTACTTTCTTGTTAACCTTGTGAAAGCTGGTTGAGAATGTTTCACCAGCAAACGATCAGCTAGAGACTCGGGCTGTTGGTTATCAATGTAAATTCATGTAAACTCCGGGTCATGTAAACCCATGTAAAGTTAGTAGGGACATGTTCTGCATTTTCACGGAGAGCAGGGGAAAAACGACAAATCAAGTGTCATAGCCAGGTAGCCCTGCAGAAATAATGCTCTCGAAAGCAATCGGGAGTGGCTCAAGAGCGGCATGTGCTTGTTACTCCCCTGACCTGAAGAAGGACAGACCTTTTTTTCTTCTGGTGGGTGGCTTTGACCAGGCCTTGGCCTTTTGTGTCATGCCATTTCTTTCCCCTCCTTTCCTTTCTGCGTCGTGCGATCCTCCTGTCCTTGAATGAAGCAGTAAGCGGTCCTACTGTAACCGGCGTGCTATTGAAAACAAGAATACTCCTCGTAGCCAAGTTATGGAGCAGGGTGCTTTAAATAACCCTCCAGATCCCCATTAGAATCTTCTATTCGTAAATTCGTGGTGGAGGGGATTCAAGGCTCTTCTGAGCCAATGTGTCCCCTTACCCTTAATTGATGTAGGGAGAGTTTCCTCTGCCTACGCAGCTTTTCTTCTTTTCTTAACCAAAGCACATTAGTTTCCTTTTGCATGTATCCTCCCGCAGGTGCCATGCCAATCTTCTCTGTATCCTTCCCATTTAAACATGTGTCCCGAAGGCTTTTACAGGTATCCGCAGGGCTTACACAACATCTAAGTAAGTTTATTTGCTTCTAGGAGCCTCGGAATTAATTGGAATCAGCAAAAATATAAGAAAATGTGTACCAAAATGAGTCAGGCACGAAGTTCTCTTCTCTCATCAACTCGCAGCAGCCCCACCAACTCTCTGTTGAAAGAGTACGCCAGCGAAGTCTGAAACAGCACCCTTATGCTTGCATGCACAAGCATGGTAAGTTTTTCAGGATAATGGTTACAATGGGATTACAATGGGACCCTCAGCCAGGTAGTCTGGCAGAATACATACAGGATCAATTTGGCACGGACTGATTGACAGGCGGCTCTAGCAGAGGACTACTCCACCAAGAGATGAATGGGCAGGCTAAGCTGAAGGAGGGCATTGCCATTACAAAGTGGCCTTTGCTGGTGCTGAGGGCACAAACAGCTCCCGTCGATCTTCAGGAATTTCGTACCCCTGCACACACAAACATATCAAGCACATGCATGCCTTCATGTCTGTTTGCAAACCGTTTACAGGTTGCAGGAAAAAAAGTCTGTTTGCAAGCTGCCCGGTCTGAATCGAATGCGTGCTTGCCTGACCACACAAGCAAATGGGTCTGCCCCAAGAACACCGCAAGCAACATGGAAGGACTCAGAGGACCAAGCTTGAACTTGGTGCTTTATAAATTAAAATGCAGTAAGATGCACACATGCTTTTAAAAATAAGAGCAGTGAGACGCACACATGCCTTTTCAACTTTAACGCACTGAGTCACAGATGATGCTTGCCATGCATAGGAGAGTCGTCGCAATGTGAATTGCAAACCACAATTATAACATATCTGCACATAAATACAAGGGACTTCTGGCCTGGTCCTGCAACGTGGGACGTTTACAACATGCAAGGTTGCTCTTGGCATGGCAAAGGCATGCCCTCTATTTCAAAGTCCATGCCGTTTGGAATCATGTGTGTGTGCATGCATGCATGGTACATCTATGTGTGCATGGACGATTGTGTGTGTATGTATGCGTAATGAGTGCTGTGTGCATGTGTATATGTCTTCAAAAGCAAGTGTGAGCGTCCTATCATGCATGTGTGTGTGCATTCCTTTGTGTGTGTACATGTGTGTGTGTGCGCGCGCGCTTGCGTGTGAGTGTGCATGCCGAGTGTATGTCCATGCATGTCCATGCATGTGTACATGTCTGCAACAAGCATAGATGTGCGTCTGTGTGTGTTCAAACACATGTGCATGCATGCTTCCATGTGCGTATGAACGAAAGTGAGCACAAGGTGCACGTAAGCGAGCGAGTGTGTGTGTATGTGTGTTTGTGTGTTGTGTGCGTGTATGTGTGTGTGTGTGTGTGTGTGTGTGTGTGTGTGTGTGTGTGTGTGTGTGTGTGTGTGTGCGTGCGTGTGTGTGTGTTGTGTGTATGTGTGTGTGTGTGTGTGTGTGTGTGTGTGTGTGTGTGTGTGTGCTGTGTGTGTGTATGTGTGTGTGTGTGTGTGTGTGTGTGTGTGTGTGTGTGTCCGAATCATTTTGCCTACCTTCCTCTCGAAGCGCTCGATCGTGGTCTTCAGCGCTTGCGCCTCGTAGGCCTCGGCCAGCTTGAATGCGTAGTACCCGGCCACCATGCCGCCCGCGTGCATCCAAGGTTTTCGGTACCATGGTCGAGCCTGTTTGTCGTCAGGGAGAGGTTTGCTGATGCCCGTGCCTTGGCTCACTACTGGGATGGAAACTCAGACACAGAGACACTTGATAGCAAAGATGACAACATTTCTATCCACAATTCCTAATAGCAGCTCACTCACCATCTGGTAGTTGACTAGTGCAGCCCATGCAAAGCCTGCACAGAAGAGGGGGGGTGTGCGCTTGATGCAATCCAATTCTTGTGCACAGGCCAGCTCAGGATACATCTTGCATTAAACCCAAGGTTGCAAGGATGGCTGGAGCAGGCTTTCTGGCAGTGAGCCTTGAGATGTGCCAAGCACTGGGAAATGTCCTTTGCGTGTTGGCATTTCAGAAGCATTGTGTTTCAAAAAGCCATGCTTGGTCGTAAAGCCTTCTCAAAAATTTGAAGGTCTTACTCACCTGCAGTCAGGCCTGCAGTGTCATACCAGGGGGCCATGCCTGCCCTGTAGCCCAACACCAGCCAGTCTCAAGCCCCTTGATTTCTCAGCCAAGAGGAGTCCGCAAGGCCAATGCAAGACACCAGCTGATGCTAAGTCTATTATTTTTAATGTAACACAGAATGCAATGAAGAGGCTGGATTGACTGTCATCCTGATGCAACAGATGAAACTAACTGACTCTGACAACTGATTTTTCCCATCAGAATGCATACTCCATTCAGTTCCTTGACCTAAAAAGCACAAATACAAGTGCTGCTGAGATGCACCTTTCTCCCTTTACCTGGGATTTAGGGCGGAGCAAGGAAATCCTGTCCTCCAGGCCCTACATCAGGGGTAACAAATGTTTGCCAGAGATTGGACAAGAGCTCCTTTTTTTTCTGAGTGAGTCTTCTAGTGACGTCCATGTTTATTTGTTGATATAACTCTGGTAGAAGGCTGTAAAAAAGGGAGCTGCGGAGCTGGTTGGGTCAAATTGAAACCTGTAAACTTTGAAAGGCCGTGCATGGGAACATTTGAAGCAAGCTTGAAGCCTGCTTTCCAGCAGACAAGCAATGGAAGGCTTCCTTGAACGCCAAATCCCTCTAATTCTGCAGCTAAATTGCAAGGAACGGAAGGTTCACGAACTGAACCTCCACCGATCTTACAACAAACTGTCGGCAATACACACAGCAATAAAGGAAGCCATTGAGACCTGAGAAGTCCTCAGTGCAATGCCAATGATCCATTCCCTTCAAAATTGTATGCAATGATTCTCATCACCGACTTGAAACGGATTCCCCTGTATCTTGAGGACTTACTTGAGCAGGAAAAACTTTGAGGTGTGTGTTCATAAATCTGAAATGGAGATGGGCGTGTCAAACCGACCAGCTGGTACATTATGTGGAGCACCCAAGCTGCTTCTCAACATTAAAGCGAGTATGTTTTGAGATTTCATGCGATAAATGTCACATACCTATTATATTCTACATATTTCCCCTACCGTTTTGGTATTTTCCCTACCGTTGATCCACGCATGCATCGGAAACTGAATTCAGTTACGTACGACACGAGCTGGTGGCCGGGATGACACTTTATCTTTGTGCTATTTACATTTAACACTTATTGTGGATATTTTCTTTGTCAATGGTGGCTTCAAGGAAGCAATGCCTAGTCTCCCATACCTAAGCCCATTATAAAGCGGGGACATGGTGGAGGAGGTCCACTATGCCAAATTCAAAGACTACAAGCAGGTACGTAGCCCTTCAACCACTTGAATCAACTTATTATCATCATCATGCTTGCATCAACTCGGTGGATCCATCTGGGTAGATGAAAAGACCTCTACTGAATGCCTTGTAGGTATGCATCGTGTGGGGTGGCACCGTGCTTCTCCTCTGCCTGGCTGGGGCACTGCGGTGCAGGCGTGTGCCCTGCACAAACCAGGCGCCAGAAAAAAGGCCTGGTTCCTTTGGCCGTTTGATACTTATCAAGACCAAGATGCTGTTGAAAATGCAGCTGCCACCGCGAGGACTGTGGGCTTCAATATGCGGCAAGTGACAGATGAGCTGCTTTTTGTGGACTGACTGTCGCACATAGTCGCACAGGCATAAGTAACACCACATCACCTTAATTAATTTTACAGTTTCTGTCAAGTTAGCTGTTCTTTATTGGTCACATAAAGTTGTAGGTGCGATGCCTCCTGCCAAAACTTTTGCAGGTGGTCTTAGCTTGGGGGATTTGCTGCTGGTGTGCGCCTGGCTCGCTCTTGTACTGTGGTACTTGCTAGACGAGCTGCAAGGCAAGCTGGCCCAACTAGATGAGAAGCTACAGGTACAGTGGGATTGCCATTGGATTGGATGGATGAGAAGGACTGACAAGACTCAAGTAAAATTTGCACACATGAATACTGGCTTGCATGATGCAAGTACAATGTTTCAAACACTACATTGAATTTAGGGCTCTTTCATGATATTCTGTTCTAGTTGGACAGTTCGTTGGGAGTGCATCACTCTTCCAACTGACTGGGAAAAGTAGCCTCTGCACAGTAACACATCGTTCGTAAGGAAAGCTGAAAAATAAAATATTAAGCAAAGGTCTGTGCAGTTGATATTCAGCTCTCACGGCCCTGTATTTCCAAAGACAGCCTCGATGGAAACTCAAAAGTGGGTAAAAATAAAGAAGTTAAGGCTTCAATTGTCAATGGGCCATGGACTGGCGGCTCGTCAGCTTCTCGTGGCATTCATGCACTTGAGACATTTGCCTTTAGTGAAGTTCATGCACTTCAGTTAATTAAAGCTGGGATGCTTTTGCAAGGTGGTCTGATGTTCAATTCGCGTGTCACAAGTGGTTATTACCCCAGACAAGCCTCATTCTTTGGCACGCTCAAACTTGACCCAAAACCTGGCATGCATATGCTAAATTGAAGTACTTAAAACAGGAGGGTAAACTCCCTTTTCAGAAGGCGCATGTATATTCGCTGGGCCCCCCTGACCCACCTACCACCCCCCAAACCCCCTCCGATTGGACTTACATACATATAACAGTAGGTAGCTCTTGAGCTCAGGATTTTTAATAAACGAGTTACAATTGGATTGACAAGTGCCATTGAATGTTATGTTTTCTGTATGATCCTGCTTAGAATGTAAAATGATTTCCAGAAAAAGCTTCTCGAGGGAAAACAGCGCTGAAGTCACATGATGCTTTCTACGCTTGAAGGCGTTTTCAATTGCTCTGGTCCAGCCAGAGCGCCAGCTGACCCCATTCCTTTTGCAATGGTGTCTTTTTTTATCGCTGCTACATACCTTGTGTGCTGACCTAAGCTGACCTAGGGGGTTATCGTAAAATCCTCATCCATACCATCTGGTCTCATCCTTCCCTTTTGGAGCACCCTAGTTCATGCAAAAAATAGTTTTTTAACCCCAATTTTTTGTATGCAGATTTGCGCCTCTGTGAGAACAGAGTAACATTACCAAAAAAAAGCCCCAGGAATGTTGCGGCCAGGTAGACCCTAAAAGTATCCTGAAATGTGCCCCCCAAAACAGGCCCCATGACCCCCCCCCCGGCATAATGTTTGTGTTCTTTATAAAGGCAGCAATCAGAATGGAGTGTGTTTTTCTTCTCTTGCGAATTGCTGCATGTGGCATTGCATGATGGGAAATGCAATTCATTTATGTAGGGGTATATCTGGCTTTGGGATCATCTGGGATAGGATTTGCAATTCATTCATTCATCTGAAGATTCATCTGGCATTGCGTGATGGGATCTTATGCATTAATAAAAGCTGAACGGAAATTCCTTGTGAAGGTGCAGGGAGAGTTGATGGAGATCTGAATTCCTTCAACAGATACTGAATTTTCAATCTTGGGTCCCTCATTTGTCGCCGTTTCGTATGTTCAACATGCGGAGATGGTAACTTATCTCAAACTCTCCCCTGGCTTCATTGCGTTTTACCATTTGACATGCCGAAAATGCTCACGCCCGTCTTTCAAAAGTATCTTGCACCACCTGCATCAGGATAACGAGCCTTCCGATGGCACCTTATTTTCATCGCCCATGGATTGATCTGTTGCCTGCCAATTCTTTTTATCGCAGGGCAATCCAGCTATTTCCTTGGACTTCGTGAGTATAAAGCGCCAAAAGGCTGCAGCAAAATCAATGGGCACGTGCACGCGCGTGCAGTTGCTCTTGCTCTTATACCCTGTGCAGGTAAGTTTTAGAGCATGATATCAACTGATGCAGGGCAGCATGCCCTGCATCATGCATTTTCCAAATTACTGTACAGCTTAAATGTCATGCAGCAAATTGGATCACAATGCCAGAGCCTATGAGTCCTTCCTTTGCTGTTGCAATCTAGCATTATAAATTGCATGTTTGGTGTGCTTGTATTTGTTTGCTGAATGGTGCGAGTCTGAGCTTCTATACTTGAGCACCAAGATTGCTGTGGTAATGTAGGACAGCAGGTCATGCTCGTATGAAGCCAGGAAGAATGTGCACGCGTGTCTTAGCACAAAGTCAAGCAGTGTGCACATGCACGATGGCCTCTTTCACAGCCAGATGAATGGCTTGTGGTTCACTGCTGGCTGGTGCCGTGATATGGTCAATTACAATAAATTGCTGCAAATGCTGTGTGGGCGCACCCATGTGCATAAGATGCTCATTACAGGTGCTCATAAATTTCATGTTTCTTACTTGTGCTGTGTCTGTTGCAGCGGAGCTCGCTGCTGGCATGGCTGTTTGGCACTCACTTCTCATCAGTCATCAAGTACCACAGGTAGGGGTTTTGCCTTGGGATCAGTGCAGTTGGGTTGCTTGATTCAGGCGTGCAAATGCAGGAGGAAATGAACTGTGCAAGCAACATTTGCTGAATTTTTGTTGCTTTTTTAAAGAAGCTTATGGTATGCCCTCAACGCGCGCCAAGCCTCCAGATGGAGTAAAGCCTTGATAATTGCAAAATGCATTGTTTACAAGGCGATGTAACTGCAAAAAGGTGCAGGTTTGTTGCACTGGTCTTCTCATCACAGCAACTGTGCTGCAGCTTCTTTGTAGATGAACTCGGGCTCACTTATGGTGATTGCAAGCTTTTTCAAATTATTTCTTCTGCAGTGCTGTAATGCCGGTAACCCTTAGTGTAACTTCTATAGCAAACTGTTTTCTCTCTGGTTCATGACTGATGCTTCTGGTTCGCAGTAAAAAATTTGAAGGCCCTGTACCATCTCGTTTTTAGAAAAAATGATTGCTCGTTATTATATTCTCTCAAATTGTCCCATGGGTCAGTCATTAAAAAAAGGGTTTGCCTGGCGTTCTTTGATTTTTGCCGCGTTTGTACCACTTACATTGCAATTAAACCTCCTGAGGAATGTTTTGATAAAATTTTGAAGTGGAATGTCTGAAACTTCAATGGCATAGAGAGTACAGCATCGCTTTTATTAATCTTGTGCTGTTTATTGTTCAGATGGCCTTGTTGGTGTGCTCAGGCAAGATATAATGTTTGCCAATTTATATTGCCGCTCACCAACTTCTTCTGGAGCAACTCGGAGCACTTACCAAGGCTAGATCTTAGTTTTCTCCTGTTGAATGGGGACTTGACATTTCATCACCTAATCGACTTTACCCAGCTTTCGCAAATTTGGCCGACAACTTTCATAAAAAGGGGGGTGCTTAAGGTTAAGGAGGGTGAATCAATGCCGCTTACATACTTTCAGTTTGGAAAAAGGTTTGGTACAATGCCATGTGCAGGTGGCTGGGATGGGGTCTCGTCTCTACAATTTTGGTGCATGGCTATCTATACAGGTGGGTAATTTGTTTGAGCACTTAGCAAGTTGTTGCTTGACAATTGCCAGAGGCTTTCATGCTCATCAACATTCCTGCTTTATTCCATGCCAGCTGGCAGTCCCTAACCAAGTGTTAGCTTCATTCTTGCAAGTCGTAGGAGCAGAGACGGTCACATCAAATACTTGCAATGAGGTGGCATAGTTTGAAGCCACAAGGGGAATTTTAAGTGATTACGAAAGTGCCTACAGCCCAATTTTTTGGCTGATTGTGCCCTGTTGATAAACACTCACACATAATGAAGATTGCCAAAAATATTGTAAACGTGTGAACATCTATCGAGTAAACCATGCCTTGGCTTAGAAAATCATTTGATTTTATGCCCTTGTTTGCCAAGCTATGAAATGTGGCCAGCAGGGAATGAAGTCTATTTGAAGGATGAGCCAAGTTGAGTTAAGGCTTGTGCAGGGCCAAAAATTCCACTTACAGCTCCTCCCTGTCCCTGCAATTGCAAAAAGCCCTCTTTCTCATCTTGCACTTCATTGCAGCTGCACTTGTCTCGCATGTTTGTGCTTTTGTAAGACCAAAGTTTCAGGCCAGAAGCGCAGCCTACATGCTCGTTTCTTTCAAATACTTGTTGTCCGAATTCCGTTTTTATTTGATGATTGAATTTGGACCCTATATAAAATTCCGTTTTTAATTGATGATTGAATTTGGACCCTATATAAAATCCTAAACTTAAAACTCATCCTGCTTCAAAGCTTTTCCAAATTATCCATGATGATTGCCGCAAAGGATCCAAACCGTCTATCTATTGTTGGCGAAGCCCCATTCATGGAGCGTAAGCCCCTAGGGTTGCCGGCTCCCTGTAAAGTTCACACTTGGCTGCCCTGACCCGCCCAGCGCACCTCCCGCCCTGAAACTTTGGCTGCCCTCCCAAACAAAACTGCTTGGTAGTCCTGCAGTGCCAGGGGGCCGTGGGAGGCAGTGGCTGGTGCTGTGGAGATTTGTTGGAATAGTTTTGAAGACAGTCCTTGGCCTGGTTCAGGCAGCCTATCATCCGACCTGTAACTCAGCATGCAGGACCAGACAAAACATTTATTGGGGATTCCAAGTTTTGGTGGCTTCCGGTGCAGTAAGCAAACCTACAGGACAAATTGTTATGTTCGGAAGCTGAGAGAAGCTGGTCAGTTGCTCCCATCCAGGCCCCCGGAACAGCTCCAGTTGACACAAACTTTATCAGCATACTTAATGTGGATGCCCCTACCGGGTCCGGGGCTTGGGGGTGACCTGTTCCGGGGACTTCGCAGTCGCACCTGTTCTAACGAGGTTGTGAGTTGCTGCGTGAAAAGAGAGGTGAAGGCACGGAAGTTTGCTGATGCAACGTGGAGCAGGACCTGCACCCCTACCCTGGTGTGTGGATGAGGGAGCCTCTGGTGTATGGTCCGCTGCTGATTGTATAAGGAGAGCCTGCAGTAAGCAATGAATGGCAGGAGCAGCTTGCATGGCGCGCGCCCAGCTATGCATGCATGCGTGAACAAGGCATGGCCTGCTGCAGGGTAGGTCCTGTTCTTGCCCCAGGCACTGCATATCAATGCCACCTCTGTGTCAGGAAGAACTAGCTCTGCCAATTTTTCAGCGTCGCTTGCGACGCTTCCCTCACTTGTCATCCCAAGCCTTACACAAATTCATCATACATCCTAAGTAAACTCTTGCATGGGCAGCTTACAGCCATCTAACATTATTTTGATAGACGCTGAAGATGTGGGAATCTCCTGAATGACCTGGGCAGACCAGGCTTTTTGAATTGAAAGCAAGCACGGTTACAATGCAAGAGGATTATTATTTGGGAATTACAAGAGGCATACAGCTTGGCATTTTGGCTGATCAGGAGCTGGTGGTGCATACTTACGCAGCATCCACAACTACAATACAGCTCCTTTGTACTTGCCATGAGCGTGGTGTTGCTGGGTTGTTAATCTGTGAGCAGGATACGAGGGGTAGGCTTACAGCATGAGACTCTGGCTAATCGGCTGCTGGTGGAACGTATTCAACCAGCATCAAAAATTGAAACCCAATCTGACAAAAAACTTGAAAACCTATACGAGTCTCGAAAAGTGGAAAGCATTGATCTCAGGGACAGATAACATGTGAAAGCTTGCCAAAGAAGGAATACATTCAATGTTTTGAAGTCGGGCAAAAGCATGTAAAGGCTTGGAAAGATCAATAAAAAAACCAAATCCTTGTATTTCTGCAGAATCATTTTAATGCCTTAAATTTGGCTTGCCAGCAGGGATGAGTCATTTGCCGGTTTGGCAAATAAAGTTTGCCAACTGTTCAAGGAAGTGCGCGGTTCAAAGAACTGTTTGCAAGTGCGTTTGCCATAGGCGGGTAGCAACTGCCCTCCAACCACCCCAACCCCCTCCACCCTTCATCCCAATTCCTTTCCAGGCGCAGTATGTAGAGGGCAAAGCAAAAGGTCTGCCTGGCCGGGTGTCCAGGGGCTATTATGGGATCGTCATGGGTGTCACTGGGTCAAAATTTGGCAGGGAGGTTTAAGTTCCTGAAACTGCCATAATACAGTTCGCCAACAGTACGAAAAAGTTCGAGTTTGCGAACAGTTTTCTCTATGTCTAAGTTCTCTCACGACCCATCCCTGCTTGCCAACTATGTCTGCATGTAAGTGCTTGCAAAAATGGGTGAATCTCATCAAAATATGTGTCCATGTGTTTGCAGCGTTGTCTGGCTAAGCCAGGGTACCTGGATTTCAAAGGGCCTTCAAGATGCATCCAATGCTGCAGGCATTGCAGCTGCTTGCGTGGCGTGCATCATTGCCTCCACCTCTACTAGCTGCTTCAGGCGCTGGTGGTATCAGGTGCATTATGTCTTTGAGGGGAGCGGGGGACGGGGGCCGGGGGACTCGTCAGAGCTGTAGATGTGTTTATGCTTCTTGTTGGCATTTTTGTTCCTGCCGTATTCACTTAAGATGTGTGTTTGTTAAGACGCCTACAAATCCGTTGGTCCGTTGATCCATTGACAAGTCAATTTGTTGGCCAACATCGCGCAGGTAGGTGCCTGTAGAGCCATGTCAACAGTGGCTGATTCAACCTCACCTTGCATCCAGGAAGTATTGTAGCCTCAATTACTTCCCCTGGGGGAAATTCTGAACGAGGTGCTGGCATCACTACTGAGGACCTTGAGACAAAGGCTTTACTGATACTGATGCCCTCATCACATTATTGCTGCAGCTTCACAAGAATGCCTTAGGTCTCTTCAAAAAAGCTATTGCAGCGATGCCTAATGATCTCCCTCACAAAAGCCTTGAATGTCCAGACACCAGTAATAACACCCTATTCACGATGAGGCTTGTTGATCTAATTCAAGAAGTGGCCTGATTTGTTCCCTGAGGTGTGTAGCTTAGCAAGGCCTCGATGGTAGCTAACAAGTCCAAACTATTAGGCTATGCCGTTGTGGGCTACACAACAGTCCAGCATGCAGCATGTAGCGAGATTGTTTTCCTGAAAGTCATCCTCCCCAAGCTCTGTGCCAGAGTCCATGCCCGGAACAACAAAGGGTGCGTTTTTCCGTTTGTTTTATGCCAGAGTCCATGCCCGGAACGACAAAGGGTGTGTTTTTTCATTTTTTAATGCCAGAGTCCATGCCCGGAACAACAAAGGGTGTGTTTTTCCATTTTTTATCCCTGAGCCCATGCCTGGAACAGCAAAGGATTGCAAGAGTCACTGGTGTTGGTCTGAAGACCAAGGCTCTGGCTAATTGGCTGTTAAGCGAAGCCAGGCCTTGAGTACTGCAAGATACTAATTCAAATTACCAATTGAACTTACCAACTGAACAGCAAAGCCAGGCCTTGTGTGCTGCAAAATACCGACCTGAACATACCATCGGAACGTATCATCTGAACAGCAAAGCCAGGCCTTGAGTGCTGCAAGTTACAAGATGGACATACCAACTGAACAGCAAAGTCAGGCCTTGCGTGCTGCAAGGCTGCCGGCATTCCATGCATATTATCATGATGCCTGCTCTTCAATGCCCAGTGCTTGCAATACCTCAGGATCCTGTTGCAATGCCAATCCCTGTGTTCGTTACAGTGAACAAGCACGTGCTACCTCTCCTCGTTTTCACGAACCAATCACCATCCCTGCCTCCTCTTCAATCTCCATTCCTTGCATGCATGCTCTCTCTACGCCTTGTTTGGTTGGTGCAGGCGTTCTGGCTTGTGGATGTGTGTAGCATGCTCCTGCCCTTCGTGGCTGTCGCAACCCACGACCCTGGCTTTGCCTGCCCCAGCCTGCCTGTAATTAGCTGATTGCCCTCTCAATGCTCTGTTTGATGCAGGCCTTCTGGCTGGTGCATGTGTGCAGCATGCCCTTGTTCTTTGTGGCCGTCGTAATCCACGACCCTGGCATCGCCTACCACAGCCTGCCAGGAGTGCTTTTGTACTGCCTGGACCGCGCATTCCGCACCTGGCAGCACCACACCAACGCCACTCATGTATCTGTGGCTGGTGGGAGCCTGGTGGTTAGGGGCAACATCATCACGATGCGCACGCTGTGGTCTGCAGAGGTGGGTGCTTGCAGCAGTGGCATCACCACACCAGCACCACTCATGTGTAGGTGGTTAGCAGGGGCCTGATGGTCAGGAGCCACATCGTCACAATGTGCATGCTGTATTCTGCAGAAGTGGCTGCATGCAGCTGTGCTTTTGGTAGGTGTGTGCGCACTTGCATGCATGTATATGTTGGTATGCACGTTAGTATATGCTCATCATTGACATCACGATGAAAAGGGTTGGTCACCACCTTGCAGTGGCCCCCACGCCTTTGATGCAGTGTGTGCATCCATCCTTGTTGAAACTTTGCATCCTTGTCGAATACTTTGCATTCTTCCTGAATACTTTGCACCCACGCCTTTCAGCACCTGCCCCTTCCACGTCTTTCTCATTCCTCGCCTGATGTGCACGGCCAGGTGTAGTGTGTAGAGGCCCTTTTTTTTTTGCTCCCGCACACTGAGCCACCATTCCTTTCCCCCTTGTAGGAACCACATGGCCTGCGTGCCGGCCAGACGGTGTACCTCTCATGCCCGGCCATCTCTCTCTTTGGCTCCCATCCCTTCAGCATTGCAGATGTGCAGCCATTTCCCAGCAGTGTAGCTCCACACAGTAGCACACGCGTACACAGCAGCAACATTGTCAAGGAAGCAGCTAGTGCAAGAATTCAGGAAGGCATGGCTGCCCCCAATTGGGCTCCTGCAAAGCAGCAGGTCAAGCTCAGGGGTGGCGGAAGCCATGATGATGATGACGATGAGGTGTTTGACAGCAGCATGCTCGGGGATGGCAAGGATGCCAGCAGCAGAGGCCCAGAAGGTGCGTGCTTATGGGCTGCTTTGACTGCAGCGTGCTTCCTGTGTCCATGGACAGGGTGGTGTTTCATTGGTTCAAAGGAAACAGAATGTGGTGTGCACTCGTTGCATATGATCTGCACATCTCAGTGTGTTGTGCGCACGTGCTCTACCAACCAAAATCAAACTCAGTATGACGTGTACATTCCTGCATTTGATGACCACACAGCATTTCAATGCAGGCTAGGAGGAGCAAGTGCACACGGGCTATGGGGAATTTGCTTGGTGTCTGAGCTTTCGTTTTTTTAGCGGTAGTCATTTTAAGATAGTATCACAGGGACTCACTTTAGGCTATGTTTGCAGCCATTTCTGCTGGACATGTCGGTCGGCTTCAGGGCTATTTGTGCATTGCTCCAGTGAATGCTTGAGTATAAATTTTCCCCGGGTATAGCAATCAGCATTCGCGCAGTGCCTTCTTTGCCTGAAGTTGCTGTTGCTGGAGCCCGTTGCAAGCTGGCGCGTCCGGGTCTCTGTCCTCATCAGGCATGCCCTGCTCACAGTGCTTTGTAGTGATCCTTGGTCCTGCTCGCAGTGCAGTCAGTGCAGGGTTCCTGCTCACAGTGCTTTGCAGTAATCCTTGGTCCTGCTCACAGTGCAGGTTCCTCTGTCTCGGCTCTCCCTTGCAGTGTCATGTACTACCTCTCCTGCAGTGCAGCTACTTCTTTTCTGGCTGCCTCCCCTTCCTCACAGTGCACTTCCCTCTCTTTTGACTGTCTTCCCTGCAGCGTTGTGTACTGCCTCCTCTGCAGTGCAGCTCCCTCTCTTTTGGCTACCTCCCCTGCCTCATATTGCCGTGTAGTGACCCTGCTCACAGTGTAGCTTCCTCTGTTATGGTTGTCCTTTTGTCTCACATTGCAGTGCAGTGATCCTGCTCTCAGTGCAGCTTCCTCAATTTCGGTTTTCTCCCTTGCCTCACAGTGCATCCCCCTCTCTTTCGGCTGTCTCCTTTGCAGTGCTGATTGCCACATTGCACATGCGAGTTACCGGCAGCTGGACCAGGAAGCTGAAACAGTTTGCGCTTGAGCATCCAGCGCATCCGCTGCGAATCCAGGTTTGGTTGCGTGAGCAGTGCTCAGGGAACAAGGCACCTTTGGCATCTTATCCTGAATATGTCCACTGAGCTCTGCTTGAAATGACAGGGAATGAGCAGTGGAAAGCTGATGCCTCCACAGTGGTTCACAGACACACGTGTGTTGGTTACATTTGTGTACATTTGTTTCACATCCATTGAAGCTATAGTTTTTGCCTTTATCATCACAGCTTTGAATGCTCACCTCTTAGAAAACAACAGAATAACTATGTAGGCAGAGGAAACTCTCCTACATCAATAAAGGAAAAAAGGAGACACTTTGGCTCAGAAGAGCCGTGAGTCCCCTTCACCACGAAGCTAGAAAATAGAAAGGAAGTGCTAATGGGGATCTGGAGAGTTGCAAGAAGCACCCGGCTCAGAGCCAGGAGACGATTTCCTTGTTCTCAACCGTACACCTTGTGATTACGAGTTTGTGAGTATAATCCATAGAATGTGCATGGAGTTCACATGCAAGCTTGCTAGCTTGTTGATGATTGAGGCCTGACTTTTTTAATTAATCTATGAAGGTGTTTTCATTATAACCCACTGACACCCAGAAGCACACTGCGAAATATTATTATAGCTCTCCCACTAATATACTTGCTTAGGTCAGCATGCTGCCACTATGCTGCCTCCAACTGTTGCCCATACCTTGGCAGTATATAATTTTCAGTCAAGTGCATGTGCCGCTAGTTTGCACTCACACTGCCTTCCCTTCCCTTTACAAATAGCAGTTTAAGACCGCTACCTGCCAATGTCTGTTGGTCTCTTTATTATCGTTTGGACTTTTCAATTGGGAGGACCAATATATTCTTGATGTAGTCCTGGCGTTACTGATTCCAGGATTATTTATGAATATGAAAATATGACCAGCTTGACAACATTGAATGAGGTGTGATTCACAGAAAGTCAAAGTGTTGACTCTCACACACATACACACACGCGCGTACACATGTGCATGGATACATACATATGCAAGCAAACCCCAATGGTGCGTGTGCATGCTTGCTTGCTTTTTGAGACATATAACACCCGCGCGCGCGCGCACACACACGTGCACACATACAAATACATATTCACACACATGCATGCAAATCCCGATGGTGTGTGAGCATGCTTGCTTTTATGAGACTTCAAACAAACATATACACACATGCATGCATGCGTTGCTCTTATAGGTGGAGGGGCCGTACGACACAGAGGTCAGCGATGCGCTGCTAAGCTGGGGCCTGCGCAGCTATGCTTTTCAGAATGGCTGTGCAAATCTGAGTGGAAATGGTGTAAGCCAGCGTCCGCAGCCCCTGCCTGGAGCACCAGGAGTCCTGACCATGGTGTCAGGGGGCATAGGGGTGAGTGCTGGCATGCAAAAAAAGTGTACTAGTGTGTATGTGTGTGTGCGTGTGTGTATGTGTGTGTGTGAATGATGACATGTATCATAGAGACATCATATTTTGAGGTGCAGGTTTGTACGGATAAACTAGAGTGAGTTGCTTTCAGTTGCTGGGGGTGTGAGTGACAATTGTCCTTCCTGTCTGGAGGATGGGCGGCCATTTGTTTATGGATGGCTCCCGTGATGACAGTATAGGCTTGCTGCAAATTTTAAGGGAATTGACTTATCTAGAGACATAAGGGCTCGTGCATGGCATTGCACACACACACACACACACACACACACACACACACACACACACACACACACACACACACACACACAAACACACACACACACACACAAAAGGGCTCGTGCATGGCATTGCACACACACATAAGGGCTCGTGCATGGCATTGCACACACACATAAGGGCTCGTGCATGGCATTGCACACACACATAAGAGCTCATGCATGGCATAGCACAGGAAGCACCAGTGCTGGTTTGATGTTTGAGTGAAACATCCCTAAAGAAGTGAAATTGCGGCAGAGCAGGAGCCGATTGCGCCTGTGGATTTGTATGGACTGCACATTAGTCTCTTTTGAAGGGGGTGAAGCTTCACTGCGGAGTTACTAAGCTAATTTTCGTTTTATAAGGTGCACATAAGAACATGCCAGCTATGGAACATATGAATCCTCATATTTATGAGCACAGATGCCTCATGTGGTCAAAAAGAGGTCTGAATGTCTGCCAGGTTTACACCAATTGTTTTCCAGTGATCAGACAGACATGGAGGCACACTGAGAAAAGAGGGAGTAATGTCTTCCAGGTTCACATCAAAAGTTTTTCCATTGATAGGCATTGAGGCACACAGAGAAAGGAACCAGTTTGGCAATTCCTTATTGCTTGCCTATGAAGGGCTTGGCAGGCTTGAGGCAGCACTCTGCATGTTGGCCCACTTTTTGGCAGTTGGAACAACCCCACATGTTCTGAATGTAGTTTTTTCCCACACATGCTCTGCATGAGGTGAAGTAATTGCATCCAGAAGGCATGGGATTGGTTTGGCTGCGAGGAAGTGGGACAACACGCAGAGCACTGCCCCGAGCCTGCTAAGCCCTATGCCGACAAGGGATAGCGATTGCCAAACCACCTCTTTCTGTGTGTGTGTGTGTGTGCGCGTGTGTGTTGCCAAAATGGTTGTGACTTCAGGCCTGAAGCGCCCTGCAGGTACAGGCAGTGCGGGCTGACTAGTTAGAAAAGGAAAAGGGAAGAACAAAACCATGTAGCCAGTGAAACGCTGCCCACATGAATGGAGGAAGTAGGCTGGCTACACAGTGATAGCTGGACCAGGCATTAATGACTGGTTGGTGGTTGTTTACAATGATAGTTGGTCCAGGCAGTCTGGCTATTACAGTGATTCTTGGTCCAGACTCCTCCTTGCTACCAAGGGAACCACATACACGGGACGCTTTGGCTTGCATTCCAGAAGCTTGCCAGATTTTGTCAGGCTCTACAGCTACTTTGGCACACGCCTAGCCATTTCGTTGGTCCATGTGCGCGTAAAGTTAGCGGCATGAATCCAATCCTTTTCTCGCCCTGCTTGGGGTTCACATCTCTGACTGGCATCTCAAAGAGGAGCCTCACTGTATACTCATCCTAGCACCAAGTTGATATGCATGGACTCCAGCACCCGACCCAAATTGCTTGCCCTCATTTGTGCTCACTTGCAGATCACTTGTCACTTGTGCTTTATTCACCAGTCAACCTTCACTCGCGCATGGTGCCCTCGCTTGTGCTTGCATGCACACACTTGCGCTCACTTGCAGATCGCACCTCACTTGTGCTCACTTGCAGGTCGCACCTCACTTGCGTCCTGCGCCCTCACTGCACTTGCTTGCGCACACTTGCAGATCACACCTCTGCTGGGCATCTTAGGAGTCTTGGCCAGGCAACACAACAGCACCCATGCCAGCAACACAACTCCACAGCCCCAGCCCAGAAAAGAAGCAGACATTGAACTGGGTCAGGCACTTGGACGCAAGCCAGAAGGGGACATGAGGGAACCTCCACTCGTGCGTTCAAAGGCCAACGATCACACCGTGCTCAAATCTCGTGACAAGGTCAGAGGCCATTCTGATACCGATGGTTGTACTGAGGTCGATAACCCCAAATACAACTCGCCTGGCAGGACGGCTGTGCAAGCACCAGAGGCAGCTGGCCACAGAGCATGGTGCACACTGCCGCACGTGTACTTGGTGCACTGCTGCCGTCATTTGGAGGAGCTGCAGCTGCTGGACACGCAGCTCTTGCAAGCCGCATGCAGGTGGGTCTGAGTGTTGGTGTGCGGGGACAAATGAACGAATTTGACAAGCAATGTCAACAAGACGGATCTGAAAGACTGTACTGGAGCTGCTTTCTGTGTCTGAGCATGGTGCGATGTTGATGCAATGACATTTTTTCAAGATACATTGCTTGACCCATTGATGGTCTGTCGGCCACGTTCTGTGCAAACACAAGCTGCCCAGGGCTCTGTAACGTGAGCATGACTGAAAGCAAAATTGCTTTTACGAGTTCTGCGCATGTGTACCTCTTTTGTACGTTATGCCTCCCTGGTGTAGCTCTGTTCTTGCCTATTCTATTCCCTAGACCTGGATTATGGCAAGGAAACAGAAGCTTGGGGGACTGTTGCTTATGCCTATTGAGCCTGCGCACTGTTGCTTTTGTCTATCGAGCTTGCGCACTATTACTTGTGCCTTTTGAGCCTGCACAATGTTGCTTATGCCTATTGAGCCTGCGCTCTTCAGAGCCTCACGAAAAAAAGAAAATAGAAACTGCGGAAAGAGAGTACAGGAAATGCAACAGAATCAGGCAGCGTGCATGCTGATGATATCCTGCTCCACTTCAGTGATCCTAGGTGACTGGCCTACACCTTTGCCCTATTGTTTATCACTGGAAGTACTTGCTTGAGCTCTCGGCTTAGCTGAAGACCTTACAAAGCTGCACCGCTGTCTTTTTTACCCTGATCTGGGGTGTGGATGCAGGGCTTCCAGCTGGCTACACCTCCACATTGCCTACACCGGCTTTGAGCTGGAGCACCATGCCAAGGGCCTTCCAGCAGACAAGGGCATGGTGGTTGCTGAACCTTCCAAGCCTCTGCCTAGCTTTCCTTCAGGCAAACCCCCCAGGTGCGCGACGCCAGCAGCGCATAAGAAACAAAGAAAAGAGGGAATTTCTACATAGGCAGGGATAACTCTCCCTACATTGATCGAGCGGTAGGAGGCATAAAGGATTCCAACAGCGCCAATGTAGCACCTCCCAAATAGCATCATCAATCAAGCATGCCTACTTGCTGCGCATGAATGCAAGATTGATTGGTGGAAGGGGACCAAAACTGCTCACCTGACCTCACATGGTATGCTGCGTACTGCATACACAAAACCATTTATGTTCTTTTTTCACACACACATACACACACGCGCGCACACACACACACACACACACAGACACACACACATACACACACGCGCGCACACGCACAGACACACACACACACACATACACACACGCGCGCACACACACACACACACACACACAGACACACACACATACACACACGCGCGCACACACACAGACACACACACACACACATACACACACGCGCGCACGCACACAGGCACACACACGTACACACATACACACATACACACACATACACACATACACACACACATACACACATACACACACATACACGCATACACACACATACACACATACACACACATACACACATACACACACATACACGCATACACACACATACATACACACACACTTGTAGCCTCCTGTATTCTCCCTGGCCCTTCACCCTCCGACCCGTGTTGCTCATATTGCCCTCACCTTTTTGGTGCACGCAGGCTCCTGTACCCCTCTCTGGGTCTCCACCCTCTGACCCATGTCGCCCACGCTGCCCTCACCTTTTTGGGAGCAGCTGTAGCAGGCCTGCTGCTCCCAGCCGTTATCTGCACGATGCTGGCCAGCGCAAATCAAAAGCAGCCGGGAGAGCTGATGGTGAGCACGCACCAATGGAAAGTGGCACCTGCTCCTTTACGTGACAAAACAAAGTGGCTTTTTGAGCAGGAATGTAGCATCCTTTGTGTGTGTACCCTGGAATATCCATTTCTACACAGACAGTCTCTTTCTTATGAGCAATACTTACGCAAATTCTAGTCTTGGATGACTGCATTTGCGCCCACGTTGCATCTTTGGAGCAGTGCACCATCCTTCAATCTGTCCCCGCCTCCTCAAGTACACCTTGCGTCCATACTCTGATGCATCCTGCCTGCATGCCCGTCTGTCATCCGTTAGGCCATCCATCATGCCTTCAACCTGCCCCCGCTTTCTTTTGTGCACCTTGCGTCCATACTCTGATGCATCCTGCCTGCATGCCCGTCTGTCATCCGTTAGGCCATCCATCATGCCTTCAACCTGCCCCCGCTTTCTTTTGTGCACCTTGCGTCCATACTCTGATGCATCCTGCCTGCATGCCCGTCTGTCATCCGTTAGGCCATCCATCATGCCTTCAACCTGCCCCCGCTTTCTTTTGTGCACCTTGCGTCCATACTCTGATGCATCCTGCCTGCATGCCAGTATGTCATCCGTTAGGCCATCCATCATCCATCATCCGTCAACCTGCCCCCGCTTTCTTTTGTGCACCTTGCGTCTATACTCTGATTCCTGCCTGCCATGCTTATTTTTCGTCGTGCTTATTTTTCGTCCTTGAAGCAGTCCATCATCCTTCAACTTGTCCCCACTTTCTTTTGTGCACCTTGCGTCTGTATCCTGAAACCTGCATGCATGCCCGTCTGTCACCTCACAAGCAGCAAGGCATCCTGCTGTCTGCTATACCTTTTTTTAAGGCCGTGTGTGGCATCCTGCACCATCCTGCACTTCATTCCCTTTTAAAGGCCGTGTGTGGCATCCTGCTGTCTGCTATACTTTTGCAAGGACATGTGTGGCATCCTGCACCATCCTGCGCTCCGTTCCCTTTGTTTTTAACGGCCGTTTGTGGCATCCTGCTGTCTGTCCCTTCTTGATTGATTGATGCTTTAGTTCATCAATTAGTCAATTGATTCACTTGTGGCACCTTCTGCTGTCTGTTGCCTCAATTGCAACACTGCACCCTGTGTTTCTGGCTCAGGCATTTTTGCCCGTTCATTATTTCTCCCTTGCAGTGGGCCATCGCCTGGCGTCTGTCCCCCTGACCCTGACCTTGTGCTTCCTGCATCTTGCACTTTGACCCATTCCATGTGCCCATTTGTCTTGATTTCTTGCAGTGGGGCATCATGGTGTCAGTCCTCATGGGCCTAGGTGCATTCCTGGCACCATTGCTCCTGCTTGTCTGTCTAGAAGGTATGCTGCTAATTGTGTAAATGATATGGTACAAGTTTTGAGGGCATGATGGTGTCTGCCTTCATGGGCCTCGGTGCCTGACCCTCCTTGTGTGCTCAGAAGGTGTGCAGTAATTAACAGTGTTAATTGTGCATGCACTATGCGCAGTGATAAACAGTGTTGATTGTGCATATATTATGGCATATATTCTTGGGGGCATGGTGTATTTTCATGGGCCTGGGTGCCTTCCTGGCACCATTCAAGGGTGATTGCTCCTCCTTGTGTTCTAAAAAGGTCTCCTGTGAATCACGTACATGATATGGAATATGTGTCTGGGGGCATGTTGGTGTCCGTCCTCATGAGCCTAGGTGCCTTCCTGGCACCATTGCTCCTCCTTGTCTGTTTAGGTGGTATGCTTTAAATCAAGTGTATATGACATATGTTTCAAGGGCATGATGGTTTCTGTTTTGATGGGCCTAGGTACCTTCCTGGCACCATTGCTCCTCCTTGTGCCTTCAGAAGGTGTGTTTATAATGTACATATTTCAGCACAAATATGCCTCAATTGGTGCCAGGGTATGCGTGTGTGTGTGTGTAAGCAAAGGCTGCAAACTTCACTCGCTCTCTGGTTCCTGGAGCTCCTATCACCGGCTTGGCAATGGCAACCTTAATGCTTTCTCACGCTTTGTTGGTCGCTGGAGGAGGTGGTGCCCCTTTGCGCAACACAGCCGCTCATTCAGATTCAGACATTCTAATGGGCTGCACAGGAGAATGGCACAGAGTTACTGAACAAAAGTGAGCGGCTGTGCTCGTGCCCAGGAAGCCGGTACAGAATGGCTCGCCATAAATGAGTGGCTTTGTGGTTCCGCACAGGGAAGCGCAATTGACACAGCAATGCACGCCCTTTTGTGCTTTTTTCATGCTTTTTTGAATGCTTGCAAAAGGCGGTGTGCCTTTGAAGCCAACTTGAGTAACGTAATATGAATGAGTGGCTGTGTGGTTGCACACAGGAAACCGACGCAGGCGCCATGCACACAGGGCCAGCTCTGCAGGCTGCTGCAGCTGTGGCCTGGAATGCTGCAGCTGTGCGGGGGAAAGTTGTGCGTGGTGGTGGGGCTGGTTGTTTGGGCAGCACAAGCCTCCACACAAATCCCCAAGATCTGGTGGGTTGGACTCTGGGGCAGGTGAGGTATCACACATACGCGCGCGTGCGCACACACACATGCACACGCACATGCAGTGCATGCACACACACACATGCACACACACATGCAGTGCATGCACACAAACATGCGTCCTTGTGTCATAAGAATCGCACAAACATGCGTCCTTGTGTCATAAAAATCACACAAACATGCGTCCTTGTGTCATAAGAATCGCACAACTTTTTGCGGCTGTACTTGTAGGCTGTCAAGACAGAAAAGGTCACAAAGGACATTTCTTTAAAGACCACGCCTACGAGACGTGTCCATGTGCATAAAATCAAGCTTTCCTAACAAGCAAGCAAGCTAGGGCCTCACCAAGCATCTTTTCCAAGCATGTCTTCCAAGCTTAGGATCTCGCCAAGCTATCTTTGCAGTGCAGAGGAAGCTAGGTCTCACTGAGCATCTTTTGCAGTGCAGATAACTTGTTTGCTGCACAATTAACGGATTTGCATCAGCATGACTGAGCTATTCTCTACAATAGATCATCTGTGTGTGCGCAACATTTGATTCTGTGCTTAGAAATTAATTGAGATGTGCCGGCTTACTGTACTTGAAGCAGAAGTTAGAGTAAAGTGGATGCTCAAGCGCGCACGTGCACGTGCACGTGCGCGCGCGCACACACACACACACACACACACACACACACGCACACACACGCACACACACACACGCACACACACACACACACACACACACACACACGCACACACACACGCACGCGCGCACACACACACACACACACGCACATGCACACGCACACGCACACACGTACACGCATGCATGCATGCATCTGCTCTGGAACTCGTTTGTTTCCTTCACCGCTTCAAACTGCATGTGCAGAGAGTGGGTTTGCGCCCCTCGTCCAGGCTAACTTGGAGCGCGACCGAGCAGAAAAGCGAAGCGCTAGAGAGGCAGGCACGCTGGAGGCTTCAAGCTTGAGGGTGAGGCCCAAGTTGAAACGGCTCGAGTTGAACCGCCTCAGTCCACGCGGCCATTTGGCTGGTGTAGAATTTTTTCTCCTTTCTCTGAAAGCGGCGCAATTTGAACAGGCTTGCGTTCAAACGGTTTAAAAAGAGAAAAAGAGAAAAGCTACGCAACTAGCCAATGGTCGGAAGCGTTCAGCAAAGAAGGCATTGAAAACCCCAACAGCTCAAGTCGAAATAAAGGCGAGGAGCACAGGGGGCATGGCGTTGAGCTTTGGGACAAAAAAAAGAGGAGGAACAAGAAAACTACGCCAGCCAGACAAAGCTGCATGTATTGGGAAGGGCTAGCAGTCAAAGCCTTTTCTCATCGGTTACCTGGAAATGCAACTCAAAGCCTCGGGAGATGAGACATGAATGGTGGGAAGGCAGCAGGGCCAAGGAGTAGGGGTTTCAGTGGATGTAGCATTCTTGGATACGATAGGATAGGATAGGATAGGATAGGATAGGATAGGGTTTCAGTGGATGCAGCATCCTTGGGTAGGATAGGATAGGATAGGATAGGATAGGGTAGGGTTTCAGTGGATGCAGCATCCTTGGATAGGATAGGATAGGATAGGATAGGATAGGGTTTCAGTGGATGCAGCATTCTTGGATAGGATAGGATAGGGTTACATAGCTGCAGCATTCTTGGAGCAAGAGCTGGTCAAACCAAAAATGGAGCATGTGGATGTGAAAGCAAAGGATCAAGGTTGTACTAACAAGGCTCAAGGTTAAAGCGCTGAAGAATCAATCAAGCATGCATGCTTTATTGTGTCAATCAAGCATGTGTGCTGTATGTGGATATGCAAGTCAGGATTAAGGCACAAGTGCGTAAGGGAAAATCAAGCATGCGTGCTTTGCTAAAATATCTGCACCTGCTGAGAGCTACGCTGCTTGAAACTTGAAAAACGTTACATCATGCTTGATACTCACAAAATGTCGTTCAGTGCTTCTGATTGAGCTATGCCCCATGTGTTCCCAAGAACTGGCACTCCTATTTTGCCTTTTCTCAGTCCCTCTTTTTACAGCTGCTCTGTACTGTCACTATCAGTTGACAAGTTTGACACGTTTGCTGCTTCACCTTACCTAAAACTGTGTATGGGGTACAGGTGCTGCCTGGGTATGTACTGGCTTGGGGCGACAACCCGTCAAATAGGTAAGCACAACACTGATCAGGATCACAGGTGTCAATAGGTATCAGTCTGATCAGGTATAAATAGGTAGCGAGACACTGATCAGGATCACAGGTATCAATAGGTAAGCAAACACTAGTCAGGATCACACAGCAGCTCTTGACGTGTTCTTCTGGCCGTGTTGGTGGCCTGTGTGCAATTGTGGCATGTGTGCACTCCTAGCCATGTTGGTGGCCATCTGTGTGCAAGCTGTGTGCGCTCCTTGCCATGTGGGCGGCCAGTGTGCTGTGGTGGCCTGTGTGCAGCTCTTGCAATGTTGGTGACCTGTGTGCACTTCCTTCCATGTTGGTGGCCTGTGTGCTGTGGTGGCTTGTATGCAGCTCTTGCCATCTTGGCTACCTGTGGGCTGTTCTTGCCATCTTGGCGGCATGTACACACTTCTAGCCATGTTGGTGGCCTGTGTGCAGTGGTGGCCTGTGTCCACTTCTTGCCATGTCAGTGATCTGCGTGCACTTCCTTCCATGTTGGTGGCCTGTGTGCAGTGGTGGCCTGTGTCCACTTCTTGCCATGTCAGTGATCTGTGTGCACTTCCTTCCATGTTGGTGGCCTGTGTGCAGTGGTGACCTGTGTCCACTTCTTGCCATGTCAGTGATCTGTGTGCACTTCCTTCCATGTTGGTGGCCTGTGTGCAGTTGTGGCCTGTGTCCACTTCTTGCCATGTCAGTGATCTGTGTGCAAGCAGTGTGCGCTCCTTGCCATGTGGGCGGCCTGTGTGCTATGGTGGCCTGTGTGCAGCTCTTGCCATGTTGGTGATCTGTGTGCAGTCGTGTTTTACCCTGTCATAAGCCTCAGAGGTCATCGTATGTCATCAAAACCCTCTCAGATGCAGATCTGCCCCCCCAAAATACATTTGCTGCGCTCTTGAGAGAGAGAGAGAGAGAGAGAGAGAGAGAGAGAGAGAGAAGGGAAACTCCCACCTAACAGCTGCCAACCCCTGTGCAATCATGGCAGAGTCCCCTTGAAAGACACACACACACACACACACACACACACACACACACACACACACACACACACACACACACGCGCGCACACACGCACACACACACACACACACACACGCACACGCACACATACACACACATGTGCACGCAAGGCCCACCTCCACGCCTTTCCCTGCACCCAGTTATTTTTTACAATAAGAACTGTTGATCAGCAAGGAAGAGTGGTCCCTTCAAACTCCATAAACCCTGTCCAACAGTCCACCTCTGCCTGCAGAGTCCCCCTCCAATGGCACTCTTGCTAGCAGCGAGGAAGCAGTAAGGTGTCTTGATTGAAGGCTTTTTCACTGAATTGAAACTGAATTGAAACAATGGAACACACACACACACGTGCATGCATGAACTCTCCACCTTTGCTTACAGGATACCCCTCCACAGGGGCCGCCCTCCGTTGGCCTCCCTGCTCCGTTGTATCCAAGACCAGCACAGCAGGAGCAGCAATAGCCCCCGCAACAGAGATGCCGGGGACGTGGAGATGGGTGAACAGGGGGCGGATCAGCAGCAGCAGCAGCAACAGCTCGCTGGTGCTCATGGCAGGGATGGTTATGGTGGCACACGTCGCTCGTCCCTCAGCCAGGACACGCCCCTGTTCACAGGAATGCAGCCCCAAGCAGCTGAGCGTGGTGCGGTGCTACCATCCCAGACACGAGCGCGGAGCTCCCTCTTTCACAGCAACGGTGGTGGTGGCGCAGGTGATAGCATAGGCGAGGTGGGGCTGCCTGGGAGCATGCTTGGAGATGGCTTTGTGGAGGCAAACATGGATGCAGTGCCCCTCTTAGGCCAATCCAACGGGGAGGCTAGCGTGGACCCCATCCCTGCAAAGCATGGTGAGGCAGACATGTGTAGTGGTGGGACTTGGGGGGGTACTGCTGCTGGACAAGGACGTGGCAGCAGCAGCGGCGGTGTCAGCACGCTCAGCAGCAGGGCGTGGGGAGCGGAGCTGCCACAGCTGGGAAGGGAGGGTCTGCAAGTGTGGGTGGGAGGGCCTGAGGCCCTGTGGCAAGGTGCGTGTGCTGCGTGTGAAGGACTGAATAAAGAGAAGAGCGAGGGCCCGTGGCTGCATGCAGTGCGCGTGGCGCACCTGCATTGAGGCTACTGAGTGGTGCAGAAGCAAAAGGCGTCAGGGCTACCATGATTGAGAAAAACAAATACATGTTTTACTCCTTTTTGTTGGATAAACCCCCAAGATTTTTGACCAATCTTCATTCTGGCTAGGTGACACTGTGACCTAGTTTGGAAGTTATCTGGCCTCAGTCCTCTGTAGTGGACTTCCTGTTCCTTAAATTTGGACTTGGTTTGACACGCGGTGTTTATTCGGGCCTTTAAAAAAAGGAGTCTGAGCGATGGGAGGCTGCCCTCATTTATTGCGAAAGACTTACAATGAAGGGAATGCATGTTCGAGCATGCTGTTTTTGTTTGTTGGAAACTGAGTATTTTTCTCGCTTTCCATGCTCAATTTTGACCTGATGGTTGCAACTTCCTTCTCTATTAGGATCAATACCTTTTGCTTGGGCTTTGTAACATTGGGTTGGTGTTGTACCTGCAAGAGATGTTCCTCAGCAAACCCTCTAAACACCTCGTGGCCGCCATGGCCAAAAAGCTTTGACACTGATAGAGGTCTCTGTGTTTTCCCTTTCGCTGTTACCGGTATTCTTCCTTACTGCATAGTAACTTCTGTGAATTCAAAGGTGCGTCTGTAATGGTACAAGAAGAAGCCTGGGTGCCTTGCAAGACGAATAGGACCAGTGCTGTTAGTCAGGCTGGATGCCTTGCGATATGAAAAGAACCAGTGCTTGAGGAGATATCCGGTGTGATCACAAACGAAGTGCGCAGGAAGCCATCATGGCTATGATAAGGATGGGGTGCAAGTCCCCCGTTCCGCAACATAGGAATAGGAAGGTGCCAAAGTGGCATCCGGCCACCAGTCTTGGCCTGGTCCTTATGGCCTAGCGCAATCGTCTCGTTGCAGCGTCAACAAGGGAGACTGAATGGAAACGAGAAAGAAAAGACTTAGCAGGCCAAGACGGGTTGCCAACAGTAGAGAAGTGCTCCTTTGCTAGCCAGTAAGCTCAGGGATACAAGAGGGCGTGCAGCCCAAAATCCTGGCTGGTCGGGTACTTGTGTGGCACATCTGATAGCACTTCCTGCACTCTGCTCAGGTAGCTTTTCTTCTTTGTAGCTTTGTGGTGGAGGAGGCTCACGGCTCTTTTGAGCCACTGTGTCTCCTTTTCCTTAATTGATGTAGGGAGAGTTTCCTCTGCCTACGTAGTTTTTCTTTTCTTTTATTTTCAGGTGCATTGGATCATGAACGTGGAACATGAACAAATTTGTGCATAAACGCAATCATCAAGCACTCAACCTATGCTTCATATGGTAATAAAATTCACAAGGTGTACTATGGAAATATGCCTTCAGCCAGTAAGTTTGGCTGCTCAGCTTTGTAAGTCAAATAGATCCAAGCAAGGAAAAAATCATCATCTCACTAGAGCAGGAATAAGCAGAAAGAATATGTACATGGCAAGCAGGTGTAACTCAGGACAAAAAAGAAAAAAGGAGAGAAAAAGCTACGTAGGCAGAGAAAACTCTCCCTATGTAGGGTATACATCAATTAAGGAAAGAGATTGAGATTTAGATTTACTCGAGGGGACCTTCAGCCAGACTGTTCGGCTGATCGGCCTGTGACTGGTCCTTGCCAGCCAACATAATGTCCATAAGCTCAGAAACAAACGAAAAAAGCTTGTTGTTGTGTTGCAAGAGGAAATCATAAGCATCCTGAACACTGACTTGTTGTAAAAAAGGGTGCTCCATTAAAAATCACCAGAGAAACAATTGAGCAGGTACGCGTACTTTCTTCTCAAAGCACAAACATCTGCGTCTCTGCACACCAAAAGGGCATGAGCCTCATCTTGAATCTCATCACAAGGACAGCGATCACACAAAAGAGTGTTCTGAGTATCCCAACTTGAAGCTGCTGTCTCCACCTTCAGTGTGTGTGCCCTAAGTCTGAAACAGCTAACATTCCTCATGACATGTGGAGACAGATCCAAATGCATGTGCCTTGGTAATCGGGCAGGGGCACGCACTTTATGGTCAAAAGGCACTGCAAAAACAGATTAGTAAGTTGCTAGCTTACTATATGCGTCCCGCAGGTTCACTCCCTCAACATCTCTCCACACTGCCCGCAGCCTGTGTCTGAGGTCATCAGTAAACTCTTGAATAGGGATAGGAGTGCCCTGCCGCAGAGCTTGCACAAAGGAATCACAGCGCCGTAAGCCTTGAAAAGCATCTAAAACTTGAGCAGTCCAGCAGGCTGGCTCACGCGGATGAATATTCAAATCTGCTTTCAACACTATTCTCAACGTTTCACTGTTAGACCTCAGCATGCTATTATACATTTTGACAACAGACCTAAACCAGTAAAACTGAAGTGGCTCATGACCACACTCCCTCAGGACAGCCCAGTTTGTAGTGGTACGCTTAACACCCAGCGTGCTCTTAAGATAACTCATGTGCCGCACTTGCAGATCACTTGCAAATTCCTTGCCCACTTTAATGTGTTCAGTGCCCCACACTTGGCCTGCATACATTCCAGCTGGAACCACTTGCGTCTTCCCAAGCCGCAGAGACACGTACGGCCTATTTGCCAGAAAATTCTCACGAACAAATTGACGAACTCAGAATGCAGACGCCATGAAGGGCCCAGTTGCATGCTCAGAGGACTTGGCCATGCACATGCACTTGTGAAACATCATGCCGAGGTATCTAAAAGACTCCTGCCCTGTAGAGACATACTTGTGTGCATATGCATGCACAAGCGCAATCACAACACAGCACCAAACCACTCCCTAAGGCTGAAATCTCTTACAAATGATAACCAAACCTCTGTGCTCTCACATAGGCATGCCTTACAACTGCAAGTTGTGCTGCATGGTGCACGCAGCGTGCAAGTGCATGTGCGTGCACACACTTAAAAGCCCATTTGTCCACACACACACGACCATTCTTCACCAAACCGCTTGCAATGCAGCCGTGAGTACATGCCTCACATCCCTGTGCAAGACTGTGAAGTGTTGGAGCAGTGTGGCGTAAGAAAAACAGTCCCTCTCACTAACCATGCCTGCATCTCCATGGGGAAGGGGGGGTGCAGGGGGGGCTGCGTCCCCCCTGCCTGATTCATTTCATTTAACCTGATGAATAGCATGGATGATTAGTTCCTTTACAGGTGCATGCAACCTCTTGTAAGTGATTGCCAAACCTCTGTGCACTCGCCCAGGCATACCTTACAACTGCAACTTGTGCTGCATGGTGCATACTGTTTGCATGTGCGTGCACTCACTCAAAAGCCCATTTGTCCACACACCATTCTTCACCAAACCACTTGCAATGCAGCCGTGAGTACATGCCTTAAATCCCTGTGCAAGACTGTAAATTGTTGGAGCAGTGTGGCGAAAACAGTCCGTCTCGCACCGCACAACAAACCACAGTGTGCTGCCAAGGCCAAAGGCAGCCTTTACTCATGATTGCATCAATTCATTTCTGTAACGGAGTTGTTTGTTGCATCAATTTATTTCTGAAACGGAGTTGTCTGGAGATGTGCGAACGAATCAGCAAACTCCACTTCTGCAACGAACGAACTACAGGCCACACCCTGCGGTTAAGGTAGTTAGTGCACTACCACCACGTGGTGTTCCCCATCAAATATGTCCCCTAGCTCCAGCTCATTTTCAAATGTGAGTAGACCGTTAGACTTGCACGGATGTCATGTTTCCAACGCTCTATTCAAATCCACTGGCATGTCTAGAATGAGGGCGCCAGAGGGTAAAACAACAAGAGGACGATATAATTGCCGAACGGAAAATGGGTACTTAACTTTAATTTTCTGTTCCATTACTATGGCCATGGGGGGAGCCAATGTCGTGTTCGCGTGCATTGCGGGTGAAATTTTTTCCCGGTTTGGGAAATTTGTAAACATTCGGAAATTTTTTGAATGCGCAGTCTAATTGCGTATTTTTGGCCCGGAGCGATGTACATCTTGATACGAGCATTCAGAGGGCAGAGGCTTTTCATGTCACTTAAAAACGCAATTATGATTTTGATTGCGTAAAATATTGTCGCTGGTTGATGTAGGGTTAGGTATCGAAGTTGGGTACCATCCATCATTTAAAAAAAGAGAACTTCTCCTACCAATAAAAAAAATCAAAAGGAAACGTTTAAAGGGCTCTCGACGACCACGCTAAGAGGTATGTTCGTGGTGTTCGCCTGCTGTTGGCAATGTTTGCACCTCCTTGGGCCGACCCTGCATGTGCATGTTTGGCTACTGTACTTTATTCGGACTGTTCAGGAGGCTGCTGGGGGATTGCTGAGGATTTCCTTGCTCTGCACTAAGACCCAGCTAGCTGCAGCCCTGACACTCCTGCTCACCTGCAAGCTTCAGCTTATCCCTGATGGCTCCCCCATTTGCCTGATACAGGTCCTGCCTCTTTTCCTTTTATGTGAGCACGGATGCACACACACACAGCAATGATGCAAACCATTGGAGGGTGTGCTTTTATCCAGCATGCCTGTGCAATCTTTTGCATGTTACATACAGTATGGATGTCTTCTCAGATTCATATCATCAACCTGAACGCAGGAAGTTGGCAATGCATCACTTGTATGGTCTTTGGTTTGTCCTGATTCCTGCAGTGCCTGCTCTGACACCCCCTGCTGGCCACCCTTTCCTAGCACAGTTCCCTGAGAAGCAAAATGGGTGAGTCTTTATGAATGAATACAATGTGATGCTTCTTTGCTTGGTATCAAAAGATTGGCTTCACATGATCTAAACAGTGTGTGAGGATGCCATCTCAAGAGGAGAGGAAGAAATGTTGGCAGCAGCACAGCACACTCCACGGGGCATTTGCTTGACCTAGACATGTTTATCTGTTTCGGCAGCACAATTAATTTCATGAAGTATCATGGAGCAACCTGGGATACACTCGTCACTTGTGCAGGAGCAGTGGAGCCCACCCTTCTGATCCTCCCTGACGATACAATAGGCACGATATATGCCTGCTTGGCTGATGACATAGAGAGCAGGAAAGCGTTGCGACAATCGTGTTCTACTTTGCACAGGCAAGTTTGGAGTTGACTGGAGTTTGTAATAGGCGATACAATGGTTGCAAGCTGATTGGCGCTTACCCACTTGCTCATCACTGCTAGATTCACCAGCAAGGGGCGTGGCACACATGTCTCAAAGGGAGCATCCTCTGTTCCTAGTTGACCAAAATTGCTTCCATTGCTTCCTTCACTCAGGTCCCGTGCCATAAATGCACAAATCCACTCCTTCACTCTGGCCGAGACACGCGATGTACAGAGCATAACATCGGCTTTCCCCAAGCACGCAACGCTGAAAACCCTTGAGCTTACTGGCATTTCTTTCGACAAGCCCTTGCTCCAGAAGTGCTTGTCCAATCCTCGTCTAATGGAACGCTTGTCCACTGTGGTGGAGATTAGGCTGGTGGTGAGTGCACCTAGTGGGACTTGCCATTTACACTTGCTGTCAGCAGGTGACTGTCGCATGCTAGTTGCCGTCTAATGTAGACTTTTCACTCTTTTTATCACTCAAGCATCAGGCAGCTTTGCCCCATGTAGCACGTGTTGTCGAACCACAATTGAGAATGTGTATGCAGGCCTATAGCACAGATCCACGTTTACAATAGGGGTAAACATCGCATTGTGGAGATTTTGACAGTTTCTAAGCAACAGGTGCATCTTCTGCCCTCGGAATGTTATCTCTACAATCTTGCTTGATGATCAATTGTTATGTTTGTATGATGTGATGAATTCAGAAATGTGAATAGGTATTTTCACAGCATTTAAGGCCGAAGGTGAAGCAAACAAGGAAACCTTCCGTCTTTTTCCCTCCTATGCAGGGCTGCGAGCTAAAGGAAGGTGCTGCAACCCTCATGCCTAAAATATTTTCTGGATTAAGAGCCCTGCACATCGTGGACTGCTCGTCCTCATGTCAATTTCTTGTGGGCATCCAGGATCCACGAGAGCTGCATTCATTGAAGGTTGCAGGTACAGAATCAGTCCTGGTGACAAGTATCCTGCAGGCCATCCCGAGGTTTGAGTGCCTGCAAAGTCTGGAGGTCTCTACATTTTCATCAAAAACCGCAAAAGTAGATGTTAACATGCTTGGTTCTTTGTATCAGCTGAAAAAGTTGATCTTGTTTGATTTTGGAGAAAGAATCGAGTTCATTCACGCAGACAGCCTCCTCACTAGCCTGCAGCAGCTGTCATGTCTGCATATTAGTGGTGGACTGCCCAGCTTACAGAACGCCTGCAGTACACTTGTTATTCTGCGTGTGGGAAAGGTGTATGTGTCAATGCCAGCTCTGGCTTTTGAATACCTTCCCAACTTAAAATCTTTTGATTTTTGTGGCATTGTTCTGGATGGAGCGAGCCACAGCATTGTCGGCAAAGTCAAAGACCTTGTGGAGTGGCTGAGCAAGGGACCATGCAGAGCATATGCAGTGAACGATGAAGAAGGTTTTTCTTTGGAAGGCATTGAAGGCGAGTTTGAATCATCCACATGCACCTCTGTGCTAGCTGCCTTGGAACCATTACGGATATGCATGTCAAGTATTGAGTATATTAAAGTCATAGACTTTAACTTGAATGCAGAAGGATGGAAGGAAATGGGGGCATTGTTTAAAAATGCCTCGTACTTGCAAGGGATTGATGTAGAGTTTGACAACAATGTGGGATTGGTCAATGCTGTTCAAGCTTTGCAGCACTTGAAGAAAATTGAGCTTTGCAATGAATCGATCAAGGTGATCCCGGATGACCTATTTGCAGCACTGATACATGCACAACTTGTGTCCAGTCCACTGGATATAATCATAGATTCATTCGAAAAGGATGAGGCCCAAGAGGCTCAGGAAGAGGTCTTGAAAAAGCAGTGGGACAGTGTCTGTGCAAGTATTTTGCAGCCACCATGTGCTTCTCTCAATTTTGGATGATCTTCTGCCATCATCATGGAAAAACCTCCGGCTCCACAAAGGAACACAGAACATGCAAAGTTGCATAGTTGTGCCACATGTCATTTTTCCTCTAATCTTATTGAACAACAAATTTTTGCGCAGTCGAGTCGCGTGACCAGTTCTATGCCCTCTTTTCCTGCATCCTAGCTCATTCGCTCCTTTGATTGTGCAGCAGCTTTGTTGGAAATAGATGCTGCGGTAGATGAGGCGCTTCAAGGCTAACATTCTTTTGAAGATGAGGTATAATTGCAAGGGAATATTTTCTAAGGGTGCGCAGCCTTTAGCTTTTGGACAATTTTCTTCTTTTTCCTACCAATACGATTGATTTGAGCTCACTGGACAGGGTCTGCCTGACAGGCGTATTGCAGCCAACGTTTTTAGGTCCCTGGTGGGTGCCGGTATGCTCAGAGGTAGACATCCATGCTTGCTTTTTCTCTTGGTGTGTGTGGTGTGGCCCTGCCTTCTAAGATGGGTGACCTTTCCATAGCGCACGCGGCCAGACTTGGACCGCGCATCTTTCTTTCTTCTTTCCTTCCTTTCTTCTTCTAACTTTCTTTCTCTCTTGACTGCGGCATTTCTTGCACTTCCTGTAAATTTTTTGCTCACCCGGCAAACGACATCGAATAAGCCCTGGCCTTGAAGCATAGTATTTTGGGCAACATGCTTTTTACTTTCCCTTGCATTTCCCTGCTTAGCATTGCGAGAAGAGAACGCTGATTTAGATTTAGATTTACACGGGGGGACCTTCAGCCAGACTGTTCGGCTGATCGGCCTGTGACTGGTCCTCGCAACAAGGGTTAAGGGTTACAAGGGGTTGGCCTACAGCCCGAAAATCTGGCTGATCGGCTGCTGGTGAAACATTCTCATCCAGCATCAAAAATTGAAACCAGTTCAGACACAAATTTTGAAAATCTGTGTCAGTCTTGATTTAAAAAAGCATTGACCTCAAGATTAGTCACAACGTGAAAGCTCGCCAAGAAAGGAACAAAATCAGTCTTTGGAAGCTGGGCAAAAGTGTGTAACGGTTTAAAAGGATCAATGAACAGGTCCTTGTATTTTCTGCGCAGCTCACACAACTCACAGCAATTGCAGTAGAAAAGAACATGTTTCTCGTCCTGGACTTCAGCACATCCACACTTATCACAAATATTTGAACCACCCAACCATTTACAGGACTCGACCTTCAAGCAGTGGGCACGAAGCCTAAACCTACTCACATTCCTCATGACTCCTTTATCCAAATCCTTAAACAAATATGATGGGATACAGAAGGGTGTGCGTGGTGTTAGATTCAAAGGTTTCCCACACCAATGATGGTAAGTCACTGCTTTTCTGTTCACCTCTCGGGGACTTAGGGCGTCTGCTTCCCTCCAAACCTTCTGCTGTCTGTACCTCAAATCCCCTAAAAAATCCTGCATGGGTATCTTGGAAGCACTCAGTAATTTCTGTTTAAACACCTCTTCATTGCGCATGCCATTAAATGACTTAGATACATGTGCAGACCAACAAGACTCATCCATATCAGCAAGGTGTAAACCTGCCTTCAGCACTTGGCATAATGTTTTACTGTTAGAATTGAGCATATTGTTGAAAAATTTAACAGTAGCCCTAAACCAATAAAACTGTAAGGGCTCTTGACCACACTCTCTCAATACTGGCCAGTTCGTGGCAGTACTTTTCACACCTAGAAAACGCCTTAGAGAGCATAATTGCCTTTTTTGCAAATGGCTTTTGAATTCACTGCCTTCTCGTAAGTACTCTGTACCCCACACTTGGCACGCGTACATCCCAGCCGGAATGCCATACACCTTAGAGAGCCAAATCAGAGCATGCGGCCTATTCTTTAGATCATGTTCATGCACAAATTCCTTGATCCTTTGCTGGGCAGCCATGTAAGGCCGCACTGCATGCTCCTCAGACACCTTCAGGTTCATGTGCTTGTCCACAAGCATACCGAGGTATCTAAACTGCTCTTTCTCTGGAAGAGCCATGTCTCCATACATGAAAGTAGGCAGAGAAGAACACGACCTACTATTAAAATGCATGACCTCTGACTTTGATGTATTGACAGTCAGCCCCTTTCTCATTGCATAAGCTCGTAATCTATTCAGCATAACTTGCATTTCACCTGGGTCATTGGTAGTTAAACTCAAGTCGTCTGCATATAGCATGTATGAAACGCCATTCATTCCATCCCCTGTCACAGCACCTCTGATACCTTCACTAATATCTCTGCCCATATCATTGATGTATAGAGAAAACAGGAGAGGGGACAGGGGACAACCTTGCTTGACTCCATTTGTTGGACGCACACTTGCCCTTTTATCCCCATCCATCAGAATATATTCATCATCCTGGTACATTTCCTTAATTGACCGGAGAAGTAATGCAGGCATTCGCCAGCCAACATAATGTCCATAAGCTCAGAAACAAACGAAAAAAGCTTGTTGTTGTGTTGCAAGAGGAAATCAGAAGCATCCTGGACACTGGCTTGTTGTAAATGATGGTTACAATGGGGGGTGACCTTCAGCCAGGTCGTTTGGCTGATCGGCTTGTGGCTGGTCTCTGCCAGCCAAAAATAAATCCATAAGCTCAGACACAAAAAAGGAAAGCTTTGCGTTTTGCTGATGAAGGAACTGATGAACAAATTGGGAGCTCACTTGATGCAGTAAAAAAGGTTGCGTCTCAAGAATATCCTGGAAGTAAGGTTCAAGAATCACTTGATACTTGTGGCGCAGAGAACAAACGTGTTCATCAGTACAGTTAAAAAGGACATGTGCTTCATCTTGAGTTTGGTTGCAAGGACACCTGTCACACAGAGAGGTACCATCATCCTGCCAAACAGCCGATTCAACTTTCAAAGTATGAGCACGAAGCCGGAACCTGCTCACATTACGCATAACTTGCTTAGGCAAATCCAAAAAAAGGTACCAAGGCAGGTGTGCATAGGTTTGGCGAGCGTTGCAAGCAAAAGGAGTAGCAAACCAAGCTTGGTAAGTAGCTAGTTTGTTGTTGTTTCCCCTTGGATCCACTGACTCAGCTTCTCTCCAAACTCCTTGCAATCTGTATCTCAAGTCTGCACTAAAATCATTCATGGAAATGGCACCTCCTGACCTCACAGCCTGCTCAAAAATTTCAGAAGCACGCAAACCTTAAAAGGCTTGAATTAACTGCGCTGTCCAGCACTTGTCATCCTTAGGTTGTAACTTCAAATCGGCTTGCATAACACGGCGTAAAGTACTACTATTTGTACCAAGCATGCTGTTGTACAGCTTGACTACAGCTCTAAACCAATAGTACGGCAGTGGTTGATGCCTACATTCTCTCAAAACAGCCCAGTTAGTGGTAGTTCACTTCACACCCAAGGTACCTTTCAAGAAATTCAGATGCAAAGTTTGCAGAGCACTAGAGAACTCTTTGCCTGCCTGCATGAAACCTGTACCCCACACCTGACTTGCGTACATACCAGCTAGAATAACATACGTCTTTGCAAGCCACAAGGAAGCATGCGGCCTATCGGCAAGTGTGTGCTCACGTACAAAACGACGAATCCTATAAGCAGATGTAAGCATAGCACGAGCTGCATTTTCTGCCGATTTAGCCATGTTCAAGGTCCTGTAAAACATCATGCCAAGATATTTAAACGAGTCCTTATGAGCAAGCGTGTCACTGCCAATCGTAAAAACAGGGAGATTATTTCCTTTTGAGTTGAAGTGCACAACCTCTGACTTTAAGGTGTTGATAACGATATGCTTCTTCCTAGCATACACATTCAGCCTGCTAGCATGCACAAAAAACTCCACAAGGCTGTAGTGTTAGGAAAATACACTTTTGTATTTCCACAAGCACAGAAAGATTAAGAACAGCACCGCTCTGAAAAAAGATCCAAGAGGCCATAGTAAATGTGTTATTTTCTGCTTTGCACTTCAGTTCTCTGCATCCACTGTTAAAGATGCAATGCAATGCTTCAGGAAGGGTAACCGCCGATACAGCCTGGTGAGTGCACATGTCAAAGAAGGTATCAACTGCGCTGCCTTGCTTGAATCTCTTCAGCAGATAAGTACCCTCTGTAATCTCTCCAAGACATGGCACGGGGTATGGGCGACCCTTGAGGACCCCCATACACCCCCCCATGCCTCCTATTAGGGACCCATGCTGCTTTTATTGCCTGCGCAGTCTTATGTGCTTGAACTTGGGTCTTTTGGTCTGCAGTATGTCCATGCCTCTTGGCTCCTCCAAAGCCACCTGCGTGCATTTCTTGTACAGGTGTTGCTGCTCCTGCTGCTGGGGGGAGGGCAGTGTTGGTGCTGGACAGGGTTGGGCTCTTGGCTGGTGCGCTTCCGCTTGGTGGGAGTGACTGGGGCTCCGCTTGCTACAGCTGCTGTCGCTCCTGCTGCTGTCGTTCCTGCTGCCGCTGTTTGTGCCGGTGGTGGGGCAGGCAAAGTAGGTGCTTGCGCTGCTGGCCTTGCTGCTGCTGCTGCTGGTGATGGCGGAGGAGGCTTGAGTAGCTGCTTGAGCTGCTGCCCCAGTCGGCCTGCATTGAGGTGCGGGAAGGGCTTGCCAGGGTTGGGGATGCGGCCTGAAGGCAGGTGCTGGCGGAAGGGGTAGGGAACCAGCTCCCCCTCACCAAGTTTGACCACAATTGCTTTTCCCCTGACTTGCACAACCAGTTCCTCCCCATACCTACACTGTCCCCTTTGCTCTTTCATCAAGGGACAGCACACACTAAAAATACCCCCCAGTAAGCAAAGAGCATGTCTGGTGTTAATGATAGTGGTTAGTCCCTGTATGGCATGACAGCTCAGCTTGGAAGCTAGGGATTTTGCTTTGTGTTTGGATAGGCCCAAATTGACAAGAGGTTTGATTGTGTACTCATTGTAAATAGTGCCAGCCACACCAATCAGGATGATGTGTAGAGTCACTTTGTTGTTCCTGTTTGGATTCCTTGAGCTGCGGGTTTTAAGTCTGGTTGTAGTGTGAGCATGCTGAGTTGCTGCAGTTTCTAAAGTGATGAAGGGGTTGGTGTCTGGACAAAAATCCAGTTCAACAAGGTGAATGTCTCTGTCTTGAGGAGGGATTTTAGAGGGATCAAGGTGAGCTTGTCTGCCTGGGATAGATCTCACAAAGATTACATCAGGGCGGCTCTGGTGCCAAGCAGAGGAGCCAGTACCATAAGGAAAAATCCAGTCTGGAATGGTTCGTGAGATGTTTTCTGGAACTCGTATCCCCTGATCCAAGAGTCTCTCATTACGGCAGACATCCATACCAATAAGGGATGAGTCAAACCTGCCTTTGCTAAGGGCTTTAACACAGAAGCTAAGGCCAACATGGTGTCTGTTGGTGTGCATACCACTCATAGTTGGATTTGGACATCTGAGAACAACATGATTAATGCTATCCATGTCGTCACAGAGCGGACACCTTTCAGAGGTGGGAGATTTGTTGAATCTGTTGGCATGCTTTTGTGTGTAGATTGTCCCTGTGCAGAATTTGATTACATTTATCTGTTGTTTGAGGGTGATCTTAGGAGTAGACCAGAAGGAGTTGCTGATTTCCTTGTTAGCAAGTCGACAGGTTGGGTTGTGAGCTTCTATATAGCAGTGGTGATTGGGGAATTGGGTTGTATGGCATGGTTGAGCCTCTGCCAGCTACTGTAATGGTAGCCAGAGGTATCAGCAGAGCCTAGTTTGTGCTTTGTATGCATGTATAATTTAAGTGTGTCGGTCAGGTTGTTGAGGTAGTGGGTCGGGAAAGCGTGGGAGCGGTGCAGGCTACCATTTCGTCCGTGTGACGTCTTCAATGAGAGCCAGTAAAAATCGTGGAATGGGTCCCAGGCATGTGGGAGTTCAATGTCTGTGGTGGCCGTGAGAGCTGCAGACCGTGCGCAGGCGTCAGCCCCCTCATTACCAATAATGCCAGAATGGGCTTTAACTTTGTAGAAATGAAAAGGATGAGGGGAGTGCTCTAATTTGGTTGATATAGCACAAATGAGCTCTGCATGTAGGTGATACCTCATGCGCATTGGATTGAGAGTTTGTTAGCAAATCTGGGAAATGCAGGATGCACTATCAGAGGCAATGTCAGCTTGCCCTTGTTGGAGTGCCACAAGAATACCTGCAAGTTCTGCTCTTTTGATGGTATTTGTAGGTCCACGGCCATTGGGTTTTATGTGCAGCTGCAAGTGTTGGGAGGGTGGACAAGTGTCCCTTCCCGGTTTGTAAACACCTGAACCAGAAAGTGGTGGGGAGTCATCATCTTTGCGTTTGATTACACTGCCATCAGTGTCAGTGATTTCTTTCCAGTCTTTGATCTTAGGTGTGAACATCTTTCTGTAGTTGGCAGGTATGAAAGCTGCCTTAGCCTGAGGGCTCTTGTGTGAACAGTTATGTGTGTCAGGGGGGAGTGATTGGAATTTCTTTTTCCAAGTGTTTGATGCGAGGTGTTGGTGGGTGCTCAGTGCCGTGGCAGGATTTGGACGATCCAGGGGTAGCCAGTGAGCTGTTAATACATCTTGGTTGAGGAGTTGGAACCAGTCTTTGTTTGCACTGTCAAGTGCTTCTCTAGCATTACAATTCCAGATAACAATGAGTTGCATAGGATAAGAAGGTAGGGTGGGGTTAGGCATAGCATCGAACCAGTGTTGGGGTGTCTGGAATCGGATGTTTCCTGCAGGGAATTTGGCAAGCACTTTTGCAAGATCTGGGTAATGATTAAGTCAACTTATGTAGGCATTGCAACGAAGCCTCTCCAGTGGGGCAGAAGCATGAAGGTGGCAACTGGCTCAGTGGTTTGGAGGGAGGAGTGTACTGCGTGGCGCAGGAGTCTGAACATACTTTCATCATCATGAGGGGGATGGCAGAAGGAGAAACCGTTGTAGCATACAGAGAGGGCGTCTGTATGTGCCCCGAAGACCTGGTCACGGTTAATTGTGCTGAAATAAGTGTTGAAGGTACCGTCAAACTCAAGAGGGTTGGAGAACCTCTCTGTTGAGACCATGCACCATCTGTGTAGGGCTGATCGAATGTGGGGAGGTGTGATGAGCGTGTTAGAAATGTGGACCTTTTTGCTCTGGGCAGAGAGATGTTTCTGTTGAGCCTTTTGACGTGAGAGCAGTCCCATAATTTCAGTTGCTGTATCTTTGACAGGAGGCTGGATGGTGGTGTGGATGCCTGCCTTTTTGGCTGCTTCAAAAGCCACAAGCAGGGTCTGGAGTCTGTCTATAGTCAGCATACCAACGCAGTTGCCATGGGCATTGTAGATACAGGCACATTCAGAGGTGATAACTTCCGGCATTTGTGCTGGCATGGCGACCTCCTCAGATGTGTCAGGTTGGAAACTTTCCTTCATCAGGTCAACACTTCTAATGATAATATCACATTGCCATGTTGGCATGATATCTGTCTGGGGGTTGGTAGGTTGGAAGTAAAAGGTGACATTCTTGCGAATGGCGCAGCCGGTAGTTGAGAGCCATGGAGAGTCGGATAGGCTTTGAGGATTGCCTTCAAAGCCTTGATTGACAAGATTGTCCAGGTCTACCTCATCATTTTGGGGGTCTACTGTGTGTTCCAGCCTTTCCTCCACAAAGGCTTGGACATGGGCGTGTAAATCTGGATGCATTTGTAACTTATCAGCAGCTTCCCATTTGGGGTGCCATTCCACATGGATCATTTCACAATCTTCAGAGAAGTTGATCCTTTCCACTTTTTGGGAGTCTGACAGAGGGGCGCACGCAGGGCAGTCCCAGTGCTCATTTGTTTTGCTCAGTGCCCGGTCATTTTGGGAGCATGCTTTGACATCTATGAGGCAGCCCCAATGGTAAGTGCGATAGCAGGTATCACAGGTGGGCATATCATTGTAGCATTGAGATTCATGGGTGTGTTCTTTGCTCACAGGGCTCCAGCAGAGTTGGCAGCACGGGTCTTCTTTAATCCTTCTAGGTACATGCTTTGAATATGCTACTTTCAGCTCATCATTTTGTAAATAGGGTAAGGCCCATTTTTCAATTTGTTACAGGGTGCCATTGGACTTTGTATTGAGTTTGCTGCTTCTCTTGAGAGGATCTCTTGGATTTCCGTAAATGTTGCCAGCCCAAAATTTTCAGGATGACATGACCATAACGGAAGATGGTGTTGCTAACTTGTTCTCCGCTCAATTCAGCAGCCTTGTCCTGCTTATAGTTCCAGAGCCACTGGGCAACGTCAGTGCCTGGTGTTTTTGGAGGTAGGGGGCATGGGGTTATAATGGGTTGTGTGTGGTATTCTAGGTATGTTGTTGGATCTCGGCTCCCTCTGGGCCTCCTGACCCCAATTTGTGGGGTCTGTGTGGGTTCCAGGGGCAGGGCCTGTGTGAGGGTGTCAGAAGGGGTTGGGTGGGGTCTATGTCATATGCTTGTGCTTATGGTCCTTCCACATGAGAGTTGTTTCTTTTGCGAGTGCGCCTGTCTTGGCACATGTGCGCCTCTGTATGTGGTTGACTGTTTGGGGACGGGCTGTCTTGGCTACTGGGGGGAGCATTTCTACGTCCATATCTTGAGCATCAAAGATGGGGTTACTGTAAGTCCTGGAGCCAGGATGTATGTGTGTGTTAGGGGCATGTCCCCCATTGACTGGGTTGCAGTTGGGGGGGGTTGGGGGAGCGTGCCCTGTGTAGAGCTTTGACCAGTTCCAGCCTGCTGGTGTATGTTCTGTTTTCATCAATTCTGCATATGTTGTGTTATTTATGCAGCGTGATTCAGGGGGTTTATTGGGTGAGCTATCTTGGCTCTGTATGATTGTGCTGATGAGATCAGATGTCAGATTGTGAGTGTTGAGAGCATGGGAGAGCTTATTAAGGGCCACGATATGTCTGGTCCTGATTTTGCGGCTAAACAGGGATGTGAGTTTATTTCCGTCAATAATATGGGTGAGGTTGTCATTTAACGGAGAGGAGAGCTTGGTTATGCCTAGTTCCATGAGGGGATAGGTGCAGTGGCAGGCTAGGGTCCTGAGGGTGGGTTGCATTGGCATTGAGAGAATATTTAATACGGGAGTAATGCTGGAAAGAAGGTAGGGTGCACCTTGATAGGAGATGTTGTAACGGCCAATTTTAATGAAGAACCAGCAGCTGCTTGTGACGTGACGCAGGCTGGCGCAACACATAGTTAGTTCTTGTAATTCAGGTTGGGTTGCACTCACGGACGTGGATGGCTGACGATTCACCTTAGCCCTTTTGTACTTATCAGAGGCGGAGCGTGGCAGAGACAGATAGCATCAAGGTGTTACAAGTATGTACAACAAGGGGCAGCAATTCAACATAGACGACCTCAAATAACTCACCAGAAAGAAAGAAGAGAATCTACAGCTTGGCATGAGCTATATCACGTGATAATGTACAATAATATACAGACATGTGACCAATACTCAAGCACATGACAAATTAGGGTTGTTCAACATCATTCATCAAGCAGTTCAAGTTAAATCAGAAATTATAGGTGTATACATGAAAATGGTTGGAAGTATTCTCAACAAGCAATATCAAAGTGTCTCAATCATGTCTAGCAAAGCAAAAGGAACATGCATAGCAAATGGAAGACCTCAAGATGTTCAAGTAACTCCAGCATCCTTCTTGCAACAAGGTAAGTCTGATGGTGTAAGCAACTCAGAGCAAATATCAATAGCAAAACACTTCTTTCTCAACAGACTCAAGCTTAAGGTGTTGGCATCAATAAGCAAAGCAAGCAAGTAAAGTCCTCAATCAACTTAGACTAACATAGTCAGCTCGGCGAGTCTTTGCTCCAAAGTATCTCCAGAATCCATGCCACAGTGGCTGAGGGAAGTCTATTACCCAATATCCAACCAAGACATATGCAGGTATGCTGTCTGCTGCACACTCCAAATGTCTTCAGCCACACTGGTAACTGCACGTCTGCATGCTTGCACTGTGACATGCTACACAGAAGGTGATATATTAATATCCATTTTCAGCTGCATCAGCAGCATAGGGCAACACAAATGCAGAGATGGCTATCAAATCCAAAGCAACGTATCTCAACTGGTCGCAAGCATACTCAATTATTCAAATTGGTGTGTCTGTGCACAGCTTTCTCAAATGCATCAAAAGGCTTCAAAGGTTGTCTCAATATCAAAAGGGATTTTGCACACACACAGGCTACTCAAACAAGTTCTCTAATACACAGCGCTGTTATCAATTCTGGTCATTACAGATGTCAAGAGCGCTGTTGTTGATGCAGAGGTATTGCCTAACACGGAGCATATAGGGTAATTGCTTGAGGAGGAAGTTAGGGTGATGCTCCTGAGAGTATAGTACCTGAGTTGATGGATTTGGGATTCCAGTATTGACTTGGTGACCCGGTTGTGCCTGCCAGTGTTATTGAGGCTAATGGTGAGGGTCGCTGCACAACTCGCATTATATTCTACGGCGATGGATGTACATCCGAGTCCAAAGTTGATTTTGTATTCCCGCAGAATGGCTGTGGCAGTGCACTGCCAGAGCTTGTATCTCTCTTTAATGGTGTTAAGGGCAAGTCTATCCCAGCATGCAAGGTCATTGTCAGAGCAGGGCGTGACTGGAAAGGCATAGGGAATGCTTGGGATGATTGCTGTTCGAATTATATCCATACTTTGTCTGGGAGTGGCAAAAGAACAAGCTAGGTTTGTGAGTTTCTTGGTAAGCTATTTTATCATTTTAGTGTGTTGGCAGGCAGAACTTAAGAGAACATTTTAGTATGTTGGCAGGCAGAACTTAAAAGCCATCTCTCTACAACACCATTTTTTTGCAGCCTAGCTTCCCCAGGCTCAGGTCGAGCTGCTAGCTTGCTAGTTAGGGGACCTTCCCTCGATGCACGTGGCGTCTGGCTTGCATATAATTTTCCTTCTCTTTTCTTTTTCTTTCCTGAAGGAAAACCTGGGAGCTCTCAGCTTTAGAGCCTGGAATTTTGATAAAAACTACATAGGCAGAAAAATTCTACCTACATCAATCAAACCAAGGGAGACACACTGGATCGAAGCCATGGATTTGACATCCGTGAATCTCCCTTAGCTTACTAGTAGTTGCCATGCCATTCAAAATTGACATCCATCATTAACATCAGACATGCTCTTCATTTTCAGGGGGCTTCTGTGGGGGGAGGTTGCTAGGCGCGCGGCGGAGGACAGCAGCAGAAGGAGAGTCCGGGCGTCCAGGAGCATTGCGGACAACCTTCCAGATCCTCATTACCTCTGTTTCTGGCTCTCTCCTAGGCTAGCTGTGTCTAGTGTAGGATCTGAGGGCCTTCTGGTGAGGCCACTGCGAGCTTGCTAGCTTGTTAGTTAGGACACCTTCCCTCAATGCGCGCGGCCTCTGGCCTGCGTAGACCTCTCTTCTTCTTTTTCTTTTTTTTTAATCTCCCTCCGAGTCACCAAAAATAAGAGGGAAGTTAATTTGGATTTGGCGGGCGGCACGCGGTTCCGGGGTCACAAGGAGTACTTTTGTTTTTGGTGGCAAGTATGGTAAGTTGAGCGCAAATTGTACAGAATGGGCATAGAGCTTTCGTGCAGGTTTGGTAGATCTTTGAGGATCAATGCCTTGGTTTTTAGATTGATCAATGGTTTGGGCAGTGCAAACAGTCCCACCCACGCCCCAAAAGATTGTATGCAAAGTGATCCTAAGATCCTAAGGTTAGCACCATGGAGTTGCTTGCAGAATTCACTCTGTTTTGATTGTGAGGCCTGTTGTTGGGCACTAGGCCTTGTATCTTCACATTCTTTACTTCTATCAAGTGAACGTAACATTTTTTTGCATTCAATTCATGGGGCGGCCTGCCTGTAGTCATGCTGCTTCTTGACGCTGTGCTGCCCCCCACGACAAGGATTGCATCAGGGTGGATGTGTCTTCCTTAAACAGGAGTGCTGGGCTTGGGAAAAGGAAAAGTCTACGCTGGGCAAAAGCAAGCAAAAGAAAAGAAAAGACTACGCAAGCCAGATCCAGCTGCGTGCATTAAGGAAAGGTACCCTAACTAGCAAGCTAGCTAGGGCCTCACCGAGGAGGTTCACAGGCCCAGCTTAAACCAAGTTATGAACCGATGGGGAATAACTAGTGAGGGTCAGGCGGATTGCTGTCAGCCATGCGCCTGTGGGCGTAGACTCTCCTCCTCCTGCTCTGAACTGCCTCACCCCCAGTGCCGCCCCTGCCCAAAGAACCCTGCAAGTATAATGAGTGCCTGGTGTTTACGATTCTTGTTAAGGAGTGGAGTGCATGGCAACTTAATTGAGAGGCTGTTTTTTTTTGTGTTATGTCTGGTAAGACCCAGCTCAACCAGAGGATTGATGGTGTAGTCGTTATAGATAGTACCTGTCACACCGAGCAAAATGGTGTGTAAGGGCCACCCAGCAAGCGCACACGCTCAACAATGAAATACACACCCACTCCCATGCCTCAACCTTTTAGTCAGAATAATCCAGGGGTGATGAATCAGACCATGTTTGATGTTCCTGACCCTCTCATTGTGCATGTGCTGCTCCTCCTTACGTCAATTTTATTTATACTTATTTGCCCCCCTCGTTCTTGGCATGCTCAGTGTGACAGACTGTGCTTCTTCCTTCAGTTACCACACGAACACACATATGTTACTCTCCTCCCTTTTTGTTGCAGTCGGTTGGTCCTGGCAAACTCCTGATCTTTATTTGCCGTTGCTTTGTCATACAAACACCAGTGGAATTTTTTTCCCTTGTTCTTGGCAAGGGTTTTTTTTGTACACTTACATGCACGGGCTACACAAACACTCCTGAACATTTTATAATACAGTTTTTCACATGAGCAGCCTAGCAGTCGCACTTTTTGACTGATGGCTTAATTTGTAAAACCTTGTAAACCTTGTCAGAATAATCCAGGAGCTAATGCCAGTCAAAGCACTGTTAACTACATCCCAACACAGCCCAACTTCCCATGCACAACAGATACTGGCCATACAGGCAAAACCCGCATCCCTCCTTCCTGTCCAAACACTCCACACAGCCTAGATACACAAATAAATAACCACAAAAACAAGAAGAAAAAAATGCTTCACACAGAGGCAGAACTCATCCCTCCTGCCATAAACCCCCTCAGCTCATTACACCTAGCCTCTGAGGTCTGGAAGTACAAGGAAACCTCAGTCAAAAAGCTTGCAAAAGCCTTTTTCTCATTTATTTTGGTTAGGCAAAGAGGGGAAAAAAAGAACACAATGCTGGCACATCCACAGCTCCTACACCCAATCCTAAAATCACCTACCTCCCAAATCTTCAAAATCCTCTCAAGTCTCATATGCATACAAAACACAGACTTGGATATGCCAACCCCCAAACAGGCTACTACTGTTATTATCAGAGTTTGTTACCACATGTAGGTAAGAAAATCAGTGATGCCTTTAGGAACATGTCCTGTACATCCACACCCATGAAGCGTACCATCTTACAATATCGCACTGGCACCCTCTATAACCTAAAACTTGTGGCTTGTTTCAAAAGGTCCACTAACCCACTCTGCCCTCTCACAGGCTGTCATCAATTAGACAGCGCACTCCACATGCTTTCAGGCTGCCAAAATCATATTATCTCCAGCATGAAAACTGAACGCCACAACGTTGTTGGAAGAATGATCATCAAAGCTCTTAGCAAAAGCCCTTGGGGAGCAGGCTTGGTTAACATGGACATAGGGAGTGGTGAAAGGTTGGCGCAGCACAACCTTCAAATCCCTGCAAATGCATCAAACAGAATTACACCCCCTTACCTCTTTCCAATAAAAATTTCTAAGAGATCTACTAGACTCACCTCTAGTAGACTCACCTCCAGCCGTCCTGATGCTGTACTGATTACTCCCTATAAAGCCAAACCCACTCCTTCTTCTCCTTCTACCTCCTGCCCACACCATAATGTGTTACGCAGCAGACACAACCCCACACTGAGGACCTCAACAGCCAACCGCGCGAGGCAACCCCACCAATTGAATGTAAACCAGCGGCATGTGCACTTGATTGAAATCAAGTATTGTGAAGACACGAGGCCTGGACAGCAGTTGGAGCCGGCACAGCGGCAGCATGCAGACCTCTGCAAACTCATTAATGCAAAAGTTGTGACTCTCCACACCATCCTTTTGGGTGTTGGTGGGACCTGCTACACTGAGCACACCCTTAACCAGTTTAAACAACTGGGACTTGACCACCAACGCGCCAATAAACTTGCTCGCAAACTTCATGCCCATTCTGTTGTGTATGCCAACAAGCTTGTTACCACTAGGCGTGCTATTGAAAACAAGAATACTTCTTGCAGCCAGGTTATTAGCTGCGTGCTTCCAAAACCCCTCCAGATCCCCATTAGAATCTTCTTTTTGTAGCCCCGTGGTTTAGGGGACTCAGGGCTCTTCTAAGCCGATGTGTCTCCTTTTCCTTAATTGATGTAGGAAGAGTTTCCTCTGCCTACGTAGTTTTGCTTTTCTTTCCTGATTTCCTTCATGAATTGATTGCCTCTTATGAGCAGGCTAGCAGTTGCACTTCTTGAATGAAGGCCTTACCCTTGTAAACCTTATCTGGCGATTTTTCACCTGCAGATCCTTTCTTGCAGCAGCAGCTTAGTGTCCAGCCTGTCTCTAATTTCCTCTTGCAACGAAATGAGAAGCTTTTCTATTTCATGTCGGAGCTTTTGGGTTTGCTGTAAGCTGGCATGGACCAGCCACAGGCTGATCAGCCAAACAGTCTGGCTGAATGTCTCCCTGTGTGATCTTATCTATTCTGCATGCCTGCAATGCTGTGAATGAGCTTCTAGCATTGCTTTTCAAATTGGACAGGTTTGATTACAGGCACCTTTTTTGCTTCAGCTAAGCTGCCCCTGCAGGCAGGTACAGCTATGTGACCCTTCCCTTTCCTTTTCTAGAAGCCCACTTTCTTGGTGTGTTGTGCCAGGCTATAGCAGTTTGTGAAGATAGGTCAGATTCGTCTCTGAAGAAGAAATTAAATGGCTAAAGGTCTTCCTATGTAATCTAATCTAATCTTATCAATTCAATGATAAGTAGGCCCGCAAGCCTCTTGATTTTGCCCTTGTAAGCTTAAACCAAAACAGCAACTCTGACTAACTTCTCTACTTACAATTTGAATTAGTCCTCTCAATCACATGAGGCATTGGTAATTTTTGCTGTTGGGTTTCAGCAGATGCACATCATAACTCGTTAAAAAAGTAAAAAGTGAAGTAAAGCGGGCCATAACACAATAGACTTCAAGGTTGCTGATCTTGAGAAAGCTGTCACTCCAAGCCTTAAAGCCATCATGAAACGGATGGCTTTCCAGAATGGGTTCCAAATTTGGTTCCTCAACCTGATGGTCAATACTTTGCAAACAGAGAGGAAAGACACACAGACTAATACACCTGGCCATGTGCATCATTAGAATGGAACATGACATCATGCGTGAATCTAATCATGGAACATGTTTCTGTTGCGTTTGGATGCACACAAATGCTTGTTCTTGTTGACGCCATCACGACCCTCACAACCTGGAACGAAGCGAACGACACTGGCACGTCCAGGAAAAAAGACCAGAGTTATAAAACTTGCCAGAACATGCCCAAAAAGTGTTCTAAAAAGTGTTCCTACTCAATAAGCCGGGACCTTGTTGTATGTACATATTGGCAATGCTAAGCATACATACACAACAAAAATCCATGGGTTTTACATGCATGCGCCATCTGCGCAGTTCAGCATGGTGGTTCAAGCAAAAGACCTAGGCAAAGTACAAATGTGAGAACACAGAGGTATATACGTGATGATGCAGCAGCAATGATGCAACACACTTTCCTCACTCGTTACATCGTCTGCACGAGGGCTGGAGCAACGGTGTGCTACATGTGTGACATTGTCTGCACGAGGGCTGGATCAACAGTTTGCTACACAATCCACATTCTTGTATGTATATGCTTAAGCAACAGCGTGCAGGTGCGACACTGCAAATCGCACATTCATGCAACAAAACTGCACTCGCATCCACACGTAGCTTTAGAAATAACTTGCGCAAGCACTTGATCCTCTCTGTTTCTTTCACTTGACTGTGTTCGACGGAGCAAAAATTCTTCAGGTAAGCTGCCCTCATGGGCACATTGCAGACATCCTCCATACTCCAACATTGAACCCATGAGCTACAGCCACACCACTATGTATGCCTTCACAGTACAGCGCAAGGCTGCTTGCTAGTCCCTGCACTGCACACTGATGCTCAGCATGCTCCTGGTCTTTGAGGAGGACATTAGCCTCTGTAGTAGAAATGAGTCTGTAATGGACACTAGTCCCTGTAGTGGACACTGACCCTTGCCTGAGGTCCGGAGGGGCCCAGAGGGGACAGAATACTCAAAACAAGAGGCATGTGAGGGTGTACCAAAAGCAGCAGAGCGCGCTTGTTGGGGCGTCCCATCATGCCAGGAAACTCGCATGGACCTGTGAAGGTATAAAAAAAGCTTGGACATGTGAGGGTGTACCAGCAGCATGGGCATGTGAGGGTGTACAAAAGCAGCAGAGCGTGCTTGTTGGGGCGTCTCATCATTTCGGTAAACTTGCATGGACCTGTGAGGGTGTACCAGCAGCATGGGCATGTGAGGGTGTACCAATAGCAGCAAAGTGTGCTTTTGGGGGCGTCCCACCATGTTTGTAACCTCGCATGGACCTGCAAGTGTTCAGATGTGCTTGTATGCCAATACCAGCATGTGCAAATTTGCAATGAATTGTGGTGTATACTCTCTATACTGCTATCTATGGGTGATGTGGGGGCTAGTGTGCGCTCAGGTGGGTGCTCTTATGCTTTTTATCATCAATCAGCCAACATAACAAAATATTTATCCTGATGTCATGCGGGGACAGATGTGTGAATAAGAATACACAGATTCACTACGTGATGCACTACATGTGGGCCTAGAGTTCCATGATGCCTGGGAAGTCCACAATCTCGGTGGATGACGTGTAGCACCTCCCACCATTCGAGTAACCTTCTAGAAAGTCAACCACAAGACACAGCAGACATCTTAATAGGGGAGCAACAAAGTAAAACGCAGCCAAGCACATACAACCAAACAGTCATGTAATATTCCAGCACCTCTGATGCTTTGTCCATGCTTGCTGCTCTGGTTTGCCATATGCTCATTCGTTCAAGGAGTCTGACAACATGGAGTGCTGTGTGCAACCCATGTGGTCCTGGACACTAAGCATTTCCCTTCACTTGGAACAAATTATTTGAAGGTAAAAATCTAACCCTAAAAAGGAGCTGCGAGGGCGTTCCATACACACCAAGACATGCATCCCTTCATGAACGGGCATGCAATTGGACGGCACGTACATAGCCATAACAGGATGCACACTGTACCGCATGAAATGTGGATACTGTGCGGTTATGCATTGACCATGCACACGCTACTATGTCTCAAACCCTAGCCAGGAGCTAACAGCCGTAAAAAACAGTGTAGGTACCAAGTTGCCATCTCCCTGCACTACCATACACACAATTTCCATATTGAAGTGGTCAAGTACAAGCAAAAACTGAAAGTGCCAAAGCAGCAGCAAGACCCCAACATTCAGCGCGACAAGGGGTGCATTTTAGCTGATGTAGCTCTGCTGCGTGAACAGCATGCCTCTAAGCAGGCACAAGAAAGCAGAGCAGCTGTAACATTTGCATGGCGTGGTTGATCTGAGCTTGCAAGCCTCTGAGCCTGGCATGAGACATGCGCCCCTGCATCAAGCACTGTGTGAACTTTGAAGGAGAGAACAAGATTTTCTAATGCCTAAACAGTCCTGACACAGTGCCCAAAGTGGAAACCCAGTGAAGAGACGGTGCGTTAGACGGTGCACGACCTTAATGGAGGATAGAGCCTCAAACCTAGGAAAGATTCAGTAAGAAAAACAACTCACAGCTTTGAGAAGGACAAAGTACCAACACAAAATGCGCCCAGCGTAGAGCACCCACCTAGCTCTATGCGAAAGGCCGGGGCAGCTTGGGTGCCCGAAGACGCGTGATAGAATTGGAGGTGGGTGTCAGCGCAAGCTCGTGCACGTGGGATTGCGGGCATGAGAACTTTGTTGGTGCAGGTGAAGAGCCTGTGGTCCAGCAAGGGGCTGGGACTCAGCAGCTGCAGGGTGGTGGAGACAAAAAAAGGGTGTGTTTGGCATTTCAGCATGAGGGCTTTGTTGGTGCAGGTGGAGAGTCAGTGGTGCAGCTAGGGGCTGGGGCTCAGCAGCTGCAAGGTGGTGGAGACAAAAAAAGGGTGTGTTTGGCATTTCAGCATGAGGGCTTTGTTGGTGCAGGTGGAGAGTCAGTGGTGCAGCTAGGGGCTGGGGCTCAGCAGCTGCAAGGTGGTGCAGGGAAGGAAGGTGTTTCAAGCGGCATGGCTTTAGTGAAATGGAAGCATTTTTTTGCAGGGAATCGGGATGGTTGACCAGCAGGCTGGTGCTCAGCACTTGTGAGGTGGTGCAGAGAAGAAGAGGGTGTTTTGTGTGGCAATACGGCTCTGTATTGATACAAAACAATGCTGGTGCTCATCAATTGAGAGGTGGTGCAGAGAAGAAGGGTGTCTTGTGCGGCATTAAGGCTCTGTATTAAAAAAATGCTGGTGCTCAGCAGTTGCGAGGTGTTGCAGAGAAGAAGAGAGTGCTTTGTGTGGCATTAGGGCTCCGTAATGAAACAAAACAGAAGGGGAAAAAGCATCCTTCTTGCAGGAGGCTGGGTTGTTGCCCAGCAGGGGACTGGCGCTCAGCACCTGTAGGACAAAGCAGGCAAGGAGAGGGATGTCACACCAACATCCACAGTAGTGTGGTGCGAGGGCCGAAATCTAATTGCTTCAGAGCAAAGGACCCTTGATCATGCCATGGGTGGCTCTCAGCCTGACAAAAAAAGAACGGTTGTTCCCTTTGTTGGCATCTGAGCGCCAGGTGTGTGTGTGTGTGTGTGTGTGTGTGTGTGTGTGTGTGTGTGTGTGTGTGCGCGTGTGTGTGTGTGTGCGTGTGTGCGCGCGCGCGTGCGTGTGTCAGGCGTGAGAAGCAGAGTCTCCACGTTCAAAATGTAGTTACAAAAAAAAGCTTTGAAGATACCCTGGGAATGGTGCAAGGACGCCATGTACTTCAGCACCCGAGTTCTGAGGGTCCACTCTGGACAACTCTTAGCTAAGACGGCTTTGCAACTTAACACTGCTAAATTGTTCTGAGGGTTCACTCTGGACAAACTAAAATAGCTGAGGCGGCTTTGCAATGTAACACTGCTAAATTGTTCTGAGGGTCCACTCTGGACAAACTATAATAGCTGAGGCGGATTTGCAGTGTTTGTTCCTCACTACACACTCAGGTAATGTTTTAAAGTGTTGTATGTTCCACATACAGCATGGCCCTCCATCTGGAGGGAAAGAGATGTACCTGCACATATGTAGTGTAGCAGGCATGCCCCATGGAGCAGGTTCAAAAGAGGAATGTCATACTGCAAGCTACAAGTGAAAGAACATGCACCCTACATGCTTGTGGCCGCTGGTGGGTTTGCAGAGTCTTTCCACTCCTGTCCCTACTTTTCCCTTCAAGAAGAACAGCAGAGCGTCCCATCCCAACAAGGATTTCAAGCCCTTCCACTGCCTGCCTGCACTCTTTGTTGCCAGGTCAAGTGCAGCCAGACCATGCGCATCTCTACCCTGGTGGTGTTTCAAAGCATGGTGTACTAACCGTACTGGTCGCTAATGCCACATACCTAGCAACCCAATCATTATCATTACACTAATACATTGCTTTATTCAAGGATGGATCATACATTTGGAGTATATATAAGTGCATGGCAGAAATTGCCGTACAAACGCAAATTATATGTGCATGGCCGTAAAGCTGCATATTATCGTGTTTCAACATAAATCCTAGCAGCAACAAGTGCATCAAGTACTGCAACTGTTAAGTACACACCAAGTACAAAAGCATAGGGCAACTCAGGAAGCCAAGAACAACTTATCCCTGGTTCCATTGGCACATTAGCCTTGAAAACCTTCTCAGGTGCCCAGGTGAGACCCTTGCTAGCTTGCTAATTAGGGGACCTTTCCTTAATGCATGGTGCCTTTTGGTTAGCATAAACTTTTCTTTTCTTTCTTAGTCTCCCAGGTGCAAGCGAGGCACTGCCTCACTGTCCAGGCCTCTTGTCATTTCCCCACCCAAACGCCAAGGAGCGGCAGAAGACATGCCTCTGCTAAAAACAATCCAGCAGGAAAGCCGCAACAAAAAGCCCAACACAGTGGAGTAACAGAAGGCGCCGCCTGTTGACCCAACAAGGGCCTGCAAACCTGGCAACTCCGCCCCTCACAAAAATGTCCGCACCCGAATGCCCACCAGCCACGGAAGGCACAGCCAAACCACGATAGGCACAACCAAAGGAGCCACGGGAGGCACAACCAAAAAAAAACCAAAGCATTCTACATTGTTTACCATTGCACAACATGTAAAGTGTTCCTCCCCACACCACATCATTATTAATAAATATGTAATAACTATAAATCATGGAGCGGTTGGAAGCACATCACATCATTGCAACAATAACCATGAAGGAACACTGCAACACACATCCAATACCATGGGGTGGCACAAGGCGCACCACTGCAAAACCGCTGTCCCTTTTACCTGGGCACCACCTGGAAGCAGACCTCCCAAGATGCGGCGGACCACTGCCTGCCTGTCCAATGTGGGCCGCGCGCCAGCTGCACTGCCAGATGCAGCAGCTGCTGTGCCTCCCGAAGGACCGCTGTCTACTACGCTGCGTCCAGGGCTGCTGCCTGCGGCGTGCGTGCGTGTGTGTGTGTGTGTGTGTGTGTGTGTGTGTGTGTGTGTGTGTGTGTGTGTTTGTGTGTGTGTGTGTGTGCGCGTGCGCGCAAGTGTGTGTGATATAAATGACCAGGCTTATTTGCGGTAAGTCCCCTCTATTTGCCACCTTCTTATTGTTCGAAGGAGACATGCCCGTTATGCGGGTGTTCAGCACCATTCAGGTCCTCATGAGTCGCTACAGATTTTTGAAAGGAAAGGTTACCATGAAGCAAGAATGTTATAGTGACCAGAAGCATGGAACTCAGTGAAGGAGTTAGGCAGCCGATCCTGTGGTTTGCCTGCAAAAACGTGGCTTCTGAAGATCTGGCTCTGCCAGCCCAAGTCCAGCTGCTGAAGGTCAACTATTCAGCCTCCTTATTTTTGCATGATTGCTTCCTTGCCCTTTCATTCTCAATTGGCGCTTACCTTGTGCAAATGCGAGATTGAGGCTCTGAGCATTGCAAAGGTACATACATACAGCTTTTAATATTGTAAGCAAAACAGCATAGGCCCTGCAAAAGATTAAACTCCAAATTTGACGACTACTGCTCATTCATTTCCCAGTGCACACCTCACTTGAAATGAAGAACACAGGAGCATACAAGAAGTACAACTTTTGGAAGGCATGTGTCAATCCAATCAAAATTTATTTGTCCAGAATCCTGAGCTTAAGCCTTATCAATTGGTACATTTTTGAGTCCAATCGGAGGGAGCCACTTTTTATGAGCCACTTCTTCAGAGTTACAAATATATCATCGGATTCCTGAGCACAAGCCCCGCCAATTGGCACCCTTTGGGTGCCAATTGGATGAAAGGGAGGGTCTGTGTGTATAGCTAGAATTCACAGCCACATGGGCATGGGTGTGGGCCACAAAGTATGAGGGCAAACGTGCAGCAGGTCAATCCAAATTTCCAGAAAAGTGACAATTTAAGGCTTGTAATTGCATGGTCGAATTGGGATGACAGTTTGTGGACTTGCAGGCCATTCTTGGCTGCCTGGCAGGACAGGTGTGCATGGGCATCCGCAGCTTTATTTCCCCTTTGTCTTACCCCATAAGTTCATCGCAACTCACCTTCCAGTGCGGTGAGTATACAGATAGATGAACAATTGAAAAAGGAGCAGATTGATACCCTTTCCGTCTAGCTAGGGGCACTGGAGGGGGGGGGGTGGGGGTATAGTTGGTGGGTCAGCAGGGTCCAGCCCAAAATGTTTTCGCGCGCCTCCCAGGGAGCTTTCATAGTTCATATTCGCGTGCCTTTCGTATTCATATTCGCCTTTCGTATTTATATTTGCACGCCTCCCAGGAAACTTTCATAGTTCATATTCGCGCGCCTTTTATAATCATATTCGCCTTTCGTATTTATATTCGCGCGCCTCCCAGGAAACTTTCATATTTCATATTCGCGCGCCTTTCTTAATCACATTCGCCAAACGTATTTATATTCGCGCGCCTCCTAGGGAACTTTCATATTTCATATTCGCGCGCCTTTCATAATCATATTCGCCTTCGTATTCATATTCACGCGCCTTTCATATTCATACTCGCACGCCTCCCAGGGAACTTTCATATTTCTCCTCCTGTGGTGAAACACACACAGAGATAGTACCAAGATCACCTCAAAGGCACCCCCCAACACTGTCTCCCCCACTGAGCAGCAGGTCTATCTGCACCCCCTTGCACTCCATAACTTTTGGTGGAAGCTCTCAGATCAGTACCTGGATTTCATATCACATCTGACAGTCGCCTGTGGTAAAACCAGTACCTGAGGTTGGCCCAAACTCCCTGCTGGGTCTTTGGCTGCCTCCACCACTGCTGCTACTGCCGCTGCCGCCCCCAGCACTGCCCCCACTTGGAGACAGTGCGCTTGCCACGAGCTTGTGGACAGCATCTTCATGCGCACCATGGGCTGTGAAACGTCCCCAGAGCCCCCCACCCACATCAGCTCCTGCGTGCAGGGAGAAGATAAAAAATCCTGGGCAACAAGAAAGAATGCTCCTTACATTGATCAAGGAAAGAAGGAGCACATTGGCTTAAAGAGCCATGAGTTTCCTTGAAAAGAGGCCCTGCGTGCAGGAAGCAGCACAGGAGAGGACAAAATAAGAAAACCAGCTGCTGGGGCACTTGCCATCTCTCCCTTCTTCTTGTAACCGCCAAATGTGCATTCCTGCACGCCTTAATGCTGATAAAACTTGACCCAAACAACTGCTTGACCCGACACACATGCTGTCATGGAATACAGCAACATTCATTTGCATTGCATGGCGGGCAAATGAAGTGCGAATGAAAATAATGTTGCTGACAGTAACCATGCTCACATGCGTTTCTGCCATTCCTGCACGCCTGAATGCTGATGCGACTTGCCCCGAACAACTGCTCTTGACCCGACACATGCTGCTATGGAATGCAGCAACATTCATTTGCATTGCATGGCGGGCAAATGAAGTGTGAATAAAAACAATGTTGCTGAAAGCGATCATGCTCACACGCGTTCCTGCACGCCTGCATGCTGATAAGACTCAGCCCAAACACTTGCTTAACCCAAAGACATATGCTGCCATGAAATGCAGCAAATCATTCATTTGCATTGCATGACAGGCGAATGAAATGAGGATGAAAATATTGTCGCTAACAGTAGCCATGCTCACATGCCTTTCTGCCGTTCCTGCACGCCTGAATGCTGATGAGACTTGCCCCAAACAACTGCTTTTGACCCGACACATGCTGCCATGGAATGCAGCAACATTCATTTGCATGGCATGGCGGACGAATGAAGTGTGAATGAAACTGATGTTGCTGACAGCGATCATGCTCACATGCATTCCTGCACGCCTGCATGCTGATAAGACTTGACCCAAACAACTGCTTTTGACCCGACGTCCTGCCACAGAATGCAGCAACATTCATTTGCATGGCATGGCGGGCTAATGAAGTGTGAATGAAAATATTGTCGCTGACTGCGATCATGCTCACATGCATACAATACTGCCCAATGCACTCTACCGCATGCATGCTTTGCAGCTCATACACACTCAAGGGCTTTTGAGGGTTCCTAGGCACACGTGTGCCTGATAACACTTGACAGCCCTTGAGTGTATGCGAGGACCCATTTCATCTTGCAAAACAGCCACATGCACATCAAACACACCCACGTGCTGTGCCAAAAGATATCTTCAGGCGCATTATACACATCTGTATGCTGCGCCAAAAGGGAACTTCACACGCACCTAATACATCAGCATGTTGTGCCAAGAGAGAGAAGGCAGCGTCTGAGGTAGCCCGGCAGAAGGCACGCACGTGGCACCGGCGCCAATCGTAAAGAGCTATGTACTGGGACTGTTGCGGGCCTGCCACAGCTGGCTGAGCGCCTGTATGTGCATTTGTGGGCTGTTTGTTTATGACACCTCCATGTCCAGGCAGTCCAGGTATGATCCTGAGTATGGAGTTCATTCTTTGCATAAACTCCTTCAAACCTGCAGCAGCCAGCTCAGGGCCTGCATGCGAATGTGATACTCTGTTCCTCTTGTGTCCTGTTTGAGAGTTTCTTTTGTGTTCCGTTCTCGTCTGTTTAGGGCCAGAGGGCCTGCATGTGCATGTGATAACCTGTTCCTCTTGTGCGCCTTTTTCTATACACAAATCTGAGTATGGAGCAAAGCTGATTGATGGAGCAGCTGCAGATTTCCTACAGCTGGCTGCGGGTCTACATGTGCATGCGCAAGTGCTGCACTGAGCACGCCTCTGTAAGTCAGGATTAAAAGGATTAAAGGGTGCACAGCCAGCAGCATACCACACACATGCACAGATATTCACTTTACTCTGAGTGTGTGTGTGTGTGTGTGTGTGTGTGTGTGTGTGTGTGTCTGTGTGTGTGTGTGTGTGTGTGTGTGCGTGTGCATGCGCGCGGGTGCGCTTGTTAGAGGAAGCACCCCTAATGCTTGAATAATCTCCCCTGGAAGATACAACTACAATGAAGATGAACAAAGCCACATGGAACAATGGCGAAGGAGCACGACGTCCAGGTGCACATGAAACAATGGTTGAGGTGCACATGAAACGGTGGCTGAGGTTCACATGAAGCGATGGCTGAGGTTCACATGAAGCTATGGCTGAGGTGCACATGGAGCGATGGCTGAGGTGCACATGGAGAAATGGCTGAGGTGCACATGAAACAAAGGCTGAGGTGCACATGCAGCAATGGTTGAGGTGCACATGCAGCGATGGCTGAGGTGCACAGGCAACTGGATTTGCAAGAAGCAAAATACCACACTGCTTGGACGCTCGAGGAATTGCCAAAAGTGTTTAACTTTAAGCATAAGAGGGATGTGACTCAATCCAGCAGTGGAAGTTGAATACATGAGGGTGCACACCCACCAGGAGCAGCTACTTCAGCAGCAGCAGCATCAGGTGCGCCCTGGGATCCCAAATCCAGCAGCAAAAGGTCCCGGTCCAGAAGTTGTGCCTGCAGGGAAAAGAACCGCGGCCTTGAAGTACTGCAGCCTTGGTGACTTAATAAGGCACAGGATCAGCAGGAGCGGCAGCCGCATTGAGCTCTAATTGAGGTCTGGAGCGAAATGCGGGGGCAAGGATGGTATGCACAAAAAACTATCTTAAAATGTGAATTCTGCAAACTAAGTTGCGCTTTATGTTATAATCTTTAGTTGCTGAATTTAGGAGGAAAGGGCAACCAAATCACACCAGTTTTCAAGGATAAACTGTTTAGGCTCTATGACACAGCACATTGCATGACATATTCCACATGTTTACTAGAAGCCATTTTGGTTTTAGGACTGGAAGGAAGACCTCATTCTATTTATCTGACATGGCCGAGAAGCTAGCATGTGAATAAGCACAAGGTTGTTTCCAACAATCTAAATGCAGAGGGGTCATTGTACACGAGGAAAGTAGCTGCTCTGTAGTCACTTGCTTTGCATTCAAGTTCCAAGCTCACATGCCTAATGCAAAAATTGTTCCAATAACGCACATACACACACAGGCAAGGGCCTGGAAGTCCAGCATCCCACCCACGTGTGCAGCAGCAACCGAGCTCCCAACCTTAAGCACTTTGTAGCCAACATGCATGCATGCAGCAGCAGTAGCGGCAGCAGCAGCAGCAACAGGAACAGCAGCAGCAGCAGCAGCAGCAGCAGCAGGAGCAGCACCCACCCTCCAGATCACCAGCGCCTTGATTTCCTCAAAACTCCGGTAGAATTTGCGCAGCTCCAGTTGCTGTTGCTGCTGCTTGCGCTGCTTCAAGATCGGCAGCCTACCCTCCCCTCCGCCTGCCTCTTTGCCGCGTTGCATTGCGCACAGGAAAAGGTGGGCCAGGATGCGCTGCTTAAGGCCAGTGACAAGATTGCTGCTGCCTGCAACACCAAGGAAATGGCATATATATAGGGTAGGCTCTTCCCTGCTTTGTGTTGCGTGCAGGAAGAGGTGGGCCAGGATGCGGTGCTTGAGGCCAGTGGTGAAATTATTGCTGCCTGCAACGCCAAAGAATGGCATTAAGAAATATCTAGCTTCTTGCAGTGCTGCATTGCGTGCAGTAATAGGTGGGCCAGGATGCGCTGCTTGAGGCCGGAGATGAGGTTGCTGTTGCCTGCAACACCAGGGAATGACATACAGAATAAGCTCTTTGCTGCGTTAAATTGCACGCAGAAAGCGGCGGGCCAGGATGCACTGCTTGAGGCCGGTGGTGAGGATACTGCTGCTTGCAACAAAAAAATATAAAAAAATACAGAAATACAGAGCACAGAAATGTCGGAGCATGCGCACTGAGGTGAGACAGCAGGTGTGCCTCCTTCAACAGCGCCAACAGGGTTGGCCCATGATGGAAAATGCTAGATCCAGAGTGCTTTGAGGGAGGTGAGCAACCAAAATGGCCATAAACACTTTTTTGAGCCCAAAAGATGAGTGGCCGGCACAGCCAAAGACATTTCCAAGTAAAAGTTGGACCCTGGCACACCCTGAAAAATGCTGCGCACTGAAAATTGCTGCGTACATGCCATTCAAGGTGCTTGACACCTGCTAACTACTCACCTGCCAGGTACCCAGCCCCTTGACCCTGGTTTGCTTGGTGCGGGAGATTGTCCTGCTGCTGCGGAGGCCGCAGAGGGCTGGAGCTGCGCAGGTTGAGGCCATCCATTGTAGCGTGCGCAAAGGGTGCAGGGCTGGGGTTAGGGCTAGGGCTGGATTCAGGCATGCCTTGCAATGAGGGGGTCCTGCTGTGGCGATGACGTGGCGGCCTCGTGCTCCCTGCGCACACGTCAGCCAACACACATGCATGCGTGTTGACGTAAGCATGTGCATACTGATGGCGTGCAATGCTCGCAGTGCCCTCTGTAACACACGTGTCTGTACAGTGTATATATATAGCAGCACCAGTTGCATTAGCCAATCCACAAGTAGCAACATTTTATCTGCAAGCACCGATTTGCTATAGCCAACAGACAAGCACAAACGCAGCATTGTAATTCAAAACCTTGAGGCTCAAGTACAAGAAGGGATGCTGGCTGTGGAGATGACGAGCAGGCCAAACGCTGCCAGCCCACGCAAGAGGCTGTGCATAAAAACTTCTAAAGCATCAATCCATCCTTGTTGCAATGTATGCACCCGCATTTCATGCAGTCAGGCAAGGATCACTTTTGCTGTTTTCTTCATACAGGCCGACTTTTGTGTAGTTGGCCTGTTATGCCTGGTTTGGTGCAAGTGATGTCATGATTGAGCAGCAAGGCTGGAGAAAGGGGCTGAGGTGTGACCATGCCTGGGGCTTGAGCACACACACCATGGGCATGGGTTTGAAGGACACACAAACACAAAGGCACATCCAACTTGACGGCATGTGCAGAAAGCGCAATCGAACAGCATACTTGATGATACGTGAAGCACCTGGAGTTCAAGCACCTGGAGTTCCAGAGTACAGCAAAGCACCTACCCTGGCCTGAAAGTGAGGGCCCAGTGCCTGCAGTTGTAATCTGTGCCGCGAATATCACCTACCCTGGCCTGAAGGTGAGGGCCCAGTGCCTGCAGTTGTAATCTGTGCCGCAAATATCACCTACCCTGGCCTGAAGGTGAGGGCCCAGTGCCTGCAGTCGAAACCTGTGCCGCAAATATCACCTACCCTGGCCTGAAGGTGAGGGCCCAGTGCCTGCAGTTGTAATCTGTGCCGCAAATATCACCTACCCTGGCCTGAAGGTGAGGGCCCAGTGCCTGCAGTTGTAATCTGTGCCGCAAATATCACCTACCCTGGCCTGAAGGTGAGGGCTTAGTGCTTGCAGTTGAAAACTGTGCAGATGATAACACCTACCCTGGCCTAAAGGTGAGGGCCCGGTGCCTGCAGTCGAAACCTGTGCAGAGGGGGCTGCTGCTTCCAGGGATGCACGGCCCTGCACAGATTGGTGGTGGCAGAAAGAGGGCAGAGTGCTAGTTTTAACAAGAGGCAGTGGTAGCAGCAAGAGGGCAGAGTGGCAGTGGTAGTAGCAAGGGGCTCTTGGGATGCATGGCCCTGCACAGATTTGAACACCATTGCACACCAAGCAGTGCAGATATAAATGCTTCTTGGGATGCTCAGGAGGGGAGCGACAACTAACCAAAAAAACATGGAGGCAAATTTCAAATGGACGCGCTTGCAAGTTAGGGAACCTTCCCTTAATGCACGCAGTCTTTTTAGCCACAGTCCTTTCGTGTTTCTTTCTTTTGAAGCTGGCACTGGCAGGGGACCCCACTAACAGCCTTTGCTAGTATGGAAAGTGGGGTTTGTCGGGGGTGGATAGGTGGGATAGTTGGAAGTGCAAGCAGAGGTACATGAGCTAATACACCATTTAAAATGTTCCATTTTTCCAATGCATTTGTTCCCGCATGCAAAGAGATATGATTGCTCACATCAGATGCTTGAACAGGGAACCCGGACGACTATGAGTTCCTAGGACTGCACGACTTCAAATCTCAGGGCGGCTGCAGATCCCAGAAGTCAATTAAAAATACCATGCAGAAACTATACCACCATGCATGCATGTTCATCATTTCCTCGCAAATGAGTTCATTTTTGCACGATGTCAGGGGGGCTGTGTACCTCAAGAAACGACCTGAAAACCTCAGGGCAGTGCATTCTAGAGAAGCAAGCAGAGCTCTACTACTGAGCAGTTGCTCAATTCTCCCCCTCCCCACCCCCTCCACTCCTAAAACTAACAGATCGGCTAACCTGATGCAGCCTGCCAATCCAAGGCCACGCTTGTTGCTGAAGACCACAAAGAAGCAGACCAGTATCACTGTAACAAATTGGTCAGCTTCCATCCACCCAAAGCCATGCTTGGTTTGTTTCATCCATTGAATGCACCCATCGACATTCTATCAGCCCAACCCATGCCATGCTCCGTTTCCTTCACCCATTCCAGCTGCCTGCTTCTTGTGTGTCTACACCAGTGCATTGCGCCACAAGCAAGTATTGAATTAGAGCAAGGGGGTGCGACTATTCAGGGGGCGTTGACCGAGAATGTTTAAAAAGGACGTCCGGGGGCACGATCTTGATTGAGCTGCATGCCTGAGGTGATGTTGTTTTATTTTTCCATATTTATGGGTCTATTTGTTGTGTACCGACTCCAGTGTAATATACTCCAAGCGAGTGTCATGCAGGAGAAAAGCAGAAGCCAAGCTGCATGCTTGGCTTGGGGAACATGCTCAAGAGGCCGAGTGTACTTTCCAGCACCTTTTCGGAGCACAATTACACACACTCTGGAGCTCAATTACAGAGTGCACTTGGAAGACGAGAACACTCAACAGCAGCAATATGACTGGAGAGTGGCATCGTACATGCATGCCAACACCAGGGGGCAGTGCAATTTACCTTGGGAAGGACAGCACTTTGTGTTCCATTCAAACAATACCTCACTCTACCTGGATTGACAGGTGCTGCAGGTTTGAGCTAAGGGAGACGCGTTGGGGGTTGGCGCCGATGCTGTATTCAAAGGCTTGCTGCTGCTGCTGCTGCTGCTGCTGCTGCTGCTGCTGTTGCTGGAGTACATGGAAGTGAGATGGTACCTGGGGTGGTTGCGGTGGCTGCCCATCCTCCACCTCCATCTCAGAATGATCCATCTCCTGTACAAAACATTTGAGAGAAATAGAGCATGTGGTGGTGGCATGAAGCATGGTGCGTGGTGATGATGGGCAGCGCAACGTGACTTGCACAAGGCTTAGTATGACGCACACGCTTTTGAGTCTTTTTCACAAATGACACACATGCCAAGATAGGTTCCACGGCTTTGAGGATTCAAGTTACCCCACAGCTTTGAATTGCAGTGCAGATCTTGTACTGCAAGCGCTGACTTGCATGCACTACTGGTAGTATCAGCTCAACATCGGAGTGTGCCTAAATTCAGGTAGAAGATTGATATCACGACCTGAGCCTCAGGCTGAGGCCCTGGATGCTCAGACGCATCCCCTGAGCCTCAGGCTGAGGCCTTGGATGCTCAGATGTATCCCCTGAGCCCCAGGCTGAGGCCTTGGATGCTTGCTTAGATACTTTCCCTGAGCCCCAGGCTGAGGCCTTGGATGCTTGCTTATATGCATCCCCTGAGGATCAACCTAAGGCCCTGGATGCTTTGATGCATCCCCTGAGCCTCAGGCTGAGGCCTTGGATGCTCAGATGCATCCCCTGAGCCCCAGGCTGAGGCCTTGGATGCTTGCTTAGATACTTTCCCTGAGCCCCAGGCTGAGGCCTTGGATGCTTAGATGCATCCCCTGAGCCCCAACCTGAGGCCTTGGATGCTTTGATGCATCCTCAGCCAGAGCAAAATGCCGGCGTATATGTCACTTGGTACATCGTAACGCTTGCATGCACCGTGCGCGCTGTGTGCATGGCATCAGCAGCAACATGTGCTCACAGGGTGCATGCCGTGAGCTCCTGTTCCATATTGATTCAAAGTTAGACTTTCATAATCATATGTGATACTTGCAGTGAGCAACCAGTTTTCACACCAAACTTGCAGTTGGGTAGGTGCGCACCCGACCCCTGTTTAAGGGATAGCAGGGTTGGAGGCATATGGGGCACGTAGCTGGGAGGGCTTGGAATCAGGGGCATACTTGACAGGTTCACCCCGGGAGGAGGGGTGGAACCAGGTGCACAATGAACAGGGACAGGCCCACCAATCCCAATTTTCAAAAGCTTCTGAGGTGCGCAACATGACATGTGCATTACCGGCTACACGTACAGCTGGTTGTCAACCATCATTCATTGACGCAAGGCTGCAAACGCATGCCTGCATTCTTACAAAATTCAGCGAAACTCACCCGCAGCGCCGTTTGGTTCCAGAGCAGAGCACGTTGCTGGAGGTACCGCCGCGGATCGTTGTCCTGCATGCCTGGGCTGATTTCACACTGCTGTTGCTCCTGCTGCTGCTGCTGCTGCTGCTGTAAGAGTGCAGCCTGAGTTGACAACACTGCCCCTTCTGAAATGCCCCCAAGCAGCGTCTGCTGCTGCTGCTGCTGCTGCTGCTCCTGCCCTGCTTGCCCTGACAGCCGGCTGCCTTGGCTTACCCTCTCCTCAAGGAAACCTGACCCTTGCCTGCTGACCAGCCCAAACACAGTGCCCCCTGGGGTGATCCGCCCTGGGCCCTCCCCAAAGAGCGCATGAGGAGGCCCTGAATCGCTCATGCTACTCCCGCCTGAGCGGCGGTTGCTGCTGCTGCGTTCTGTGCCTTCACAAATGACCATGCTGGGGTGCGTGAGGGGCTGTGAAAACCTGTGGGGATAGTGGTGGGCGGGGTTGCCTGTGAGGGGTTGGGTGGGCAAGGGGGAGAGCGGCTGTTTGGAAAGGCGAGGGGAGGAGGTTGAATCATGGGAGCGCTTGGGGTGCAGGAGGTTGGCTTGCAAGGCTGTTTGGGTCTCCAAGTCTGGCCCAAGGTCCAGGTCCAGCTGGGGTGCTGATTGGTAAGGGGGTTGGCGTGAGTGAGCGGCAGACAGCGTGTTGGAGGAGTGCAACAGCAAGCAGCCTCCCCCGTTCAGAGACCGCCGGAGCGAAGGCCCCCTCTCCAAATCATCTATGCTCATGCTGGGCCGTTTCCTACCTGCCAACTGACCCACGCTGGTCTCTTTGTCACCACATGAAGCACGCACAGCATGCTCGCTGTCCACACCTTCCCCCCACACATCCTCGCCGAGTGTTCCCGGCTCAGCAGAGCTTGCTCGTGCCACTGCGGGGGTCACACCAAAAGCGGTTCCCTCTGCTGCTGCTGCTGCTGCTACTGCTGCACCCCCCCCTGCTGCTGCTGTAGGCACAGCTCTGGTCCCCGCGACTGTGAGCACTGCCGGCACTCCACCCGCCGACAGCGTTACCCCTGCTCCTCCTGCTGAGTGTGCTGCTTGTGCTGCATGGAAGTGCCAAGCTGCTGCTGGGGCTCCTCCTGCAGCTGCTGCCTCTGCTCCCACTGCTCCAGATGCTGCTGGCACCGGTGCCCAAGTTGCTGCGTGACACTGCCCTGCATGGAAGCATCCCTGAAAGGTGCCTCTTGAACCACAAGCTGCTGCTGTATGCGTTAAGGCAGGCTCACCACAAACATGCTGCTGGTGGTGGTGGTGCTGCTGTCCTGCATCCACACGCTGCTGCTGCTGCTGCTGCTGCTCCTGCTCCTGCTGCTGCTCCTGCTGCTGCGGACCATGGCTTGCCCTGTTCCTGGCCCCAAAATTCCACAGCCCCCTCCACAACCCCCTCCCACGCTTCTCTGTTTTGGGAGCACTGTCGGGCATTGCCTCTGTGGTATGCCCTTGCTGCTGCTGCTGCTGCTGTTGTTGTGCTTTGCCAACCCCACTACAAACACTCTGCCCCACGGCACCCCACAGCCCCTGGCAATGCTCCCATTGCTGCACGGCGTCCTGCTGCTGCGCGCGCTGCTTGGCCACAAGCATGCCTTGCTTGTGTAGCTGCAGAGCATGTGTAGCATGAGCATGCAAGCATGTGAGCATGTGAAGCAGCGCCGCGTGCTGCTTGGCTGTAGACATGCCTTTGCATGCGCAGCTGCAGAGCATGTGAGCACACAAGCACATGTAGCTGCTGTGCACTGCCTGGCCTCATGTATGCCTTTGCATGCGCAGCTGCAGATCATGTGAGCACACAAGCACATGTAGCTGCTGTGCACTGCCTGGCCTCATGTATGCCTTGCATGTACAGCTGCAGAGAGTTCTTCAGTGGGTGCCAGGCACAGACACTTATGGAAACTTGTCTTGTTTACTTGTTGTCTTGTTCACTTGTTGTTGACATTGTGAAAGCTGATTGAGAATGTTTCACCAGCAACCGACCAGCCCGACCTCTGGCTTTAGGCTACCAATATAAACCCATGTAAACCCATGTAGCTGGAGAGCATGTGAGAATGTGCCGCATGGACATGCGAGCATACAAGGACATGTACCTGCGCGCTGTACTTTGCGCGCTACTTGGCCTCATGCATGCCTCGCAGGTGTAGCTAATGCAGTGGGTACATGATGGGGGGATAACAGGGATAGAGGGTCACCAGCCACGACGCTTGACTGCTGTCCAGAGGGTAATGGGTCAGGAAACAAGCGTTCCAAATAAGAGGTACACACACAGCCATGCTGCTGTAGGCATGCTGAACATGTGCCTATCATGAAGCCTCTTTGGTGGAGACCGGTACACACACAGCCATGCCGCTGCAGGCATGTTGCATATGTGCCTACCATGAAGCCTCCTTGGTGGAGACCGGTACACACACAGCCATGCCGCTGCAGGCATGTTGCATATGTGCCTACCATGAAGCCTCCTTGGTGGAGACCGGTACACACACAGCCATGCCGCTGCAGGCATGTTGCATATGTGCCTATCATGAAGCCTCCTTGGTGGAGATCGCTACCACCCACTTCAAGCACAAAATTAGGAGTCATTACCTGACACAGACAAGCACAATTTCCAGGCTCACTGCTCCTCGGCAGCCGAAAGCACTTAAAAAAAGGTCATTAGACACAGCACAGCTTGAGCTTGGCTGCTGTCCCAGTCAACTGCACCCCCATTTGTACTGCGTGCCTTCATCTGGAGTGGCCCCTGTAGAAGTGTTACTTGAGATTGCAACCTTCAGGTTCTTGTTGTGTTGGGCATCAGTGTCAACAGTCTAGGTTGCACGTGTATGAAGCTGCGCTCAATCACAGGAAAAAAGGTCAGTGAAGGCCAGCCATTCTCCTTTTCTGCATTGAACCAGGGCAGGTAATGTTGACATTGAAAGTTGCTCAAGGTCCATGCCTTGCCCATGGGCTCTGCTTGCCGCACGACATTAACTCATTTGCCAAACAGGTGGACTTGACAGGCTTAGCTGCCTGATCAGAACAGGATCTCATCTCAGCCATTACCCTGAAATGAAAAGCTTGCCAGGAATTGGAGCTCGAGCTGACAACCTCAGAATGAAGTGAGGCTCTTTCAATTCTGCAGCCTTGGAGCACTATGTTCAAGTCCAAGACAAATCTGAAAAGGCCCAACTTCTATTAAAAGGATATGTGTGTATCAGGCCAGGGGGAAAATTCGAGGGGGGGAGTAGCAGGTGAGCTTGGCAAAGTAAGGCTAAATGAAGTAGACACCTTGTTCGCCAGTTGCGCTTGCGCCGCGTGCACACACACACACACACACACACACACACACACACGCTGGTTTGAGCTAGAATCCGTTGTTCTTGCTTTTCCTGCTGCTCACCTGCTGCTTTTACTGCGTGCAAGCCCCATTCGACTGCCAGTCATCTGCAACACCCCCCCCCACCTTCAAGGATATTGAGGTACCCTCCCAAAGACTTGGAACCCTTCTCATGTAAATTCTTGCTCACATCTCAGCATCCGTTCACCCCACGCTCCTGCAAGAATACCCTGCCTCTCTACCTACCTACAGCATACACAAGTGCTGGCACAAAACCGGATGCGCACAGGTGCACCCTCATGCAAAGACGCCACGCACCTGCTGCTCTTGCTGCGCGCGTGCTCTGTCTGCCTGCCACCTGGCCTCTGCATCATCTGCCATCCTCAATGCAAGCCCATCATCAGGGCTGCAGTGCGTGCCCAGGGTCACGATATGCACGAGTGCACTTCGGCGCACGATCTGCAGCAGGTGTATCTGCTGAGAGCGTAGCTGCGAATCAGTGGGGCACAGTGTGTAAGCGGGGCTGACACAGGCACAGGGACAGGCAAGTTGTGGAAGGAGGTGAGTCAGGCACAAATGGAGGAGGAGGACCAGTGGGGCGCAGTGTGTAAGAGGGGCTGACACAGGCACAGGGACAGGCAAGTTGTGGAAGGAGGTGAGTCAGGCACGGATGGAGGAGCATGCAGAGAAGCAGAATCAGCTGGGAGCACATCTTTAAGCAAGGGGAAAGCTAAGGCCCCTTGGGTGCATGGGGAGAACGTAAGGCAGAGAATAGACCTATCCAATTCCGTATGAGGTATGGGGTCTTCTTGTGCTAGATTCTAATTGCAAGATACGGCCAGGCCAGCTTGGTCCCAAATGAAGGCTCTCAAAAGGGAAAAGGGGAGCATCAAGGGTTTAAGTCATTGAAGTGCCCCAATGGATCAGCTTAATCATTGCCCGATCAGCCTCCCCATACCAGTGCCACAGATCTCAGCACAAAAAAATTTGACGTGCATCCTTGCTTGCGCGACTGCAGCAAACTCCACCTTGATGAAGCTGTGCCTGCCTGGCTCTTGGGTTCTACGATGTTACACACAAGCATCTATGTGATAGTGGAAAGGCCTTCTTACCTACTGCAGCAAACTCCACCTTGATGATGCCGTGCCTGCCTGGCACTTGGATTCCGCAATGTCACACACAAGCATCCATGTGATAGTAAAAAGACCTTCTTACCAACCTCTTGGACCTCTAGCTGATCTCCATGCACATCCATGCCTACCTCAAAGTGCACCACACACAACGCCGACTGACAGCTTGTTTACACATCCACACCATCCAGCACATGATTGGGCAGGTTTGGCTCCGCCTAGTCTGCCAAGTGTGCTGGCATGCTCATCTCATCACAGCAGGTCTTCTTCTGCACCCACCACTAACACAGCCAGCAAGTTTCCAGGCAGGTTCACACCAGCTTTGCCTACCGGGTGCACTAATAAGCGTTAAATCACTCCCATCTCGTCACAACGAGTCATATTCTCTGCACCCACCACTAACACAGCCAGCAAGTCTCCATGAAGGTTCACGCCAGCCTGGCCTGCCAGGTGCACGAAGTCGCGTTCATACACGACTGTGTCCAAGGTCTCCCCTGTATCAAGTTGCACCTGCGCAACAGCGCAAGCAGCAGAAGTCATTCTATTACGGGATCAAGCTTCAAGAAGCACAAGAGCAGACTCGTTGATGCAAATGCACTGTGCTTGCATCAGTCGACTATCACGCTCGTTCAAGGATGCTGCAGCTGCTGCAGCTTACGACTCAGGTCAGCAGCAGAGCAACAAGCCCCCTTTTTTGACCTTGCTGCACCTATGGACGGATAATAATTTGATGCATTGATGTGCGCATGAGCTTGGTGAGAGGAGGAGCCTTTGACTGCGGCATGCTCTCTCGCAAAACCTCACTCAGGCAGACCAGGTGCAGTATCTTTTGCTGTACGCAAAGCACCATGCACAGGCAAGGGCACCCACCAGGTGCAGCATCGTTTGCTCCACATCACGTACCACTGTTACTACAGGTGCAGCCATTTACCCAGGTGCCAAATCGTTCGCTCCATGGTAGGCACCATGCCCAGGTCTTCCCACCCACCAGGTGCAGCATTGTTTGCTCCACATAAGGCACCACTGTCACTGCAGGTGCAGCTGCTGGGTCTCCTTGGCCGTGCAGCTGCTGTTGCTGCTGCTGCCTCCCCTCTGGCACAGGGGGAGTCTGCGTCGCCAGCAGGATGAGCGGGCGCCCACCTTCTCCCCACAACGGAAACAGCGCAAAGTCTTTGTTCAGTGACAGCGGGCCTGTTTGTGGGGGCCCAGGCATCACATGAGCACCTGGAGACCCAGCGCCCAAGGGGCCATGCCCAGCGATCGTGCTTGAGGGCGGCCCGCGCGGGCTCTGAGTGCAAGCTGACACGGTGGTTCGGTACAGGAGCTGGAAGAAGCTGCGCCAGCAGGTGCAACGTGGAGTTGGATCAGGGGGTTGAGGATAAGAGGGAGGAAGGAGGATGGGTTGCAATCATGTTTGCAGCATCAAGCACAAGTGAGCAAGCTTCGTCCGGACACATGCAGCTTTAATGTAAAGAGGGACAAATGCTTAACATGGACTGTAGTTTGGAGACGATGCTATGGATAAGAGGAGGTCACCAGCGAGCCCAAGCACGAAACATACACAAATCCACACATCAGAAATGGATGAAACTAGGAACAAGAAGAGGGCACCAACGAGCTCAAGGACGAAACACATACAAATCCACACATCAGATATCAATCCGAAAACAAATGCATCCCTGCTCAACCGGAGCTGGCGATTTTGGGAGGCCCATTCTATACATGATGAGATGGCATGTCATTCATACACGTGTAAATCACATGCATCGTGTTCACACACCTACCAAATAAAAACCTACCTTTCAAAGCTGGTGCCCTCAGGGGGGCTTGAGTCCATGGGCTCACGGTATGAAGGGTCAACGCTTGCTGCAAAGGCAGACCCCTCTCTGTCAGACTGAGCACCATCACCACTGACATGGCTCCTGCCGCCGCTGCTGTTGCTGCTTTGCACATGGATTGGCCGTGAGCCTCGGCAGCGGTACACTACTAGCTCCTGGAAAGCTGACCCAAAGCAGACCTGCGAGGTTGTCAATAAAGAGAGGATGGCCACAAGCCATGGGACAATGCAGGAGCAGGCCATGAGCTATGGGACAATGCTGGTTTGAAGCTGCAGCCTGCCACGTCTGTGCACAAGGCCAAAAAACACCAGGCAAGTATTAGTTCACCAACCAAACCTGTTGATGAGGGCACCTGTCTACTACTAGACACCTGACATGGACAAACCAGGACATTTCACCCTGTGATAGGTCATATTCTGGTCTTTATGTGGGTAATGACCTACAGAAATTGTAACTGCCAAGCAAGCCCCAAAAATACTTTATTATTTTGGATCCCACACAACTACAGCAACAATTGGGATTCCTGCACGTTACTCGACAACAAAGCGGGAAGCAAACAACCCTTTTCAGCACGCATGCTTTAAAGCAGTCCATACACTTGTATGCGAGTTCAGGGTGCATGAAGCAGTTATTTAGTTTAAGAAATGCGTATCATTTTTTAACAGCCCAACCCATGAAATGACCTTGTTTGAAAGGGTCCTTCACGCCACCTAACACTCACGGCACCATTCTCACGTGTCCCCTTGATGCTGATTAATCCTTCTGCTTTAACAATCATAGTATCTCTTTGACACAGAACACAGCATGATCTCTGCTTTATCATTTGTTCAAGTTTGACAGGAAGCTGCCCATGGAGGAGGACCCTTCATTGTGGCCTGCAGTCTTGAAGGGAGTAATTTAAAATTGAGGAAATATATCTACCTGGCATGAGGAAACAATTTCACCACATCCCCAGTTGACATAGGGGATGGAAACACACACACAACCACGCTCCACCAGACAAACGGACAACCGCTTTGCAAACACACTCCAATCAGTCCAAATAAAATATTTGTGTCCATGTGATCCTAGTTGTGCTTAAGGAAGGCAAGCAAAGTCACTCATCCTGTGCAGGGCACAACCTCCTACGCGTGTTTGAGTTCAAGGCAACCACCGAAAAAAAGGTTCATCCCACACACCAGGTAACAGCCACAGGGGCTGAAGCGAGAGATGTGGATGTCATGCACGTCCACAGAGGCCTGGAAATTTGAAAAGTGGTAGGATAAATCACTCGGTGCTTGCGTTGCATTCAATGCTGCCAAACATGACTCACTTGAGTCATGGAAAATAATCCACCACAAACTTTCCACACATATTTTTGCTCACACGTTCACAACCTCCCATTTTGTGCACGACAAAAAAACAGGATTCCACTACTCACTGCTGTATCTGGGACCAGCCATCTGTACAGGCTCCGCGCGTGGTTGGCTTGTGCACCAGGCCTGAGGTTGATACCAGCTTCCCTCTTTGCCAGCTGCCTCTGAAGATTAGACATGGCATTACTGCACCATACTACTACATGGATACTTTCAATCTAAGTATTGCTGGTGTGGTACTTGCTAAGAAGCATACTCAGAATGAAATTGTGTGTTGACGCGTGAAAGCTGGCAATGTAAAAATTAAATTTTATTAAAATTTTCAATATCTCATTTTAAACGTGCACACCCATCCAGCGGCAGCATGGATATGTGACTCACCTCAGGCTCACCTTCACGGCACGGTTATGCCTCCAAAAATTACAATCAAGAACATTAGGGTTATTAGCCGTCGTCTTGGTGTTCTTCGATGGGCCTTTGTTTGGAATTCCAATTGTGTTGTTGCTGTTGAAGAGGCAGCTGCAGCTTCCCGTGCAGCATGTTATTAGATGATTCCCTGGTCCTTGGTCCTTGGAAACATGCTGTATCGCATTCTCCCCTTAGATGTATCGACGCAGGCCAGCGCCACAGGAACATAAGCCATTGGATATTGCTTGAGGCCGCAAGGCGCGCTGCACCCCTCACCAATATCATCCAGGACAAGTTTTTTCTTCCAAAAATCAGCAAGCTTGCTTTGAAGCTTCATGCCCACTCTGTTCCGCATGCTTGCAAACTTGCCAGCAATAGGTGCAATAGGTGCGCTCTTGAGATGGCATCAAAGCCGTAAATAATAATAAAGCCATAGATAAAATCTTGCAAACCTCTTTTTCAAGATCAGGCATGGGGTGCAAGTAACCTTCCTGGCCCGGATTGATCTTTTTCTCTTGGTGAGGGGTTGCGTGGTGCCTTGGCACCAGGTATCGTCTTTTTCTACCGACATGGTTTTTTTGGTAGGGGATTCACTGTCGGCGAGGCAGTGCAGAGCAGGAGAGGAGAGTCCACGCCCGTGTGCATGGCTGACAACCCGCCAGACCCTCGCTCGTTGTTTCCTGTCGGCTCCTAGCTTAGTTAGGCTGGTTAGCATGTAAGGGATTTCCACACACTTCTACAAAGTAAAATCACACAATGGCGTCCTTGGAAATGAAGGCGCTGTCGCACTTGCCTTCCACGCAGCAAAGACGCCTTCACATGGCATGGCACCGTTTCTCCTACCTGTGATCTTGGTGATGCTCAAGATGAAATGCAGGATGGACAGCATTTTATTTTAAATGCACTCACCCCACAGGTCTGTTCTCTTCAGCTCAAGTATGCTTCCTAGTTCTTTGGCCCTCTCCTCCCCCCTCTCCCACCCTTCTACTCAGATGGCTCCTTATAAGTATAATAATAAGTATAAGTAAGCCTGCCATTCAAGTGTACAGTCTCCTGATATGTTTTGCTTCATGAATTAGAAGTTATAATTTTGAACCACAACAGGCTTCATCATGTCTTACATGAACTTCTTCTATTTATAAACAGGCTACTAGCTTTCCAGTCAGTCGTTTTGACTGGAGGCCTTCTTCTTCCTGTACCTAATCGTTTCTTTTCCTTTCTACGAGCTTGCTGGGACTCACTGTCAGTACCTTATCACATCTCTTCTTTCTTAAATCAAAGCAATAACAAGCCTTTTCCTTTGCCACATGAATCATTGCTTTTTTATGAGCAGACTGGCAGTCAACCGTTTTGAGTGGAGGCCTTCTTTTTCCTGTAACCTGTCAGTGCCCGTACTGACTGTTGGGTTGTTCTCAATGCACGCTGGCTGATGCCCTGTTGGGCTTTAACTTGTTTTCTATGAGCAGAATTCCTGATGATGTACAAAGAAAGATTCCACATTGGGTTTTCCCATCAGGACGGCCACCAAATACACAACTCAGTCGCCCTGATGGCATTTTAGTCCTACCTCTTGAAGGCAGAGACTCCACCCACCACCCAAAAGACACAACCCCAGAGACAGAGACATCTACCTCATAGAGCTGAAATTATGCTCAGACACTCGACCTGAACAAGCACTCCTGACTGCACAAAATCAACACAAAAACTCTATTGAGAACTTCCGCACGAAAACTCTCTGAGGTTCACATCGTAATAACAGAGTCACTCTACACACTATCCTCATCGGAGTTGCCAGAACTATATATATAACCCCAAAATTTTCCAAATTTCAGCACTTAGACAATTTTTCCGTGAATCGCAGGTGCCACACACAGTGTCATGGAGAGAAGGCCATGCTTGACTCCTCCAAGATCAATAAAAACACGAACCATTATGACATGATGCAATTTGGCATGCCCTCAAGCTCCTATAATTGCAAGCAAAAACAACTTTAAGAGCCTCTCTGTGCCCATGAACCTCCCTCCTATACCCCCAGGAACCTGCATGTCCTCCACTGGAATCTCCGTGCTGGACCATCCTCTGTGCTAGACTATCCTACAGACCACAGGACTCTCGCGTGGAAATGTCATTCGGAGCCCCTAAGCTCTGTTAGGTATGCTGTTTCTGATGGTTATGCTCCACCTTACGCTCCACCTTATGCTCCACAGATAAAAACATCCATAACAGCCATATGGTGCAGCTGGGCATGCCCACGAGCCACAGTGAATTATATTTCGAGCAACAAGGACATGAAAGCTATCATTGCTAAGTGTACGCAATAAATAATGTGGTTGGAACGTGCATTGTGACGCCAGAATCTCTAAAAAATTTCATCAACATCCAACATAGAAATGACCCCAGCCTAGGCTGGCTCTACACTTATGAACCTGGCATAGGCTTCTCTGACAATGCCCCTATTCAGTGGCTACTTTCAAACAACCTCCGCCAAACTGAAATTTATTCTTTTGAACATAGTGCGGGTAAACACATCTGCACTATTCTTGACTTACATGCTTAACAGCATGGCTGCAACGCTTTCCTGTGCCGCAATCATCATCATGCTTTTGCCATCAAAAAATTTTAAGGTCAGTGGAGACTGTTAGACTCAATTCAGAATAGACCTACTGATTTGAACACTCCTAAAAACTTACCTCCCTTCACTACCTTCAAGCTTACTTGTATAAATAAAAATGCAGGAGCTCACACCATCCCTCTGAGCCCACTCTAAATGGAAAAGCAAGAAAAAGCCTTCTGTCTGATTCACTCCTTTAACATGGCCTTAGGTGAGCATATCATCTCTGGCTCTGATGCTCTCTCTCATATCTGTCACATGGAAGACACTCTAGAAAAGCGCAACCTGCGAAAACAAATTAATCTCAATCGTTTCTACACTCAAGGACTAGGCAACTTCAATATCACCATTTTTCAACCGTTACCTAAGCAAACTCCCCTGGAACCAAGATAAGAATTACATACTCCAACAAGCCCACCCCCACTGCAACACAGGACAAATATCAAGAAGTTTAGTTGAAAGCATTCTATGCAACGCAGCTTACAAAGATGCAGTTATCCTTGCCATTGCCCATGCAAATGGCGGAGGGCATGCTGTTACTCTCAAAAGGAGCACAGGCACTGACCATTCCACCGGAAGTTATTGTGAGTGGCACCTCTTGGATTATTTAAATAACCATCCTGAACCCCTTCTTACAGACAATAACTGGCGTAAGCTTTAAGGTAGAATACTTATCCTTCAAAGATGGAGTGTCTGGGACGACCCGGACCCTAACTCGACTTACACCAAGCAGACAGCTCTGTCCCTTTTGACCCAGAATTTTATGATCACAAAAGCAAACCTATCTACATAGACACTTTTCTTTTCTTTTCTTTTCATAGACACTACCTGTAATGGTACAAGTTTGGTACCAGTTAAGATAGATATCCGGTGTGAGCACAGACGGAGTGCGCAAGAAGCCATAAGGATGGGGTGCAAGTCCCCCCGTTCCGCAATAAAAGGAATAGGAAGGTGCCAATGTGGCATCCGGCCACCGGTCTTGGCCTGGTCTTTATGGCCTAGCACAACCGTCTCGTTGCACTACCCCAGAACCCCTCTCATCAGTTCCAAACTCCCCACCTGCCCGCACCACACAACCGATAGATAGTTGCAAAAACAAAGCCCCCACCCAGCCCATCTTACAAGCTATCCTCATAACAAATCCTCCCATCTTACAACCTATCCTCATAACAAATTGTACCACAGAAAACGATCACCAAGAGCCTCTTCAAGCTAGGTTAAACACGCTCAAAATTATGACCATGAATGTAAGAGGTCTCTTTAAAAGCCACTGGGACTTCCGCCATACCATAGCCACCCAAAATACAGATATCTTAGTCCTCACTGAAACCAAACTCCGCAGAAATAACAAACCTGGTGCTTGGATGGAGACCCTCCTTAAGAATTACAAATATTGGTCAGCTTTTGACTGGACCGGTGGCACCACAATTTGCGTCCGAGACACTATAGCATTAGCCACACAATGCTCTCCAGCCTGCCTTGACTCTAAAGAAAGAATTGCCTCTGTCATACTCCAAGGAGCCAATGCCAATCTTCTACTGCTGGGCACCAACTGGCCCTCAGGTAGCTCTCAGGAAGCCCTCACTAGCAGATTTGAAATGCAAGAGCACATCCTGACTCTGATTAATACTTACAGCAACTGCACTCCCATCATCATTGGGGACATGAATGCTACAGTTCGTGCTAGCGATCGCACCAGCAGCACGACCTACCAGGCTGATAGAATGCACCGTGAATTCCTCCTCTCTAGCAACTTCTCTCCCTGTAAGGAGGAAACTAATAGACCCTGGACCCACCACCAGGCTACTGGCAAAGACAGTAATAATAACAATACTTACACCTTTAGCCGTATTGACGATATCATACTTCCTTCTGACATTGCACATCAATTCCCTCCCTGCACCACCCATGAACTAGGCTCTCTCAGCGACCATGTCCCACTTGTAGCCAACATACCACTCAACCCTCTCAAAATTCACATTCCTGTCCTTGCAAACACACACTCCCTTTTTCAAAGCCCTCAGAAAGTCTTGATTTGCCCACTCAGCGAACCTGACCGTACAACTTTTGCGCAATCCCTACAAGACCCTGCACATGGGATCCCCCAAAAACTTGGAATTCTCCAAATCCTTGACCCTGCACATACAGAAGCCACAACCTTTCTCAACAACCTGAATAGCACATCTGCAAAGCACACTAAAAAACTCGAGACACTCTGTAACAAACCTGCTGCAGAGGCGGTTGAAGTCCTGGCAAAAGGCATTTCTGACCTCATTCACTCCTCCTACCAAGTAGCACTCAAAGTCTGCAGCACAAAAATCATATCTCCTAACAACAACCACTACAACCCAAGGACTGTCAGCAACAAGTTAAAGCGCCACCACCCAAGTTAAATTGCCCTCAGGACGTAGCACTGAAAAAATTCCTGTTGAAAGAGGTACAATTCAAGGAGATACGCTTTCGCCCTTCCTATTTCTCCTCTACATGGAACCCCTCTTAAGATGGCTACATGTAGGAGGACGTGGTTACGAACACGGCTGCATACCAGGCCAAGACGCCACTGATACTCACCTTGCTAATGTACTAAGCAGCGCTGCCTTTGCTGACGACTTTCTCTGCCCCACTAGCACAATCCAGGACCTTAAAGTACAAGCCAGGAAACTCACTCTCTACTCTGACTGGGCTGCACTCGGTATATCTGGCAGCAAAACTAAAGCAACGGCATTTTACACAGTCATCCTGGAAAAGATCAAAATGGGGTGACGCCATCTCAAGCTCTCTGCCAACAACTCAAAGGAAAAATAGAAATCCAAAGACAAAAGGCCCAGTTTCTTGCATCACATGAGCCCTTTCTTTATCTTGGAGTTCGAATCACCATGGACTTAGCTTGGAAGCATCAAATTCAACGCATGACCTGTAACCTCAGAAATAAGCTTGATAACCTTGACTCCTCTTATGCTTCTCCACGTCAAACGCTTGACATTATCCGTACAGCCATTATCCCTAGACTTGCCTATGCTTTTGCAGTTACTCCTTGCACACCAGCAGACCTAATCATTTGGGACACCATGATAGACAGGATTACCAAATATAAATACAAACTCTGGAGCAGCACAGCAGCAGCAATGATTCGCAAAGATTCTGATAACTTTGGACTAGGGCGCACCTCAATTTGTGTAGAATACCACAGACGCCTGGCTTTTGCACTCACATCTAGCCTAGAGGATCCCTCAACTAGACACCGCACCGTACGCCTCAATCTCCTCACTAAGCAAATAGCGGACCTTAAGCTCTTATCTACAGCTTATCTTACCAAACGAGAAGGAACCAATCTGCACATAAGACGCCAGCTCAACTTCTGCATGCGTGCCCGCCAATTGATCAGTATCCACTCTAGTAAGCTCCACCTCATGAAACACGAGGAAATTGTGTTCAATGAGGACTTGAACCTCGTCCATAAAGCCCTCTCCCTGCATAAAGCACCTCCCCACAATCTCTCCTCCCTTATAACCTGCATAACGCAACCCCTAATGGGCCTTGGAATTAATGGAGTCCATGAACTCACATCCTCCTGTACGACTCACATCATCACAGTAGCTCAGCTACAAGCCAAATACTCCAAGGTTAATATTGAATGTAAAATAGCACTCAACAGACTGGCAGCACTGGTCAACCTCCCTAAGACAGAAGATGTGAATACATCCTCCATCCAAAAAATCATTGCCTACAAAAAGACTGAAGCAAACATTCTTGCACATTACCGCCTTATCAACAACACACACGTGAGTGGCCTCAATGTGGAACCAGGTACCACGATTCATACCTACCCTCTTACAGGCTCCCAACCAAACAGCACCCCTTCCACACAAGTAGTGCCATCACCACAATCTCGCTCCACATCCCACTACAGGCACGAACATACTGGACGCCGCCTCAGACGTAACCAAGCCACCTTGTCCGCCCCTACAGCTAACATTCCTACACAAGAAATATGTCCTATTACTCAGGAAGTAATGACTGCCAAGGACACACAACCCACAGAAGAGCCACCCAATAAAAGAACTAGCTCCAATTGTAAGCTGAGCATCACTCCTACACAAATAATTCATGCCTCAACACAAAATACTGCTAACTCTAATGTCATGACGCCCACTCAACAGGATTCACCTGCAGAAGGGCCACCCAGTGAACGCACACGCTCAATAATGAAACACATTTCCACACCCATCACGCAACCCCTTAGCCAGAAATATCAAAGAGCAAATGCCAGCCAAAACACTGCTAACTACATCCCAACATAGCTCAACTCCCCATACACGGCAGATACTTGCCAGACAGGCAAAACCCGCAACCCTCCTACCTGTCCAAACACTCCACACAGCCTAGATACACAAATAAATATCTACAAAAACAAGAAGAAAAAATTACTTCACATAGAGACAGAGCTCACCCCTCCTGTCATCAACCTCATCGGCTCGCTATGCCAAGCCTCTGAGGTCTGGGAGCATAGGAAAACATCTGTCCAGAAGCTCACAAAAGCAAAAACAGCTAGCCATGCCATCAATGTTATATATAATCATGACTTTGACATAACCCATACAGATGGTTGGAGAAACTGCACGGTTTATAAAAAAGACGGAAGGAGAACCCTAATCCACCACCAAGTGCAATACCACACCCATTTTGCCCCAATGGTTATAGAGAAGTGGGCCCTGCCTTATTTCAAGAAAGCTGGCCTTCAGCCTGTGACTACCTCAACTGCTGCTCGCACTGATTTTGAATGTGCATGCTGCCAAATATGCAATTACCATGGTGGTTATGAACCTATTAACTTTGAACCTCCTTACCTCGATATGTATATTTGTGATGTCTGCCAAAGAACGTACCACTGGAAATGCATGAAAGAACTAGGTTGCTACACTGATGGGCAAAGACAAGAGATAGATGAAGCTGACACGTGGGCTTGTCCCGCCTGTGCAGGTCTAGACATTGCACAGAAGATTGACAGAGAATGTCAGCCTAAGGAAGAGCTCATAAAGGTCACTTGGTTGCCCTCCTGGGAGCCTGAGGAAACTAAAGAAATTAGGCCTGAATTCCAACAGCGCCTGCTTGAATTTGAAGCCAGGCAAAGAACCCGACCTCTCCCGACCCGCAGCAGACTCTGCCCTCTCTAACCTTGAAAGACAAGGTTTTGAAAAGCCTTATGCTATTAACACCTGGCAGCAGAAACTTGACACAGAACCACGCAACAAAATCACCTTTGATATTCACCCCACCAATCCACAAGTCGACATTAAACCCACTGGTTGTTGTGAATTTTGGCTGCATGATGTTGACCTTGTTACATACAAAGCTGAACAAAACCCTAATCAAAAACCGTTAGACACTGAATCAAACAGCCCCCAGCCTCGTGCCCCACCTCTCCTTATCCTTCAAGAAATTTACAAATCATGCGTGGCCTGCATTTACAACACACAAGGTAAATGTGTGGGGATGATAACCCCTAGCCGATTTCAAATTCTTTACAAGGCATTCTATAAGGCCAAACTTGCCGGCTCGCATGAAACCATAACACCTCCTCCTACTAGCTTTGCTTCTGAGCTGCAGGGGCTCCTTGCTCGCAAGACTATGCTAGAAAACAAGTACACTAGCAAAAAGATTAAAGATTCCTTTTCACGGGCCCTGCCAACCCACATCCATACTGCCCTCCAACATTGGGCCCTGGTAACTCAAGAAAAATGGCCTCCCCGCTGGATCACGACCCACAATACCAACACTACTGGAGCTACAACCCCCGAGACACTCTCTTCGGTGCCTATCATAACTCCTTCCCATCCAAATTTTCAGGTTTCTCCGTCTGCCATCCCATTTATGATGAGAATGTTATGACTCAGGCCTTGTGTCATTCTATTTACTCAGCTATTCTCAATACAGAAGCCACTGCAACTTTCATGTTCCTCCCTATCTGGGGAAAACAAATGATAACTAACCCTACTCTAAGCTCATCACTGCTTATCCACATCTCTGTTGTGAACTTGGAACAATCACACGTATTAACCTCTGCTACAATGATCCACAATCTTGCCTCAACCAGGAAATACCTCTTCCTCAGCACACATGGGACCTACAAATTGTTGCCGTCTGGAACACATCTGCAAGGATCCATCTAAAACAATCACAACCCAGCTTGGCTGCAGGGCGTGGCTTCGGCTGTGCCAGAAGTTAACTGGAAGCTGCGCAATATAGGTAACCATTCTATTCTCAATACAATGCATGCTGATATGCCTGGATTCAATAAATGCCAACGCCTCCCCTCTGACAAACAACAAACATCTAGAAACCCAACCTATTCACACATAGGTAATCAGGAAAAACATTTGGTACCTAACCAATCTAGTCCAACCCTCAAGCTCAAAGCCCCTGACTGGAGGACATGGGCCTAAACTGATGGTAGTTGTCAAATCCAGAATAGCAAACAAGAAATTGGAGCAGGCGTCTACTGCCCTCTCACTGACAGCAGAAGTTTTGTCGAGCCCAATGGTGCTGGAATTACCAGCACCATATGTCGAGCTGAATTAGCAGCAATCGCTGCTGCCATCACGCACTCTTATTCACACATTGCTTCAGACAGTCTTACCTCTCTTCATCAAATACGTAAACAGCTTATTTACCCAGAGAAGCACAAACAACATATTCAAGGGGATGTCCTAAAAACCACATCTACCCTCATTAGCAACTCCCAAAGCAATATTTGTTTCTACAAAGTAAAATCTCATGCTGGCATTACTGGTAACGAATGTGCAGATGCTATTGCTAAATATCAAGCAAGCCAAGCCAATAATAACGTGGCTGATACTGGGATTCCTTGCGCAGGCCCTGGCGGAAATCCTTTCTCTCACTTATTTTGGTTAGCCAAGGAGGAAAAAAATGAACACAATGCTGACACACCCATAGCTCCTGCTCCCAATCCTAAAGTCACCTATCTCCCCAATCTTAAAATACTCTCAAGTCTCACATGCATATAAAACACAGACTTGGATATGCCAACCCCAAAACAGGGTACTACTCTTACTATCAGAGCTTATTACCTCATGTTAACAAGAAAGTCAGCAACGCCTTTAGAAACATGCCTTGTATATCCACACCTATGAAGCGCACCATTTTTCAACATCGCACTGGCACCCTCTATAACCAAAAACATGCAGTTCACTTCAAGAGGTCCACTGACCCACTATGCCGTCTCCCAGGCTGTCATCAATTAGACAGTGCACTCCACATGCTTTCAGGCTGCCAAAATCATATCATCTCCAGCATGAAAACTGAACGCCACAATGTTGCTGGAAGAATGATCATCAAAGCTCTTAGCAAAAGCCCTTTGGGGGCAGGCTTGGTTAACATGGACATAGGGAGTGATGATAGGCTGGCGCAACACAACCTCCAAATCCCTGCACATGCATCAAACATAATTTTACCCCCTTACCTTTTCCCTAGAAAATTTCCTAAGAGATCTAGACTCACATCCAGTCGTCCTGATGCTATACTGATTACTCCCTATAAAGCCAAACCCACTCCTTCTTCTCCTTCTTCCACTCGCTCACACCATGCGTTACGCAGCAGACACAACCTAACACAGAGGACCACACGAGCCAACCGCGTGAGACAACCCCACCAACTTCATGTAAACCAGCGACATGTGCACTTGATTGAAATTAAGTACTGTGAAGACACGAGGCCTGGACAACAGTTGAGGCGGCACAGCGGCAGAATACAGACCTCAGCAAACTCATTAGTGCTAAAGTTGTGACTCTCCACACTATCCTTCTGGGTGTTGGTGGGACCTGCTATACTGATCATACCTTGAACCAGTTTAAACAACTGGGACTTGACCACCAACGCGCCAATAAACTTGCTCGCAGACTTCATGCCCATTCTGTCATGTATGCCAACAAGCTTGTTACCACTAGGCGTGCTAGTGAAAACAAGATTACTTCTTGCAGCCTGGTTATGGAGCCGGGCGCTTCCAATAACCCTCCAGATCCCCATTAGGGTGTTCTTTTTGAAGCTTTGTGGTGGAGGGGACTCACGGCTCTTCTGAGCCAATGTGTCCCCTTTTCCTTAATTGATGTAGGGAGAGTTTCCTCTGCCTACGTAGTTTTTCTTTTCTTTTCTTTTTCTTTTCTTTTCTTTTTCAACCCCTGCACTATTGATCCCCTAGGCTACATACGTATGCTCAGTGGAAAGGGTTGGTGATTAATACTGCCAAGTCTGAGATTGTGCACTTTAATTCAAAGGGCAATAATGTGCCAGTTTTCACGTTAGGTGGAGCTCGTTTGGCGTGTGCAGATTTTTTAGATATTTAGGCATGCTGTTCACAAAACAACGCAACCCGCAAGCCACTGCTGAGGACATGTGTGCCCCTTTCCTAGCTGGTTGTAGACGGATTAGGCAATTGGCATCTGAGCACCGCCTGACAGATAGGCCGCATACCATGCTCTGGCTGACTAAAGCATATGCTCTCCCTGCTAGCATGTATGCATGCCAGATTTGGGGCACTAGATTTATGAAAGAAGGAGCTGAAATGGACTGTCCTTTGCAAACTGTGCACCTGTGCTTATTGAAGCGTATCCTTGGGGTAAAGCGTACCACTCCTAATTGGTCTGTACTGCGTGAGTGTGGGCATGAACCTTTACAGTTCTATTGGTTTCGTGCAGCAGTTAGGTTTTACAATGCTTTACTGCGCAGCAACAGCACTACACTCAGTAAGGTACTGCAAGCAGATGTTGAAATGAGCAGCCTTTCCCATAAATGCTGGACCTCAGAATTTTTGGCTGCCTGCACAGGCTTGGACAGGTGCAACGTGTTTACTCATTGTGTCCGGTCAGGGCAGCCTATAGTCATGAGGGAGTCTGTTGTTGATCTGATAAAAAGGCTGTGAGGTGTGTGGAATGCTGATGCCTTGGCAGAACATGGTAAACACACGAACAAATTAGCCAAGTGTCATCACTGGATGGCACTTCGTTTTAGACCCTTGTCTGTTCATGGCGCGCCCTTTTCTGTCCCCAGGTATTTGCATCTTGATTTAGGCAAGCGCACGCTGAGAAACATAGCATGCTTTCGTTTACATGCTCACACTTTGAGTTGAGACATCACTTTGGCAGGAGCACACATCTGCTTGTGATCGGTGTGACCAAGGAGGACTCCAAGATGAAAAGCATGCTGTGTTCCTTTGTTCTTGCGCTTCTGTGCGTCCTGTTTGAAGAACTTATGCACGGCTATTTTCTGACTTCCCCTCTCACAGAATTTTACTGAACGAATCAGGCACTTTCTACTATTCTCAATTGAGTTGCAAGCTAGCTCTGAGGATGCTTTTCATTTCTTGCAGAAGCAAACTAATGAGACTTATCGTTTTCTTTCCGATCTCATGGATATTTTTTGTGCAGTTGGAACAGTTGAGCAGACCGAGCAGCCAAACTACCCGACTGAAGGTCAAACCCCATTGTAACTCATAACTTGTAACTCTATTGATCCCCTCTGTAACCTTGGCTTGACCAAAGAAAAGGCCCACAAGATTGCAACCAAACTTCACCTTCATGCTCCCAAAAACTTAACAAAAATTGACAACACCAAACATGTCATTCTTCTCAGCAACTTGTTGAACTGAAGCAATGGGGGATCGGGGGAGAGGTTTGTGGAACGGGCTGCTTGCAGGAGGGCCAGGCGCACACCTGGACGGATGGCTGACAACCCGCTGAACCCACATTAGATTGGTTGCTTCTAGCTATGCTTTTAGCTGGTGGGACTCACTGTCAGTTTCAGCGCTGACTGTAGGGCCTTTCCTAAACACACGCTGGTTGCTGTCCAGCATATTCTTTTTTCTTTAGCCGTTTTCCTTGGTTCTTGCGTGTCCGAGCGATGTCAGAGAAAAAAATTTTCACCTCTTTTTTGGCTTCCCCACCGCTCAAGGAATTTTTTGGTTTGTCAGGTGCTTTTAACTGTTTCCAAGCAGTTTGGAGGATGTCTTTCACTCCTTAGTCTAAGGATCTGAGATAAACCTATCTGCCAAACGTTCAATGGCAAAACTAATGATCTGAAGGTCAATCCGCCATTGTGGACATGTTTCATTTTATGTCAAAGCAAACTAATGAAACTTATCATTTTATTTCTAAAGTCGTGCATGTTTTCTGTTTGGCTGGCACAGTCCAGCAAGCCAAGCAGCCAAACTACCTAGCTGAAGGTCAAATCCAATTGCAACCTCGCAAGGTTAGTGACCTAGCGTTATTAAAATTTATTGCTCCTTCCAAGCATTGACCTGATCTGTAATGCATCATTACAAATGGCAAAGCACTACGAAGCATGGGCACAAAACAGGAAAAACATATTAAGCTAAGAAAAACTCAAGCATTGGGAACCACAAGGGCTTGCAATGCTTGGCTTCTATGAGTCATAGGAGCATAAGATGCAGGGGCTACTTGAGCAATGCACGTTCATGTCCGCGTGTACCTGCAAAGAAGGAAACAAGCCATCCTGCAGGCTCTCACGTGTGAAGAACTGGAGATCATTGTCTTGAAATGTTCAATCCTAGAGAACATAAGTAAGGAACAGCCAAGTGAAATGAGCATCATGAGGGCAAGCATCCCCAACCAGCACACAGATATGTCCTGAAACTTTCAATCCTATAGAACATAAGTAAGAAACAGCCAAGTGAAATGAGCATCACGAGGGCAAGCATCCCCAACCAGCACACAAATGCATCAAATCATCACACATCACAACCAAAACAAAGAATTCCAAAGCCACAATATTCTCACTTGCTAGCTTGGCACTCATGCACTATAACTAATATGTCATGTCGCGAGCAATCACAGTTGTATCAGCCTAATCTGGGACAGTCTCTTTTGTAGTAATTCAGTGCACAGAAAAATTAACCCCACACGTTTGGCCATTATTCTACACTCCCAATGAAATCCGCTGTATGAATGGAAGATACAAGCACTTGCCACAACCTGATCTATTTACACCAATCCAAGTCCATAAAGGATGTGCAAGCACAAGCCTCACAGGCCTGGTCCTGTGAGATATGGGAACATGGGCAAGGGTGCCCTTATTAGACAGTTACAGCGAAGTGGACAATTTTTTCAAAGGAAGTGGAAGAGGCTGCCCAGGAGGGATACAAAAAGGACGTATCCAGCGCGTACAGCTGCAAACCTGGTAGCCACCAGCCCCTGCAAGGATATAACCACACAAATGATGTAATAATTTACATGTGCTTAAAAACAGTTTCTGTGTTGCATACAACATAGCAGCAGCTCCTGCTCCTGCTGCTGCTGCTGCTGCTGCTGCACTCAACCACCTTCCCCACCTCCCCATCACTTCCACCATCCTCAGGGACATGGACAAGGGGAGGAAGAAGAGGACAAAGTAGCAGATGTGGACTACATTTTCCTACATAGCTGGACACAAGCTATTTATCCTTTCCCTCTTCTCATACTATACAGTGCCAACAATCATCATTCAAAACCCACATTCACAAAAGATGACAAGAATTGGACGAATCTAGATCAATCTCCAGGCCACAAATCACCCAAAAAGGGCCCACAGCTCCAAGGTGGACCATCCATCATTTCCAAAATTGAATTTCAGGACCCCCATACATCATGCTATTTGTGATTTTTTTGGCTCTTTTCAGCTGATTTAAAAAGGAAACAGTTGGCCCTTTGCATCTGCCCGACCGCTAGGTCACTTCTTTCCATTCTCCTCTGCAATGATGTCAACTGTGGTACGACAATTCCGAATTGCTAAGCGTCACCCAACTAAATGCAGTGGTTGATCTGGTAGGGAAATTCTGTGGTGTACAATAGGGTTCAAGCCGCAGCTGGGGCGTGTTCCCCACAGCCTTGGACCGTGAAGCTCTGGTGCCATAGAAAGCTAAGCCAAACTTGAAAGTCCAAGGCTACGGATATTCACTGCTGGGGGCATGTATGGACATACTCATTTCGGGGGTGAATTGCTCACCGCTGACATAGTGGTCAAGTGCAGCAGCAGCAGCAGCAGCAGCAGCAGCAGCATTGCTTCACAAAAGAGCCATCGCAGCATTACAACATGCTTTTATAAACCAAGCTCCCACCCTAAAAGAATGAGCGTGCTGTACACAACTGCCATTACACAGACATAGCAAGATGCTTACCCTCCATACTGTAGAAATGAGCACGCCACACACAGCTGCCAGGGCTCGCAGGAGCAGGGCCATAGGAGTGACACCTGAGGCAGAGGCAGCCAAGGGAGGTGCCCTGCTAGCTGCTCCTCCTGCAGCTGACCTTGCTGCACTGAGCACGGCCTGTCTGTTGACCTGTTGCGCACAAAGCATGAGTACCTTTTGTGAGGTCCATGCTTTGATGCTTGCTTACGTATGATGAAGGGCCTGTGCGTTGGCCTGTGTTGCATGGGGTATATGCATCTATGGTGATGTCCGTGCTTTATTGGTTGCTTACGCTCAAAAAAGGGCCTGCTCGTTGGGCTGTGGTGCATGGGGTATGAGCATCCCTGATGAGGTCCATGCTTTGGTGTTTGAATATGCTCAATGAAAAAACCTGACAGTTCCCCTGTGGTGGGTAGGGCATGTATGTCTGGTGAGGTCCGTGCTTTATTACTTGCTCACGCTCAATGAAGGGCCTGTTCATTGGCCTGTTTTGTGTGGGGCATGAGCATTGCTGGTAAGGTCTGTGCTTGGTGCTTGCTTACTCAATGAGGATACAGCTGGGTTGCACCTGGGTCAGCCTAGCACACAAGTGCAGCTCGTTCATCTGTGCTTGGAGGGCCGGTGATCCAAGGACCCACAAGCAGAAGGGATTGCTTCCCTCCCCTGATCCCAGGGGTCAGGGCAACAGCTGCTGGCAGGCGAGCGAAGGCTCCTGTAGGAGGTGTTCCACCTCCTTGGTTATGAACAGGCTAGCAGTCAGTGGTTTTGACTGAAGGCCTTTCGCTTCTGCAACCTGTCACCTTTTATCCAACCCGCAAAAATGTTGAGGGGGCCTACTGGCAGACACAAGCGTCAACACAGAGAATGCGACATGCCAAAATTGATTGGCAACAGGGTCTCGCTTTGTGTAATTTTAATAGAGGAAGGTACAACAAGCCTTGAAGTTTCCATTTCCTATTAAAAGCTGGGCTGTTGCCAGCCTGTGGGCTGTTGCCACCAATTATAAAATGTGCACCAACTTGAAACTACCACCAAACGGAAATGCAAGCCGGGCTGTTGCATCTTCTGAGGAAAGGTAAAGGCAACAAGTGCAAGCATAATTCAGCGGGCATAAACGAGTGGAGTGACAAGCTGCTTTTATTGCTTTTTTTGCATTATCCGAGTTGCCTGTCTGATCATGAGCATAGGGCTGCTTTTCCTCAGATGCCCCGTGCCATCATGATGGGCTGGATTTATTGGAGTGTTTCAGCACTGGTGCTTTCTACGCGGCGCCACTGCTGCAGGTGCTATTCGCTGCATGGGCCAGGGACATGTGCAGTGGAACATCAATAGGGGAATGGGTGTCCAATGCTCCTTGGCCTTTTGACCAATGGGATGGTACTATGAGCATCTTTTTGGCCTTGAACATTTTTTAATGCTCTCTTTGCATCCACGGCCACAGCGAGAGTGTGCTTCATTATATTTCTTGATTAATCAGGTTTTTGCAGGTCAATAGCAATTTATATTGCAAGGGGACAAGGTGCGACCGGAGTCAAGTGTTACAGTTGCTGTGGCGCTCGTGGGGTTACAAAAGGCTCCTGTATTACGTAAACAGTATCCACAGGTTTTTAGAAATTCCTGGTACAGGAACTCAAAATATTAACTTTATAGCCATACATGCCGCTAAGCCTTGCATCTTGTGTCATCAGGGCTCAAGTTTCTGCGGCAGCGGCTTGTGATAAGATTTGGGTGCATAAAATTGGTGAAGAGGTTCAAGGGTCCTGCTGGGAAAAATGTTGGTGCGTGCAAGGCAAGACGGGCATAAAATGGGGCTGGTGGTGGAGCCACATTGACTTGGCCAGTTCAAAGCTAGCTCATTAATTGCCTCTCTTTTCCTACTAAAGCCCCTTTAACCTCGCAGAAAAATTAAGTCTCTGTTTCCCTTGAGCAGTCTGTGGAAGGAGCGGGATGTTTATCAAGCTCCATGTATTGCAACACAACTCCCTCAAATGCTCACCTGTTGCCGCGCTGCAGCAAGAGCCACGTCCGATGCACCGGCAGAGAATGTCTGGTGGCCGACGAAGCCCACAACGGCATGCAGACTGTAACCAGGGTGGGAGTAAAGAAGTGAGGCAAAGTGAGGCCATAGAAAGTGGCAGCTGCTAATGCCTCAATTGAGTTAGTTAGGGTTGTGTGCACCTGGTGGAAGGTTGTAGAACTCGGGAGCGTACCTCACAAAAGCTTGCTTCACAGGTTCATGCTTGCACTTCAAGACCAGTGCAAACAGGTTCCAGTCCATGGAAAAGCACGCTTGACTCTTGTTGTAACCGTAGAGGAAAAAACTCAACTCACCTTGTTAGTAGGACAGCACCCCAAATGCCCATGAGACACCATGACATTGCTTGCTCAAAGACATCCTCTTGCTCCATTGCCGTTTGCTGCTCAACAAATTTGCGATTTCGGTTGCTGTCTGCAGCTGTGTTTGCTGGCGTCTCGCGTGTGTCATGTCCATTGCTGCTGCTCATGCTGTTGCTGTTGTTGCTGCTGCTGCTGGGCCTGCTGAAGAGTGCCGCCTTGCATGCAAATTGCCTGTGCAAGGGTGCATAGAAGGGCGGAAAGAGCAGGATAAAGGAACAAGCTCTCGGAGATTCTCAGGGCTCGAGACGAGGCCAAGACCCTTTAACACACCTCGTGACCTGATATTTGAAGTCAGGCGGCCAAGGCATTGGTTTCGGCGATTGTTGTTGCGCATGTCTAAAGGGCTTGTTGGTGGCGAGTCGCCTTCCAAGCGAACAAATCATTTCAGTGTACTCGTTTACAGTTTTGAAAAATAAAATAATGGCAATTGGGCCAAGACCAAGGGACAGTTAGGCCTCCAGGCCGAGACAATGTCTCAGGGGGCAATCAGAGCATATGCGCTAAAACTTATATTCGGATTGGAATTTATTTTTGGCGTGTTTCCCGCAAAGGCAATGGGCATTGTGACTCGGTCAAACTTGCTTGCTGGTAGAAAACTGATTTGACCTGTGTTCTTGACCCCAACCAAGCTGATGGAGGACAACCATGGATCTATTCTGCAAATGATAGCAGACCTGGTGCGTGCATGCTGTGTGTGTGTGTGTGTGTGTGTGTGTGTGTGTGTGTGTGTGTGTGTGTGTGTGTGTGTGTGTGTGTGTGTGTGTGTGTATGTGCGCGTGCGCGCACGCTCTTTAATAAGCGTGTGATGATTTTAGGAACGTGTGCATTTGCTTTTGTACTTTAGCAATCTTGATAGAAGGCAAGTCTAAGTGTAACCTTACCTCTTTGTGACAACACACATGTTACCTTGCATTTGTTTTGTTTGCAGGAGCAACTCCGTGCCAGGTACACTTCATCAGTCCAGGTGTGAGATTCAAGGATTGTGCAACTCAGTGCTGTCAGAACCTTTGACATATTGCTTGCTGTTGTGATGTGTGCTGATGGGACACGCCTGGACTCACATCCTCATTGCCAGCTTCTTAACCCTGCTGCTGCATGCAGGCACCCTCCAGACGCCGCTCCCAGCATCAAAGCAATTGGGAAGGAGTGGACACTTCAAACCCTGGGCCCGCGGCAGCACCAACAGATTTTGCAGCATCTGTGCCAGCACATGCAGATCCCACAACAAGTGCCTCCCCCACACAGCCACAGCCAGTGACCCCTGTTACCGTGGCCCAGCAACAGCATGTGCAGCAGCCCCCTTCCCCCTTCCCCAGCACATTCCTGCCATCCTTCGCCCCTCTCTCCACCCTTGCGCCTGTGCCCAGACCTGCAACCCCCACCTTGGGATCGGCCACAGCCCCCGCAACACCTGCCAAAGGATGGGGAGGGCAAAGCGTGGCAACAGTTGTAAACGACCCACGTGCGGCACGCATCCGTGCCCACCTGCAGGTAGAGAGCTTGAACCTTTCTCAGCAACCCACGCGCCTACATGCAGGTACCCTTCCAACCCCCAAAATGCGCACACACATGCATGCACGAGAGCGCGCGCGCACACACACACACACACACACACACACACACACACACACAAACATACAAACACGTACGCACGCGCGCACGCATGCACGTACATTGTTCATCAGAGGTGGTCAATACCTGGTGGGCGCTTGCTTACTAATGTGCAGTGGAGCTTAAAACCACATTTTAAGCATGTGATGCAAGGTAGAATTGACACTGGTGAGAGGCAACTTAATGCGAGTTTGGCTCCTCCCTATATTAAAGAGAGCAGCTCGCTTGGGCAGCTCCCTTTTGCGGCTGATTTTGTTGTACCTTACATTTAAACAAAATATAATCCATGCTGAGCAACAGCCAGTGTGCATGAAGGGAAGACCCAACATCTGTGGCTTCTGTAGCCCAAGCCCCTCGCTCTGAACTGCCTCATACTCATCATGCACATTGTTCCTTTTTTCTTCTTCTGAGAGGCAAAAAACATGCCCACTTCCTGCAATCCTGTCATCCTGTGCTGTTTTGGTCTCTTTCAGACACCGTCCGCTGAGGTGCGATTTGGTTGGACGTGCCTGCATCTGTAGGTCAAGTCTCCACATTCCGGTTACAGCCGTGCATCTGTTTTGGTGCCCAGACCCCACTTGTTTGTCTGACCTCCCTGCTGCACCTCTCTGTCTGTGCACTCAAAGACCCTCTGCCTTCCCTTCCCCTCACTGCAAGGACTTATTTATGTCGCACGGTTTGTGCTGAGGTGTCCCAACCACCCATCATCCTGGCCTCCCTGCCGCTCCTTTCTGCCTGTGCAGGCTTATGGCCTCCCTGCCCTCCCATCCCTCACAGCGACACTGTGCTTATGTTGCACAGTTGACGCTGAGGTGTCCTAACCACCCTTTCATTTGACCTTGCTGCTGCTCCTCTCTGCTTGTGCAGGCTCCTCTTGGTCCTGCCTTCCCATCCCCTCATATTGGCATCTTGCTTGTGTTGCACAGTTGCGCTGAGGAGTCCCGGCCATCCCAACCGCCCGTTCTCCTGACCTACCTGCTGAACCTTAATGCTTGTGCAGGCCCTTGAAGGTCCTGCCCTCCCATCTCCTGACAGCGACACAGGGGCTGCATCAGCCGCAATCTGGGCGCCTTCAGCCGCCACAGCCGATGTCCCCAGCCGCCGGAGCCGCTCCGTGCAATCTGCCGCAAGCAGGGGCAGACGCGCAGCTCAGCCGATGCTGCACCCTTATCCTGCCTCTTTAGGATCCATGCTGCCGTTCCATGCTTTGGTCATCCCTGCTTCGCCCCCTGCTTCGAGCTTCAGGGTGCGTTGGTTGGTCAAGGTTCCTCCTCCTAGGTGGAAGTGAGGAGCAGTCTGCACAGCTGTGCAGAGAGGATCCCTTGGTCTGAGGGTGGCCAGAGCTTTTGAAGTCCATTTAACAGGATTATGTCAGTGAATTTGTTATTTTGAGCAAAAGGGGCTCCTAGCCAACACAGTTGGGAACTCATACATGAAGTTCAGGCATTTCACAGTACAAGGGCTTTATCTTGTATTTTCAGGCGTTTCACCTCCTTACCCACGCTTGGCCGCCCTAACCTTCCTGCTTCATGTTCTCATGCGCTTTGTTTTTTTGTTTTGTTTTAGGGGCTTACCCAGACTTCTGGTGGCAGGAAGGCCCATGTAAGCTCTCTACTGCAGCCCCCCACCTAAAAATACTTATGCGTGCACGCATGAAGGCAATGCACCTGGTGAACTAGGAGCCGGGCCATTATAACCACTGGAACCCATCCAAAGGGTCTTAACTTGGCCTTTTTGGGGGGGTCTGTCAGGAAGCTCTCCTGGGCCTCTTTTAAATAGGAATTGGGAGCTATTCTAAACGTTAAGACCCGTTGTATTTAGGGTTTTGGAAGGCTTTCTTTTTTTCCTTGGATGCACAACCAGATCTCTGATGGCAACAGGGCCGTGGAAGCTCTCTACCACAGCCTCCCCACCCATTATAGCCAGTGGTTCCCATCCTAATCATAGGGCTCTTGTTTTGGATGCTCAACATTTTCAGGCCTCTGGTGGCAGCAGAGCCGTGGAGGCTCTCCGCCGCAGCCTCCCCAGCCAAACACAGGTCACCCCTCCCAAGCCCCCATCCGCTAGCACACCCACCTTCGGTCAGCTTCCGTTTCCACAAGTGGCAGGGGCCGACACCGAGAGGAGCTCAGACCAAGGGGCTTGGCTGCAAGCTGCCTCTGCAGCAGCCGCCGCCGCTGCAGCGGGTATTGTGAGAGGTGCTGGTCAGAGCCCCCCGCGCGTTGCGCATGGTGCGCACCAGGGCGCCATGCAAAGTGCAGGGCAGCCGCACATGGCGGCACAGGCTCCGCTACCCTCTACTGCGCAGCAGCAGCAACAGCAACAGCAGACACTGCTTGGGAGCACTTCAGAGGGGGCCATGTTGTTATCTCAGGCTCCACCCCCACAGCAGCAGCAGCAGCAGCAGCAGCAGCAGTTGCCGTCCCAAGGGCAAGCAGCCATCACTGCAGTGGCGGTTGGCAGCGGGAGCGCAATGCCTCTGTTTGGCGGCCCACAACCGCAGGGCCTGCCTCTGCAAATGCCCACGTTCAGCGCCAGCAGCCCCACAAAAGTGCGGCCGCCTTCGCGGCTGAGGCCACGTCCTACGGTGGGTACAATTCTGAGGTTACTAGGGCTTATGTGTACCAAGGAGCTTTCAGCGCCAGCAGCCCCACAAAAGTGCGGCCGCCTTTGCGGCTGAGGCCACGTCCTACGGTGAGTACCGTTCTCAGGTTGCTAGGGCTTATGTGAACTGAGGTACTTTCAGCGCCAGCAGTCCCATAGAAGTGCGGCTGCCCTCATGGCTGAGGCCGCATCCTGTTGTGGATCCTGGCAATGGGTTGCTGGGGCCTATATTTGTACCAAAGTTTGATGGGTGAGGGGTGCTGTTGTGCATCAAGGATGATGCTGTGCCTTATTTATGTCACAGGATCTGTGCTTGTGAGGGGGGAGGACATGCGATTTGGCATGGACTTTCCAACATGTACATGTGGCTTTGGGGAGCCTTGTGGACAGCCTGGCACTTGCAGGCATGTGGCTTGGAAGAGCCTGAATCTTCGTAGCTTACAGCCGTGTGTGGCTTTGGAGAGCCTGACTCTTGCAGCCATGAGTGGCTGAGGAAGGCCTGGCGCTTGCAGCCTTGTGGCTTGGAAGAGCTTGACTCTTTGAAGCTTGCGGCCATGTGTGCCTTGGTGCCACAAAACCCTGGAAGGAGGCACACTCATTTGTGCCATCTTTGCCTGTAAGCTGCCTCACGCACTTTTGATGGCATTTTTTTTATGCAAACGCGTGCTTGCGATGTTGCTGCTCTGATCAATCGATCATGTGGTCTAGATCTGATGCGGCTGACCGCACGATGTGCTTGTGCTTCCAGTGCTGCTTCCAGTGCTGCTTCAGCGTGGCCTCTCATACCTCTTTGGCAGGTCCTCGTGATCTGATGTCATCCACACACATACACACACAAACACACAACTGTGGCTTGCTGATTGATCGCGGCTGCAGGCCCAGAGGGCCCACGCCAACCAGCAGAGAATCCCAGGCGCTGGCTCCTCCCCGGCAAAGTCTGCAAGGTCTCAACCTGCGAGTGCACCCTTATCATCATCAGCAGCAACAGCAGCAGCAGGAAATGGAGTGTCGCCACCTCGCATGAGAGCAGGAGCATGGCTGGGGGAGAGTGCCTTAGGGACGGTTGGCAGCAGCAGCAGTGGCTTCAGGGACAAGCAGCTGCAAAATGTTGCTACAACAGCAAGCAACGACGGACAGGGCTCTGTTGGTGCTGCTGGGACAACAGTGGGGAGGAGTGGGACAGCAGGTAGCGCGGCGCATGCGCCTGAGCAGGAGCAAATGCACGAGCAGGTGCAGCAGCCGCTGCTGGCCGAGAGGCGGAGCAGCAAGCACCCCAGAAACTCGTTGCTGGACAGCCCTGGGGCGTCTGGGTCCCTTGGAGGGGATGCGGGTGAGGCAGCAGATACAGAGACTTCTGAAAGTGGACACATCGGTGCACGCGTGGCTGGGCACAGGGCGGTGGGCCCCACCCAGCCTGGCCCATCCTCACCAGCAGCAGCAGCAGCAGCAGCAGCAGCAGCAGGAGCAGCAGGAGCGCCAGCGCCAGGAATTGCAGTTGTGCATGGTGCGCGCCGTAGCATTGACTGGAAGGCGGCTGTGGGGGGGTTGACTGCCAAGGGGCCTGCAGCACCACCCTCTGTACCTGGTGTGGTGACTGGGCCAAGTTTGGCAGCTGGTCCAAGCATAGCACCTGGTCAAAACGTAGCACCCTATCCAAGCGTGGCACCTGGTCCAAGCATAGCACCTGGTCCAAGCATAGCACCTGGTCAAAATGTAGCACCCTATCCAAGTGTGGCAAGTGGTCCGAGGGCGGCAGCTGGTCAAAGCATGGCAGGGATGACTGCGTCCGGCGCCCCGTCATCGTCATCATCATCATCAGCAGCAGGACAGACAGCAGGTGGGGGATCTACAGCACCGCAGGCACGGCCAGTTTCCACAGCGCCAGCTGCACCACCAGCTGCTCTGGCAGCCGCAGCACTGCCACCAGCATCAAGACCCTCTGATGTATCAGTAGCCACATTAAACCCCACGTCCGCACAAACGCCACCAGCATCAACACCAGCTCCCTCGTTCGCGCTCCCACGGCCTCAACAAGCACCCCTGGCAGTGCTTGCGCCTGCGCCTGCACCTGCTTTCGCACCCCCGTCCCCTGCTGCTCCTGCCTCTGCTGCTGGCCCAATACAGACTTCCCCGCAGCAGCACCAACAGTTACAGCAGCAGCCGCCGCAGCAGCAGCAGCAAGGAACGTACCCAGGGTTGGCCAGCCCCACACGTCCACTCCTGACGAGCACGGCTCCCCTGAGTGCCCCCCTGTCCCCCCTCAGCTTCTCCGAGGCTGGGTCACACCTGGAGGGCGGCTTTGAGGCACTGGCGGGGAAGTACAACAAGGTCAAGCGCCTGCTGCAGGTGGGTGCGCTGCTCTGTTGCGTTACAGGGAGCGGAACTAGTTTGCTGTGTAAACAGCTTTTGGCTTTTCCTGCGGGCTGACTTTGAAGTAGTGAGCACCCGCTCCATTTGTAATCAGGGTTGGCCAATTCCAAGGCATACGCCATACATTCTGCAGCTTCCCCTAGAAAAAATGGAAGCTGGCAAATGTATACGGAATGGGCCAACCCTAGTTATCATGTTTTTGATTTCTAAATGCATCAGTCTTGTCTTGCTGGCAAGATAGGTTGGTGGGCTGACCGTGAGGTTATGAGGCTTGAAGGCTATAGCCTGAGTGCGCCGCACCGGTTGACACATTGCACAAAGTGTGCATGGCCAGTGGACACACGCTCACAAACTTTCAGATCATTAAGTGTCTTTGCGCATGCAACCCCTGCAAGCTGCTGCACAGTCCTGTCTAAAATGAGTGCGTGCGCATTGCAAGCACCACCGCAGTCCATGAATATCCATTACGTCTCAGGAGCACAGTTTTCCCGCCCCAGATCATCAATGATGCCTGTGAGCACTCCGTTTTTGCAGTGCTTAGTTTCAATGACACTCGTTGCCTCTAGCTCACATCGACAGAGAGCAAGAAGGGAGCAAACCAGAGCTGACCTAATTGCTTGGCGCTTCATCACGCGCTGATTGCTTGGCGCTTCGTCACGCACTGATTGCTTGGCGCTTTGTCACGTGCTGTGCCACGCCCCTGCAGGCCCAGAGTTGGAGGACTCCCAAGCCTCACAAAAGCTCCATGCTGCTTGCCACCATGCCATTGCAGGCCCAATTGGAGGGCCACCAAGCCCTGCAAAAGAGCACCATGACACTACCAAGCCCTGCAAAAGCACCGCGCTGCATGCACCATCCTACTGCAGGCCCAATTGGAGGGCCACCAAGCCCTGCAAAAGAGCACCATGACACTACCAAGCCCTGCAAAAAGCACCACGCTGCATGCACCATCCTACTGCAGGCCCAGCTGGAGGACCACCAAGCCCTGCAAAACAGCACCATGACACTACCAAGCCCTGCAACAAGCACAACGCTGCATGCACCATCCTACTGCAGGCCCAGCTGGAGGACCACCAAGCCCTGCAAAACAGCACCATGACACTACCAAGCCCTGCAACAAGCACCATGCTGCATGCACCATGCTACTGCAGGCCCAGCTGGAGGACCACCAAGCCCTGCAAAACAGCACCATGACACTACCAAGCCCTGCAACAAGCACCATGCTGCATGCACCATCCTACTGCAGGCCCAGCTGGAGGACTACCAAGCCCTGCAGAAGCACTTTGAGCGGGAGCAAGGCCGGGCGGACGCCGCAGAGCAGGACCTGCACGAGCAGCAGCACCTGGTGCAGCAGGAGCGATTGCGCGCTCAGCAAGCCGAGCAGGAACTGGAGCAGATCAGGCTGCAGGCCCAGCAGGCAACGCGGCAGCTGCAGCAAGAGCAGGCACGATCGCAAGAGCAGCTGCAGCAAGAGCAGGCACGATCGCAAGCGCAGCTGCAGCAAGAGCGGGCACAGGTGCAGGAGGCGCAGCAGCAGGTGGCGCGGCAGATGCAGCAAGAGCGGGCGAGGGCTCAGGAGGTTCAACAAGAGCTGCAACGTCACCACAAGATGGTGCAGGAGGTGCAGCAGCAGCTGCAGCAAGAGCAGGCGCGCGCACAGCAGGCTGAGCAAGATCTCCAAACGGAGCGGCTGCGGGTCAGGCCTGAAATGGATGCTGTTTCTGCAAAGCTGCAGGCAGTGCGCGAGGAGTTGGAGGTGTGTGTGGGCGTGGTGTCAGGGTTGAGGCTCTGCTGGGACATATGGACCTTTCCTTGTACTCAGTGGTGTTTTGGGTGACCGATCAAGGATGCTGTCAAGCAGAGCGTCTGGGTCTTCAATTTTGTGGGCTGCAGCTTCTAGACTCAGTTGGCGCTTTGGGTGGCTGAGCTCAAGATGTCGTCAAGCAGAGCGTCTGGATGTTAGAATTTGTGAAGCGCAGCTTCTGGACCCAGATGGCGCTTCGGGTGGCTGAATCAAGGATGCCGTATTGTGGTGTTGTGTGGTGTAGTGGCGTTTATGCCATGGTGCAGTGAAGGCTAAATCCAGGATGCAGTCAGGGTCACATCAGCCGATCCAAGAGCTGTTGCACGGACGGTCAAGCGCTTTGCAGACGCTCACCACAGTGACTGCTTTGCCCAGTGGCTCCACTCAAGCAAACCTGGTGCTGCTCGTGCTGCCTTGGTTCTGCTTACGCTGTGCTGGTGGTGCGTGATGAGCCAGTGGTTGTGTGCCAGCAGGCTTCCCATGACATCCTAGTTGATCACGTACAGTAGATGAGTAGTAAGACATGTGCAGCGCTGGAGGTGGGTGGTGAGGCAGCCGTTACGAGCGTACCTGCTGCTCTGCGCACATGCAGTGGTTGACATCCTTGTTCTTGTGCTCGTGCAGCGCTGGAGGTGGGTGGTGAGGCAGCTGTTATGAGCATGGCAGCTGCTCTGCGCGCATGCAGGGGTTGTCACCCTTGCTCTTGTGCTTGTACTATGCAGGTGGTGCGTGGTGAGGCGGCTGTCACGAGTATGCAGGCTGCCGCAGACGCACGCGCAGCTCAAGCGGAGCTGGCTGCGGTGCGTGCACGTGCTGGCTCAGAGTGCGCGCAAGCAGCGGCAGATGCCGCAGCAGCACGCGCTGAGCTGCACGCCCTGCAGATGCGTGCTGCATCTGACAGCGTGGCCGCACTGCAGGAGAATGTGGCAAACCAAGCGCGCATGCAGCAGCTGGGCGAGGAACTTGATGCAGCTCACCGGGATGCGCAGCAGCTGGCAGCGGAGCTGGATGCTACCAAGGAGGCGCGTGCGGTCCTGGAGCAGCGTGTGCTTGTGCTGGAGGAGGGAGCAGGGGCAGCTGCACCGGCGCAGGTGCGTTCGGTGCTTGAAAATGTAATGCTCTGGCTCACTTTGGCAAAAGAACGACTGAAACCTTCTCCTTCTACTGTTGGCTGCTGTTGAGAATCAGTGGAGATAAGGTTGCACATACACACACACACGTACACACTTGCGCACACACACACACACACTCAGGACACCTGGTACATGCAGGCTCGCATGGCAACGCTGGAGGCAGAGCTCCAGAGGGCCCTGGCAAAGGCGGACAGCAGACAGGTACATTGTTCGCAGCACATCTTCATGCACAGTTTTGTATTCACTCAGTTTGCCACTGGGAGTCTCAGCCCTGTTTACGAATGCAAGCACACTCATGTTCTGCCTCTGAAGCTTTCTTAATTGGTGAATGATCAGGCATGACGCCACCATAGACATGGAGGAGTATATGACATACTATATGTATTGCCTTTGCGCGTGAACCAAAGAGTTGGTCCATGCGTAGCAGGCTGCCCAAGGTAGGAGTGGCCAGCTTGGTGTTCAAGAGCTGGGAAATCGAGTCGATTCAATCGACCAATTAGCTTGCTCAGCAAAACAGGCATCCTTCTTCAAGCATGGAATCCTTTGCATGCATCGCACTGTGCAGTGCTCTGTGCAACTTGCACTGAGAAGGGGCTGCAGTTTGCACTGGGGCTGGAGACGCTGTGAGCAGTCACCTTTTTACATAAAATGATACAACTGAAAGGAAGACCAATGCTGACACACACAGCAAATAGTTTAATCTGAAAGATCACACTTGCGAGAAAACAACTGACATAAGAAAGCAGGAATTAGAATGGTTTGTCCTCCTACATTCGTTTAAAATTGAGCACAGGCAATACCGCCTTGTGTTACAAACACTAGGAGAGATATGCCACAGGTCACGCACACAGTGGCTTCAGGCGGAAGCAAACGTTCCCATGCCTGAGCTGTTGACCTGCACGCACACTCGCACACATCATACAGGTGCTTGAGGTAGAAGCGGCCAGCCTGGCACGCAGAGTGCAGCAGCTGAAAGGAAAACTACATGGGGAACAGGCACTCACACATGTGTATACAATACACAGGTGCTTGAGGCAGAAGCGGCCAGCCTGGCACGCAGAGTGCAGCAGCTTGAAGTGGCCCTTGGAGAGGCAGAGAGCAGGAGGGGCCCAGATCGAGGCGAAGATGCGGAGGTGAATCAGTGATCTCTGCACACACACACACGCATGCAGACGTGCAAGAGCATGTGCATCAATGTACATGCTTGTGCATACGTATGCGCTCCTGCATGCACCTGCACGCACAACTGCACAGGTGCTTGAGGCGGAGGCTGCCAGCCTGACGCGCATCAATGTATATGCTTGCCTGCATCCATGCACTCATGCACGCAAACTTCCGCAGGTGCTTGAGGCAGAGGCTGCGAGCCTGGCGCGCAGGGTCGCGCAGCTGGAGGGCGCGCTATGTGCAGCAGAGGGAGACCAGGGAGAAATGCAGGACAAGCAGCAGGGCAGTGGGGACCTCAGTCAGGGGAGCTTGGGGCAACGGGTGGGGCTGCTGGAGGGGGTGCTGCATTCTCGGGTGGGTGGCGGTGCTGGAGGTGGAGGCGCAAGCAGCAGCTGTGTCAAGGCAGCGGGTGCAGGTGGTGCAGAGGATGCTGCAGCAGCAGCAGCAGGAGCAGCAGCAGCAACACCTGCTGCTGCAAGTCAAAGCGACGGTGCGGCTGCTGTGGGTTGTGTGGGTGATGGGGAAGGCTCCAAGGGCGTGCAGTCTGCAGCTGCTGTAGATTGCATGGATGATGTGGCGGAGGTGACGGAGGCGGAGGTCACAGGGCTGGCCAGGAGGGTGCAACAGCTGGAGGGCGCGCTGCGTGAAGCTGAAGCAGGGCAGGTGTGTGTGTCACAGAGGCAGAGTGGATGTTTGATGCTTGCGTACACACAAGTGTGTGTGTGTTTTGGACTGGAGCAACGCATGATGCAGCAGCAGGATGCGTGTTAATTGCTGAGGAGGTTCATGCATGTGAACACAACAAAGTCTGTGAGCTGGCAACCCAATGGTTCCATTTTGTTTGGAGCACTAACGGTGCTGCCCCTCAGGCTAGTCAGACTAAGGAGTTGGCTTGTGCTGGCACTGTTTTCTTTCGCCTTGGAGAGGAGTCTTCAGATCTTGTGTGCTTTCAAGCATCAGTGCTGCTCTCTTGCGCAGGCCCATGCTTACTTGCACAGGTTTGCCAGGCCAAAGACTTCACTTGTGCTGGTGCCTCATGATGAGTCATGATAAGATGATCCTCCCAAAAATTCCAGGCCTCAGATCTATTACTTTTAAGCAGCATTGCATTGCTGCTGCCTTGCTTGCACCACACCTGCTCACATGAATGGGCCCATGCTCTCTTGCGCAGACCCATGCTTACTTGCACAGGTCCGCCAGGCCAATGAGGTCGCTTGTGCTGGTACCTTGTCATGGGTCATGATACTCCCAAAAACTCCAAGCCTCAGGCCTCGTGCTTTTAAGCAGGTTTGCATCGCTGCTGCCTTGCTGGAACAGGCCCATGCTCACTTGCACCGCCCCTGCTCATTTGCACATACCCATGCTCACTTGCACCACCCCTGCTCACCTGCACAGTCCAGCCAAACAAAACGCTATGACGTTTCCGTCTGTAGTCATGCGAATAATTGCCCCAAAACAGCCCTGGACCTCAGATCTTGTGCTCTCAAGCAGATTTGCACCGCTGCTGCTGCCTCACTTGCGCAGGCCCAACAGGCCAAGGAGTTGGCAGAAGCAGAAAGCAGGATCAAGGCACTGGCTGCACATGCTGCTGAGCTAGAGGAGGTAGGTTGGGTGCATGGGAGCTACTGATCCAACCATTTAGGGCAACTTGGAACAGGTTTCATCATTCTGTGTGCTGAATGCTGCTCTGTGTTTAATATCAGCCCGCTGGGCTTCCTTCCCATTGGACATGCTCCGACAACCCTCTGCGTACGCCTGCTAATTGCATCCTTCTTATCATGAGTGCCGTCATGCAGGCAGCAGCTTGATCTGGAACACTCAGAGCCTGATCTGCAACACTCTAAGCAAGCAGCAGCTTGATCTGCAACTTTCAGAGCCTGACTCTGCCAGCTTTTTACAATCTCTGGATTGTGGTCATATTGGCGTCAGGTCGGATAGGCTTTTTCGACACTTTTGTGCCTCAACATTGATGTACCTTAGCGTTGATGTGAAGCCCCTAAGGGCCTGTGCAGGCAAATCAAGCATCAATCACACATCATGCACACAATTTTTTGTGTGTGTGTGTCGCTGCTATGCAGGCTACTGCACAGTTTGCCTGTGCTGCGACCAGCGAGCATGGCGGTGCAAAAACGCAGGCTGGTCAGCAGGTGAGTGGGTGTGAGCCTTGTGTGTGTGTGTCACAGCCAGAGTACCGATGGAAAGACGCAGGCTTGTCAGCAGGTGAGTAGATGTGAGCCTTGTGTGTGTGCGTGTGTGTGTGCGTGTGTGTGTGTGTCACAGCCAGAGTACCGATGGAAAGACGCAGGCTTGTCAGCAGGTGAGTAGATGTGAGCCTTGTGTGTGTGCGTGTGTGTGTGCGTGTGTGTGTGTGTGTCACAGCCAGAGTACCGATGGAAAGACGCAGGCTTGTCAGCAGGTGAGTAGATGTGAGCCTTGTGTGTGTGCGTGTGTGTGTGTGTGTCACAGCCAGAGTACCGATGGAAAGACGCAGGCTTGTCAGCAGGTGAGTAGATGTGAGCCTTGTGTGTGTGCGTGTGTGTGTGCGTGTGTGTGTGTCACAGCCAGAGTACCGATGGAAAGACGCAGGCTTGTCAGCAGGTGAGTAGATGTGAGCCTTGTGTGTGTGCGTGTGTGTGTGTGTGTGTGTCACAGCCAGAATACCATGTTTACAGGCACCTAACCCATGGGTGGCTGTAGCTGTTTGCAAATAACCTGGGACACAAGGGACCCAAGTGTAGCTTGACATCAGAGCTCCCTGCAGACTTTGGCTGGTGTCTAACACTGAGGATTTGGGTGATGAGGAGTCATTCCAAGATTTGCACTGCCTCGCATGGGGCAATATGCCTTGGCGTCTCTGCTCCAGCTCTAGCTCTCAGCTAGATATGGCCAAGAAGGCATATGCCCTTAGGCATTGTCATAGCCCATGGGTCCTAGGTGCACTAGCAGCAGCGAGAACAGCAGCCTTAACAATTATTACAGTATTATTGAATGCTTGCGTGATCCCTTTGGTGCTTGCAGCAGCAGCAGCATATTGAATGCTTGCGTGATCTTTTTGGTGCTTGCAGGAGCAGCAGCAGCAGCAGCGCCTACAGGCTCTGGAGCAGCGTGCTGCAGCTGCAGAAGCGGAAGTTGCGGAGCTGAACACACAGTTGGCATCCCTTCAGGTAACCTTTTTGAGCCAAGTGGGTCTTAGAGCTTTTATGTCCAGGACTGACTGTGCCACCAACGACAAAGTGAGTAACGAGAGGACAGAACAAACGCCGGATCTGATTGTGCCAGCAAGGGCAGAGCGAGTAAACAAGGACAGAGTGTGTAGAATCTGGACTGCTTGAGCCCGCAAGGAAAAGGCTGTCTGTGCCTGCAAGGTCAAATTGGAGAGAGCAATGCATGTAGGTGTGAACAAAACTACATGCCAGCAGACCTGCATTACACTGTAAATACTGCATGTGCATATACTACATATACCATATGCGAGCTATGGATAAAAATCACATTGAAATCTGCTTCAATTGCAGCAAACATGCGTGCACATGCACTCAGGGCCATCAGGCTCAGTTCCTCAATGCACGCACCTGGACCTGGCTTGTGCAGTCTTTTTTTGCCGTCCACATGCATTCAGGGCCACCAGGCTCGTTTGCTCACGAGGGCTGCTTTGAGCAGTTCTGAATCACAGTGCTACAGATCAGTGAAGGATCCTGGGGCTAATAAACTTTCCACATCGCATGATGCCACGTCTTATAGCGTGACTTTCAATACAAGCACTCTCTGATGTGGTCCAGAGACGGGTATGTGTCGGGCTGTGGATGTCTCTTGCCAGCATGACATGTAGGGCTGTGGATGTCTCATGCAAGCATGAGTTGAGCGTTCTCCTCATTGGGGCCTTGCTTTAGAGGCCCGCATACGCTGGACTCATGAGCTTGTTTTGCTTCATGACATAGGCGCTAAGTTAGGTAATTTAGATATAAAATTTTGGGATGTGGTGATTACTCGTATGGGTTCTTGGCTAGTCAAGAGTTGTCTGGAAAAGGAGACCAGTGGTCACCATCAGCTTTTTACAGGCACGCATGGGGTAAGCTTGGTTTGCAGCCCAGAGGCACGAAGGCTAGAATATGCATGTCTACTTGGCCTTGGCGCTTGTGCATTGCAGGTGCATACAAGTAGGCTGAAGCCTTCAGTGAAGATGGGGTCCCTGTGCCCTCAAATGAGTCAAGCCGTGAATAATTCAAGCTCTTTCCCTGTGCATGCAGAATGCGTACAAGAAGGCTGAGGCGGGGGCGTCTGAAATCCCCAATGTGGCCATCTTCCTAATGATTCAAGGTCTGCACTTATGCCTGTAGGATGCGTACGATGAGGCTGAAGCTGGAGTCTCCCTGCTCTCCAAGCGCGCCCAGGTGTGTGCTTCCATGGGTGGGATTGATGGACACCAGCTCCAGCAAACAGAGATTAACCAAGCCTCAGGAACTTTCGCAGGATACCAGGAGGCTATTTTACAACAGCTGTGTGTTCCCATGGGTTGGATTGATGGACACAATGCCGCATGCAATTTGCAGTGTAGCCTCACCTTTGATTGACTGACCGCAGACCTCTTAAATACTTCTGAGTTTCTGAGACTTGCTTGCACTCTGCATGGAGAAGCACCACACAGAGTTCCGGAGCTTTTTATTTGCTCTGTATGGGGCAAGCAGCCCCTGCTGCCCTGCTGGCCATAGCATGCCAAGCCTCGCACACCCATGATAGGGCTTAGTGCACCCGAGATCAAGTTCAGTGCACATGATTTGTAATCTGATCAAGCTTTGTGCACATAATCAGGCGTAGTGCACCTGTGATCAGGTTCAGTGCACATAGTTTGTAATCTGATCAAGCTTTGCGCACATGATCAAGCTGAGTGCACCCATAATGTGAACAATCTAAGCGTGCATATTTTGTGCTTTGGTTAGGCTTAGTGCGCATGATCAAGCTTAAAGCACCCATGATCATGCTCACCTGGCACTTGTTTGTAAGTAGGCTGCAGAGGAGAAGGCATGGCAACCCACGCTCGTCTTCACCACTTGTTTGCAAATTATTTGCAAGCAGGCTGCAGAGGAGACAGGAGAAGGTGCGGCAACCCACAATTGTTTTCACCAACCTGTTTCTGCTTCTTTGCACTTGTTCGCAAGCAGGCTGCAGAGGAGAGGGCAAGGCAATCAGCGCAACAGAGCGGGGGCCAAACAGATGCAGAACTACAGGTGTGGTATGTGTGTCTGCGTGTGTGTGTGTGTGTGTCTGTGTGTGTGCATGTATGTCTGTGCGTGTGTCTGTGTGTGTGTGTGTCTGTGTGTGTGCGTGATGCATGATGCTCTTGCTGCTGCATTAAGGGATCGTCATCTCTCAGCAAGAAAGCTAAGTGGGTAGGAATTTGTTGTTGTTGGAATGGAAGTATGATTTAATCGATCTTGCAGGTGCAGGCCCAAACAAGCTTGTTGTTTGGCAAATGGGACGCCCACTTGTTTGCCAAGACTGTCCACACACCCACAGTCAACCTTGAAGCAGGCCAGCAGTGGATGCAGGGCCCGCAGCACGCCCAACAGAGCTTGATCCTTTGCAATCCGCACAACCCTCTTGCTTTTCCAACAGCACGCACCTACAGGGAGCTCTGGAGGAGGCCAGCAGTGGATGCAGGGCCTGCAGCACGCCCAATAGAGCTCGACCCTTTGCAATCTGCACAACCCTCTTGTTTAACCAACAATGCACACACCCACAGGCAGCTCTGGAGCAGGCACAGCAGGAGCTGCAGGGCCTGCAGCACGCCCAACAGAGCTTGCTGTCGTTGGCCGGCCGCGTGCCGGAGCTGGAGATGCAGCTGCAAGCAGCAGTGCAGCAGGCGGAGGCAGCACAGGCGAGGGCCACTGAGCTCGAGAGCGAGCTACGCGAAGCGCAGCAGGCACAGCACGCGATGCAGGGCCAAGTGCGCGAGGCCGCGCATACAGTACACCAGCTACAGGAGGTGGAGCACTCGCAGCAGAGTGTGGACGAGGCTCAGGGGCGGATGCTGGAGGTGGGTGGGCAGCTAGAGCAGCTGCAGCAGGAGCTGCGTGCTGCGCAGCTGCAGGGGCAGCAGGCGCTGGTGGCTGAGACAAGGGTGCAGGAGTTGGAGGAGGAGGTGCAGCAGCACAAGGAGTTGGAAGAGCAGCTGCAGCGGGAGCTGCGTGCCATGCAACTGCAGGGACAGGAAGCACTCCTGGATGAGACCAGGATGCAGGAGTTGGAAGAGGAGGTTCAGCATCTCAAGCAGCAGGCGCTTGTGGTCGAGACCAGGGTGCAGGAGTTGGAAGGGGAGGTGCAGCAGCATAAGCAGCAGGCGCTGGTGGCAGAGGCCAGGTCACAGGAGCTGGAGGAGTTGATGCAGCAGCAAATACAGCAACCGCAGCAGCAGCAGCAGCAGCAAGATATGGCCCTGAAGAATGAAGTGGCGTCCCTGCGGCTTGCCTTGGCCCAAAGGGAAGCCCAGTCAGAGGCCGAATCTGCACTGCTGGCTGCGCAGGTTGCGCAGCTGGAGGCCGCGCTTCGTGTGGCCCAAAGCCCTGCCAAAGCCCCCACACAGTCATGGCAGCAGTCTGAGGGATCACTGCATCGAGGCAAAGCCGAGGTTGCAGATGCTGGCACAGGGGCACGTGGATCGCAGCTGCACGCTGAGACACCTGCATCTGCTGCAGAGGAAGCCACTGGGAGTAGTGCACGCACTGCTGCGAGGGCGCCCTCTGCAGCGCTTGCATCTGCAGATGCCATCATGGCAGCAGCAACTGCTGCAGTAGCAGCAGCTGCCTCTCCACGCGTGCAGGGCGTGCGTGTGCCTGGTGAGGGTGGTGCTGGAGGAGGCGGAAGTGGAGGTGCTCCTGGTATGTTTGGCGGGTCCAGTGATGGCATGGATCATGAAGACGGTTTGAGTGAAACCGGGAAAGGTCTGGGGCTGCCTGAGGTGGAGGGCGTGCGCCAGGAGTGGAAGCAGCTGTCTCAGCGCATCATAGGACTCCAGGCTGCGCTGCACGCGTCGCAACAAGACGTGCAGCGCGCACAGCAGGAGCTGTCCGAGCTGTGGCAGCAGCATCATGAGAAGGATCAGGAAATAGAGGGCTCGCCTCATGACCAAGAGCAGCTGGCTGAAGCGCAGCGTGCACAGCAGGAGGCGCAGCGCGCGCAGCAGGAGCTGGAGGCCTGCCGCGCTGAGGTGGAGGCCTATCGCCAGGCTTGCGATGAGGCTCACGCGGATGTGGAGAAGCAGCAGCAGCTGCGGCAGCAGGTGCAGGAGCAGCAGGAGCATTTGGTGGACGAGCTGCAGGGCCTGCATGCAGCCTTGGAAGAGCAGGGGCAGAGACTGGCAGAGAGTGAGGCTGCCTTGAGGAGGAGTGATGAGGCGGCAGCGGGCCTGCATGCAGAGCTGCTGGCTGCACGCAGCAGGTGAGCTGTGAGGTTGTGATGTCGGCATTGCTGTAATGAGAGCCGTAAAGAGAGTAATGAGCCGTAAAGAGAGTAATGAGAGTGATGTCAGCATTGCTGTTATGAGAGCCGTAAAGAGAGTAATGAGCCGTTAAGAGAGTAATGAGAGTGATGTCGGCGTTGCTGTAATGAGAGCCAGTCTTGACAAAAGAAATGGTGATCCTTGAGGCGGCAAACGTCTGAGGAGTGATGCGCTTCTGTGTAGAGGACCTGCTAATTAAAAGGTTGTGATGTCGGCATTGCTGTAATGAGAGCCAGTGTCGACAGAAGAAGTGGTGATCCTTCAGGCGGCAAACGACTGAGGAGTAATGCGCTTCTGTGTAGAGGACCCGCTAATTAAAAGGTTGTGATGTCGGCATTGCTGTAATGAGAGCCAGTGTTGACAGAAGAAATGGTGATCCTTCAGGAGGCAAACGACTGAGGAGTGATGCGCGTGTGTAGAGGATCTGCTCGTTAAGAAGCCAACATTGAAAGGTGTTAAATAGTGGAGAGCAGTGATGGGGCAAGGGGCCTGCATGCAATTCTGCTGGCTGCCTACAGCAGGTCAGCTGGGTGTGCTTTACCCGCACAAGGACACACATACGCACACACACACACACACACACACACACACACACACACACACACACACACACACACACACACACACACACACACACACTTGCGCGCAAACACACACGATCCAAACACTATCGGACGAGCAGCAGCACGGTGCGGGTGGCGCAGGTACAATGACAATTTGACGACACTCAGCAAGATCTACTTGACATGCAGGCTGGAGTTGCTACAGGAGGAGCAGCAGCATGGTGGGGCGCGTGTAATGCTGCAGGAGTGGATGGCGCAGGTTCAACACCATCCCAACCATTTGACAAGACGCAGCGAAATTGATTTTGACATGCAGGCTGGAGGCGCTGCAGGAGGAGCAGCAGCACGGTGGGGCGCGTGTAATGCTGCAGGAGCGGAAGGCGCAGGTTCAACACCATCCCAACCATTTGACAAGACGCAGCGAAATTGATTTTGACATGCAGGCTGGAGGCGCTGCAGGAGGAGCAGCAGCACGGTGGGGCGCGATCACTGCTGCAAGAGCGGGTAGCGCAGCTAGAGACGGAGCTGCTGTCCTGCAAGGAGGAGCACGAGGAGGAGCTGCAAGCCTGCCATGAGGCCCACGGCAAACAGATGCAAGCTCGTGATGAAGAGCTGCAAGCTTGCCGGGAGGGGCATGCAGAGGAGCTCCAGGCCCGGCAGGCGGCCTGCCAGCAGCAGGTGCTTGAGCTTGAATTGGTCGTGTGGTCATGTGTGCATGAGCTTGAATCAGTCATGTGGTCAAAAGCACAGTTCCAGTTTTTGTGGCAGCCATGGTCCCCTACTCATTTCAAATTAGAGACGCAGTTGTCTGTGTCAGGCTCGCCTTTCTGTTAAAAGCAAGGGACGTACATCCAAAATTACCATTGCTTTTATATGTCCATCGCAGCATGAAATCTCTCTCTATACATGTATACATGCATGTATAATGATCATATGTATCCTGCCTTTCTTAGTTGTAAAACTCTCACTACTCTTTTGCTCACCTCATGCACGCACCCCCATGCTGAAGCAGGAGTCCACCTCCTTTTATAAAATACGTACCTCTTGGACATTTACCTGGTGCACGCACGCCCACATGCTGCAGCAGGAGTCCACCTCCTTTTATAAAATACGTACCTCTTGGACACCATTTACCTCATGTACGCACGTCCACATGCTGCCCCAGGGGCTGACCATCTTATGACCACACACTACCTAATGACTGCTTGTCTCCTTTAATCACACTATTTGGTGCCTACTACACACCTCATGATTGTGATCACACACACATACCCACACTATCTGATGACTACTACACACCTTGTGAATGTGATCACACACACACACACACACACACGCACACAATCTGACGACTTCTGCGCACCTCTGCACGCACCTGCATGCTCTGTCCCAGGAGTCAACCATCTCCAGTTTGAAGAGTGACCTGGATGCTGCTCTCCAGGAGCTAGACTCCACAGCACTGCAGCTGGAAGAGGCTCGGCAGCAGGTGAGGGTGTGGGAAGAGGTGGAATTTCATTCAGGCAGCAGCCCTTTTGGCTGGCGTAGTCTTTGCATTTCTTTCTTTTCAGCAGGTGGGGGCGTGGAAAAAAGTGGACATTCAAGTGTAGGCAGAAGGAGTGGATAGATGCCCTATTGGAAGGAAGGTGGGAAAAAGTTAAAAAGATCCGTCCAGGCAGTAGAACCACTCCCAACAGTGTAGGACAGGGTACTCCAAGGGAGGGTGTGAACACCTGCTTATTTCATAAAGGGTAAGTCTGGGAATTTGTTGGTTGCGCGCGCGCATGTGTGTGTATGTGTGTGTGCGCGTGCATGCACGCGCGCAGCTGGAAGGAAATTTGTAAGCCCTTAGTGGAAAGCGCACAAAGCAGCGGCTGCTTTAGAATTAAAGGTGCCTTGTGAATGTCCCCTCATCAATTAAAAGTTTTGGTGCCCTGCATACGCTATGTGCGCGTGTATCTCACACACAGACACATACACATACACACACATTCACACACATACACACACACAGACACACACACAGACACACACACATAGATACATACATACATACATACATACATACATACATACATACATACATACATACATACATACATACATACATACATACACACATACATACACACATACACACATACATACACACATACCCACACACAAACACCCACACATGCACCACAGGTCTCAGACACACAGCAGCAGCTCCAACATGCCCTGCATCAGCAGCAGCAGCGGCAGCAACAGCAGGAGGACCAAAAGCTGCCGCAGGAGGGGCCTGAGTGGGAGCTTGCCTTTGCTGAAGGGGGTGCAGATGCGCGCAGGGAATGGGAGGCAGAGAGGGTGGCCCTGCTGGTGCAGGTCAGCCAGCTTGAGGGAGAGGTGAGGTGTCTTACTCTCTTTTATTCCTTTTTGTACACGCTGAGGGGCGTGCAGGTGCGCACAGGGAATGGGAAGCAGAGAGAGAGAGAGAGAGAGAGAGAGAGAGAGAGAGAGAGAGAGAGAGAGAGAGAGAGAGAGAGAGGGTGGCCCTGCTGGTGTAGGTCAGCCAGCTTGAGGGTGAGGTGAGGCAAAGGAAAGAAACAGAGGAAAGTCTGTGCCAGCCTGAAGGCCGCGTGCATGAAGGACCGGTTCCCTGACTCGCAAGCTAGCAAGGGTGCACGGTGAGGCCCCCTGCACACTCCCACTGCATTTTGCAGTGTAACATCTTGCTTCAGGGCAGATGTGCATGTGAGCATGCTCATACATAGGTTGTGAGGTTAGTGTGTACTGTATGTACAACTTCTATTTACCAGGTAATAGTATACCTCGCACCCCTATTCATACACATTTTTGAGCAAGCGATCCTTGGAGAGAGGTGGGGCCCCCCACAAAGTTTCAAATATACACAGTATGATGTCAGCACTCAATCGAGGAGGCCTTGATGGAGAACAAACACCAAAAACAGGGTGTGTTGTACACCTCTTTAAACATCCATCTTCAGGGCAGATGTGCATCCTCGAACAACTGTAGGATTCTTGAGGGGGAGGAAGCGATCCTTGAATGCAGAGAGCCGTCTCCTTGCGCCAATAAAAGTATCGCATGCGTACGCGTATTTATGTATGCACTCAATAGACGGATATCCAGCAATTTCAAGGGAGGAGGGACACATCTAAGGGTGTCTTCGAGGGAGTGTGGAGTGTGGGACACATCTAAGGGTGTCTTCAAGGGAGGAGGGACACATTTAAGGGTGTCTTCAAGGGAGTGTGGAGTGTGGGACACATCTAAGAGTGTCTCCAAGGGAGGAGGGACACATCTAAGGGTGTGGAGTGTTTCATGAAAGAGAATGAAATAAGGCTCAGGACAGCATCTTTGGCCCCTTTTTGCCACTCTGCTAAGGCCCCCTATACCCCACCCTAGAGAAAGAAAGAAAGAAAGAAGTAAAGAGAGAAAGAAGGAAAGAAAGACTATATAGTCCAAGTATGGCCATTAAGGGAAGGTCACCTGTCCTGAAAGGCACCCCACCCTAGATGCAACATGTTCCCAATCAAGATTGTGGTTTGGAGGAGTGGACTTGCGCTCTTTTGAGCCACCCTAGCTGCAGCATGTTCCCAACTAAGAATGTGGTGTGGAGGAGGGGACTTGTGGCTTGTTGAGCCAATGTGTCTCCTTTTCCTTAGTTGATGCAGAGAGAACCCCCTTTGCCTGCGTATTTTTCTTGTCTTTGTAACATGTCCTCAACCAAGATCGTGGTGCAGGAGGTGCACTCGGGTCAACCATTTGCAGCAGCGTGGTCACACAGGCCCAAACACTTCAATGCCTTCTTGAAACCAATCACTGGTTACCTTTATCTCAAAATCGTGATGCCTGGCTCAGGTTGCACAGGCCCCAGTACTTGGGTGACTGTTGCGTGCAGGTGTCACGCCTACACTAGACGCACGCCTGTTGCACGCAAGTGTCATTCTTGTACGTCACCTCCTGGTGCACGCAGGTGTCACGCCTACACTAGACGCACGCCTGTTGCATGCATGTCTCGTCACGTATGTGACATACAGTACGTCATCTTCTAATGCATGCAGGTGTCATGCCTAGACTAGACGCACGCCCCTGTTGCACACTGCATGCGTCATCTCCTGGTGCAAGCTGTGTCATATGCCGTGACAAGACGCACGCCTATTGCACACTGCAAGCGTCATTGCATGCGTTATCGCCTGCTGCACCCAGGTGTTTTGCCTAGACAAGAGGCATGCCTGTTGCACACGCCAAGCGTCATCGCGTGCATCACACCGCCTGGTGCCCGCAGGTATCATGCCTAGACAAGGCAGTGTGGAAGCCGTGATGCCTGATTCAAACTGCACAGGCCCAAACACTTCGGTGGCTGGTTTGTGCAGGTGTTACGCCTGGAGCAGGCGCACGCCTGGTGCACGCAGATGTGATCGCATGTGTCACTGCCTGGTGCACGCAAATGTGATCGCACACATGTTTGCTTTATGCATGTAGGTATCACGCCTGGATAAGGCAGTCAAGCGTGCAGAGGAGGCGCTGGAAGCGCTGTCTGAGGAGAGTCAGGGTGGCAGCGAAGGAGCACAAGCAGTATGCAAGCTCATGACCCGCGTGCGCGAACTGGAAGGTGTGTGAACTGGAAGTGTGCGGGTGGACAGGAAGAGCGTGTGCATGAACTTGAAGGCATATTGGCTGGAATTGTATGCTGATTTTGGGGATGCAGGACCTGCAAGGGGATCAAAGCCCAGGTGCCTCCTTATTGCTGACCTGGCGGCAAAATGTGGTGTGCACTGCTTGCTGGAATAATGAAGTGTTGAAGGGGATCAAACCTTGGGTGCAGCAGAGGGTGCTTTGGGTGGCCTGTCTATTTTTCCTGAACAAAAGACCGAACATCAATGCCTGTGCGGGTGTGTCTGGGGGGATTGTCGGATCGCCAGGATCGCCATGACAGGATGTATCATCATATGATTCATGCGTCATTCATCAGGTTGGCCATGACAGGATGTATCATACGTCATTCATCAGGCTGGCCAAGTCCGTCACATGCGCCTTATGTTTCACATTTCCCCGGCAGCAGAAGGCCAGCATGGAAGTGAGGACCGCGCCTTCTGTGTTAACCAAGGGTTCATTCAAACTGCCATGTTGCAGGTACACTTGCTAATGCTGCCAATGCTGCATCTTCCATGTTGCAGGTACACTTGCTGATGCAGAAGCAACGCGTGATGCATTTGGCAGCCGACTGCGGGAGGCCGGCATCGAGCTGGCCATCGCATCTGATGAGCAGGCAGCAAGCAGCACACAAGCACAGGCACTCCCAGAGCAGTGGGCGGCATGTTTGAAGGAACTGGCGGCGGAGGTGGAGGAGAGCAGTCAGGAGGTGGCACAGGTGTGCCTGTGTGTGTTATGTGGAGGCACCTTAGTACAAGGCGGATTTCCTTGTTTGTAGAGGTGGCACAGGTGTGCCTGTGTGTGTTATGTGGAGGCACCTTAGCAAAAGGTGGAATTTCTTGTTTGTGGTGGCACATGTGTGCCTGTGTGTGTTATGTGGAGGCACCTGAGCACAAGGTGGATTTCCTTTGTTCTGGAGGTGGCACAGGTGTGCCTCTGTGTGTGTTGTGTGGAGGCACCTGAGCAAAAGGTGGATTTCCTTGTTTGTGGAGGTGGCACAGGTGTGCCTCTGTGTGTGTTGTGTGGAGGCACCTGAGCAAAAGGTGGATTTCCTTTGTTCTGGAGGTGGCACAGGTGTGCCTCTGTGTGTGTTGTGTGGAGGCACCTGAGCAAAAGGTGGATTTCCTTGTTTGTGGAGGTGGCACAGGTGTGCCTGTGTGTGTTATGTGGAGGCACCTTAGCAAAAAGTGGATTTCCTTTGTTCTGGAGGTGGCACAGGTGTGCCTCTGTGTGTGTTGTGTGGAGGCACCTGAGCAAAAGGTGGATTTCCTTTTTTGTGGAGGTGGCACAGGTGTGCCTCTGTGTGTGTTGTGTGGAGGCACCTTAGTTAGCAAAAGGTGAATTTCCATTTTTCTGGCCCATCTTTTTCTACAGCGTTCACTAAAAGCATGCTTGGTGTTTCTTCTGTGCCAAGCACCCAGCAGCATGTTGAAAAACATAAAATGGAAAGGAAAACGTAAGCCCGCTAGGTGGAGCTGCATGCATCAAACAAGGTTTCCCTGTTAAGCATACTAGCAAGGGCCTCGCCAACAGCGGTTCGTGGTGCTGCCGTCACCATGATTACCAAATTACAGCAGGTTCGAGGGCCCTCTGGTGAGGCCCTTGCTAGCTTGCTAGTTAGGGGACCATTACTTCATGCACCGGCCTTTTGGCTGGCGTCGACTTTTTCTTTTCTTTTCAAATTACAGCTTTTTTGTTGCACATCACTGATGTGAAATACATGTGTTTTTTAGACGTGCAGCAGGGTGACTATTGGAGTGCAGAGAAGAGGACAAGTCTTTGTATATATCATACAAAAAGCGAGCAGTTCCTGCATGTCTGTTGCCAAATGTGGAGGTAGCGCGGGTGCAAAGTGTCACTGTTCTTTCTACCAAAACTACAACAAGAGAATGAAAAAAGATAGTGAGAGAGGGGGTCATGCCTCATCATGCTTTCTGGCCTATACAGGCATGACTATTTAGAGGACCAGGATTTTTCACCCCTCTTTGTATTTGTGCCTCAGCTACGTAGTGTGTGTAACACAGTTAGTTTATGCTGTCCCTTATCTCCCTGCGAAGCCAATATGCTGGTGGTGCTATCTGGCAGGTGCTATCCCTCATCTCCTGGCATCCCATAGACCACTGCATGTACGGCACTAGCGCACCTGCTTGTGATGCTACCTGCTGCCCAGTTGCTGCTTCTTTTTTTGTCCCAGCTGTGAGTGATGCATGCTGCCGCTGCTCATGCCTTTGCTGATGGATGCCATTGATCTCTTTCACTCTGCTGCCCTTGCTCTGCCCGCAGCTGCGTGTGATGCTGGCTGCTGCTGGTGCCAATGCAACGGAGGAGCTGGCCTCCTTGGCGTCAACCAGCACTGCCGCGCTGGCGGAGCTGGGGGATGAGATGCGCGCGGGGCAGCAGGAGCAGCGGGACTTTGTGCACAAGATGCAGCTACAGGTGTGAGATACAGCTACAGGTGTAAGATAGCACTGCAGGTGTAAGATGCAGGTGCAGGTGTGAGGTGCGTGCGGGGCAGCAGGAGCAGCGGGACTCTGTGCACGAGATACAGGTGTGAGATACAGCTACAGGTGTAAGATAGGACTGCAGGCATAAGATGCAGGTGCAGGTGTGAGATGCGCGCGGGGCAGCAGGAGCAGCGGGACTTTTGTGCACAAGATGCAGCTGCAGGTGTATGTGTGTGTGTGTGCGTGTGTGCGTTTGCCTGTGTGTCAAAAGTGTTACTCTGTGGAGAAGCAGTCCAGGACCTTGTTTGTGACTTTAGGGGTGACAAGGTGCGCGTGGGGCAGCAGGACCAGCGGGACTTTGTGCACAAGGTGCAGCTACAGGTTTGAGACGCAGCTACAGGTGTGAGGTGCACGTGGGGCAGCAGGAGCTGTGGGACTTCGTACACGAGATACAGCTGCAGGTGTGTTTGCCTGCCAGGAGTGTGATGTGCGTGTGTGTGTGTGTGCATGCGGTCACGCTTACGCCAGGAAGGCCGAGTGTGGTTGAGGACTGCAAGCATGGGCTGCAAATGTGTGTCGGGCAGCAGAACCAGCAGGGCTTTGCAGAGGAGCAAAGCAGCAGCAGCTGTAACGCTTCATACTTTTGAATATACATTCAATCCTCAAGACCGTGTTCAGGCGTGGTTTTGTCATCTCCCTGTCCGTACGGAGTGGAATTGTTGCTGTACACCAGCTGCAGGCCCAAAGCAGGTTTTGGTGCAGCAGAGGTCTGCCTGCTTACCTTTCTACATGTTTGACCTGCATTGTGGCGTGCACAATCTGCGTAGTGAGTTGCAGATGGAGACGCAATAGTGCAACGTGTGTTCTATACGAGTGCTGTAATTACATTGGAACAACACAGCGTACGCTGCTCTGTCAGTATCTGCAGGTCACTTATGTGTTTGCATCTGCATGTCACTTATGTCTACATCTGCAGGTCATTGTTCTGTTTGCATCTGTAGGTCAATGCTCTGTCTACATCTGCAGGTCAATGCTCTGTCTACATCTGCAGGTCAACGCTCTGTCTACATCTGCAGGTCACTGTTCAATCTACATCTGCAGGCCACTGCACAATCTACATCTGCAGGTCACTGTTCAATCTACGTCTGCAGGTCACTGCACAGGCCGTGTTTGGGCGACCTGTAAGCAGCACTGGTCAGGGTCAGCCCAGCACCTTCTGCGTTTTTCACAGCTCTTTCGACTGTCAAGTGTCACCTTGTTTTTTGTCCTGTGGCACAGGCCATGTTTGGGCGACCTGTAGGCAGCACTGGTCGGGGTCAGCCCAGCACCTTCTGTGTTTTTGGTAGCTTTTTCAACTAATATGTGTCACCTTGTTTTTGTCCCTGTGGCACAGGCCTTGAGCCAGCAGCCTGTGGTGGGCACCAGTGCTCCCACAAAAATGTGCTGTGCGCAGGATTCACCTACACATCTATGACTGCGTCCGTCTGCTTTGATGCTGTGTGCGCAGGCCATGGACCAGCTGGAGGCTGTGCGCCACTGCTCTTGCAAAGGTACACAACGCGCATGGAGTCACTGCGCGTATTGAAACTCACAGCACCAGTCCGCTTTCAAACGCTGTGTGCGCAGGTCATGGACCAGCTGGAGGCTGTGCGCCAGAGGTACCGCAAAGCTGAAGAGCAGCTGCTGGCAAGTGTGCAGCAGCAGCAGCAGCAGGACACCGGTGCCGCTAAACAGCAGCAAGAAAATGCCAAGAAGGAGGCTGGTAGCCATGGGGATGATGGCATGGAAGACATGAAAGGAAGTCCTGCCAGTCCTCCAGGCAATGCTGGTGCGGCTAGTGCTGCTGCTGCTGGCTCTGAAGGTGCTCCCGCACAGGAGCAGGGAGGCCCTGGCGCAGCAGAGGTGGAGAGAGTGTATCGACAGGTGAGCGTGAGCGGGGGGCTCAATGTGTGAAGGGAGCTTGAGTGAAGGCTGCCGCGCACATGGGTGCAGCTGTGCCTGCACAGGGCCAAGGGACGCGAGAATAAGGCAAAGCTTCACACATGCTGCCAGCGAGGGCTGCTGCCTGCAAGTGGGGGTGCAGCTGTGCCTGCGCAGGGCCAAGGGACGCGAGAATGGCAAGCTCAGATGAGAGCAGAACGTTTAGGGAGGTTGTAGGGGGAAAAGTACATGTGCTGCAAAAGCGCATGCAAGCAGGGGTCCTTTTAATCTATGTGCGCAATTGCAGCAGCTCCAAAGCTCAGATCATGGTCATGAATCATGACTCATGATAGAGCATGTGGCAGAGACAGAAGCATGTGACAGTGACAATGGCGGCAGTGGTGTGAGACCATGTGACAGAGTGGGAAATGTCTCTGAAAAAAACAGTGGGAAAATGTCAGTAGAAAAAAACAGTGGGGAAAAGCGTGACAGTAATGGAAGCATGCAACAGCGATAGCAGCTTGTTTGCCTTGGTTAAGTTGTATGGCTTCATCAGGGAAAAAACAATCCCCATGCTCAGCTAGCTGGTTTCATGAAAATGCAGACTCCAGCACCAACTTCGACTTTTGCACTTCACATCAATAGCTGCAGGCATCTCCATAATGGCATGTTTGTGATAACTCTAGACGTACGCCAGGACCATTCATTTGCAACATGATCATCTTTTAGTAAAATAGATTAGCAATCAACAATGTATGCAGCAGCATCTTGCAGTAACATGCGTCTTTGAATGCCTCTCACTCTGTAGGGTGTTGGAAATTCAACTTTGCTATATTTTTCTCCGCACTAAGCTGCTGTGTTTGCTGCAGGTATTGACTGCTCGTGGGCAATTCACATTTTTTTCACGCGTCTCCTCATTTTGCTGTTGTCTGCTACATATTTCTACATGCTCTGCCATTATTGCATTGGTCGCTTGTTGCAATTTTGGCTTGTTGCACGTGTCTCCCCTCTTCGCTTCCATCGCTGCTGGTATCGGCTGCTTATCAGCTTGTAACATATGTGCCTTCCACCTTGACTGCTTTTGTTTCAGGCACAGGCTGCAAGATCTGCAGCGGAGTACGCACTGAAGCGAGCAGAGGACCTGCAGGTTTGTGCAAATGTGCCAACAACTTTGTGGCCATGGCTCCAGCTGCCTGCTGTGCATGTGTTGTGACTTCCATTGCTTGCTTTGTGGAGAGGACTGTGTGCCAACAGCTACAGTCAACTGATGTGCACATTGGCATGGCTTCAAAGGCTCATACACTATGGAGGTATTTACGTGGCCATGGCTGCAGCTGACTGATGTGCACATTGGCATGGCGCCAAAGGCTTGTGCGCTGTGGAAAGCGTCATGTGTCAACGCCTGCAGCTAACTCTGGTACACGTGGCGTGGTGCCACAGGCTTGTGCGCTGTGGAAAGAACTATGTGTCAATGGTCATGCTATTTCTGATACGCATGGCATGATGCCAAAGGCTTGAGCTCTGTGGAGAGAAGTATGTATCAAGGACTACAGCTAACTCTGGTACACATGACATGGCCCCAAAGGCTTGCGGCTTAAAGAGAGGCCTCACAGGCCTTGACAGTGCAAGGATGACGTCTCAATCAAGGGCAGGCCAAGCGCTTGAGAGCCCTGGCCGCCATGACGGGGATGCACGTGATGAGATAGCCCGTGATCTCTGCGTGCGCCTTGTGTCCTTGACAGTGCAAGGATGGCGTCTCAATCAAGGGCAGGCCAAGCGCTTGAGAGCCCTGGCCGCCATGACGGGGATGCACGTGATGAGATAGCCCGTGATCTCGCGTGCGCCTTGTGTCCTTGACAGTGCAAGGATGGCGTCTCAATCAAGGGCAGGCCAAGCGCTTGAGAGCCCTGGCCGCCATGACGGGGATGCACATGATGAGATAGCCCGTGATCTCTGCGTGCGCCTTGTGTCCTCGACAGTGTAAGGATGGCGTCTCAGTCAAGAACAGGTCTTGAGCGTTTTCCTGCAACCATGATGGGTGTGCGTTTCTGCATTTCATGTGACAGATCACAGCTAGTGATGTCTGCTTTTTTTTTGGCATGGGCCGGGCCGTCAGCTTTCGTCATGGTTTGCGTCATCAGCTTGAGTCAGGCAGACAATGCTCACGGTGGAACCACAATTCCAGTCGTGCAGACAATGCTCAGTGGAAACACAAGCTGTGAGCCCAGAGCGGCTGATACATATCAAGTACGTCATTGCAGAACAGCCACACGCTTTCATAACAACGGGAGGACATAAGCACACATGTATGAAATAGCATATGGGCAGAGTTGGATGTGGGTGCACACGCTCGTGGATACATACGCACGCACGCGCATGCACACACACATACACACACACGTGTCCCAGGAGGAGCTGGGCAAGGAGCAGCAGCGGTCTGCAGACCTGGCTCACGACCAAGCGGCGCTGAAGGAGCAGCTAGCAACAATGGGGGCCCAGCTTCAGGAGTGCCGCGGAGAGGTGAGTGCTCATGATGAAACAGTGGTGTATTTTTGCAACAGTGCTTTCCTGGAGAAGGAGGGTGTTGTTATGATAATGTATAAGTGGTGTCATGAAGAAGGAGGACGTCTTTGAGCTGAAGAGAGAGAGAGAGAGAGAGAGAGAGAGAGAGAGAGAGAGAGAGAAAAAGAGAGAGAGAGAGAGAGAGAGAGAGAGAGAGAGGAGAGAGAGAGAGAGAGAGAGAGAGAGAGAGAGAGAGAGAGAGAGAGAGAGAGAGAGAGGAGAGAGAGAGAGAGAGTTGAGTGCTGATGATGAAGCAGTGGAACGTTGTTGCAACAGTGGTCTCCTGGAAAAAAAGGGAGTCATTGATATGATGGTATAAAATTGATTTCATGGAGAAAGAGGGTGTGTCCTTGAGCCATAGCGGAGAGCTGAGTGCTCATGTTGAAGCAGTAGTCCCACAGATCGGCAAAAAGCATCATATGGGGGTCTTATATAGCGCTGTAGGCCAACGCCAATCCCTACACATAACCCACAAAGCACACAGTTATTTGTTGTTGGTAAGGCATTTTGTTGGAAAGGTACAACATTGGCTGTCGGTAAGGCACAGCATTGGCTGTCGGCAAGGCACCACATTGATTGTCGGTAGGGCACAACAATTCAGTAAGGCACAACGTTGGTTGTTGGTAGGGCACAACATTGGTTTTCGGTAAGGTGCAACACTGCTTCCCAAGCGCGCTCTCATGTTGGCGTTTTGAATGCAAGTGCAGGAGTGCTGCAGAGTGGCAAGGGTGTGTGTATGCGTGCGCATGTGTGTACGCGTGCGTGCGTGGTGTGTGTGTGTGTGCGCGAGTCATGAGCTCAATTATTGCTTCCATGATCAGCGCTGTCATAAGCTATGTTTAACAGTCTCCTTTTGAAAAAACACACCAGTATACATTCCTAGGAAATTTCTGTCAATGAAGGCAGCAGTGTCTCAAAGCCATGCAGGCAATGTGTTAGACTCAGAGCAGCTGCTTGCAGTTGGACGTTTGAGAGAGGGCGGTGATATCAGCCAAGTCACATTCAAGAGAGTGCAATGGATGCATTCAACAGGTTGAGAGTGTTTTGGAGGTTGTTCTGTGTGTTGGTGTGCCTTGCAGGTGCTCAATGCGACAAATTGTTTTGGAGTGGAGCGAAAAGCGCAACTTAATCATCATGGCAGGAGGTGCATGGGGCCCCTGACATTTATTAAGCATGTTTTCCCCAAAACATCGTGGACCTTCAGTGCTGCTCAGCAGGCAATGCCATGCTCTTGCCCTTCGACTACGACATACATGAGCATCTTTGTTTGGATGTTCACATTTTAATACCTTAGTAATTGTTTGTCTGCCAGGAGGAGCTACACATAACACTTCTTCGTTGAATTGCTTTGCATCTGCACTGCCTGCGAGGCGGAGCTGTGTACGGATGTATTTCACACCTGCACTGATTTGCACTCTGCACTGCCTACCAGGCAGAATTGCGCACCGAAATATTCCACACTGCACTGGCTTGTTGCATTCTAACTCCACACTACCTGCCAGGTGGAACTGCGTGCACGGAAGATCTCGCAGCTGGTGCTGGAGAGGGGTGAGGTCATGCTTGAACTGGAGGCCCTTCATGCACGCTTGGCAGACAAGGCGCGCACAGTGAGTGCCCCGTCGTAGTGTGCCACGCATCCTCATTCTTTTGTTGTTTGCGTGCCCGTGGTTGTGTAAGTGCCGTGACATTTACATGCCTGGTCCTATGAGTGACATATGAGGGTTGGAGCCGATGCCGCATGAGGCCCAATTCCAATTGTGAGCCTGGATGTAAGATCTATGAGATTGGATTCAGAGGTGAAGTACATATGCCATTGACTGGTTGTGTGAGTAACATGAGGAAAAAAGCCGATGCCGCATGAGGCCCAATGCCAATTGTAAGCCTGGATGTAAGATCTATGAGATTGGATTCAGAGGTGAAGTACCTATTCCATTGACTGGTTGTGTGAGTAACATATGAGGAAAAAAGCTGATGCCGCATGTGGCCCAATTCCAATTGTAAGCCTGGATGTAAGATCTATGAAATTACATGCCGACTGCATGACTGGTCGGGTGAAGTATCTATGCCATTGACTGGTTGTGCGATCATATGAGGAGAGAAGCCAATGCCAATGCCACATAGGGCTGAGTTCAGACAACACAGCTCTGAGTAGCACGCGCATCTCTGTGAGCTTACACACACACACACAACACGCACTCACACGCATTTACACATGCACAGGTGTCTGAGCTGGCGGTGGCCAAAGCGGGCCTGGTCTCAGAGCTGGAGGGCTGCAAGGATCGGCTAGTGCGCGCACAGCAGCAGCAGGAAATGATGGAGGCAGCACTGCAGCTAGGGCCCCATGACAGACACAAGGCTATGCTGCAGGTGCGTCCACTTTTTTAGAAAGGACCATAGCAATTGTAACCCGTGCAAACCCAGCCAAGCTGTGGATCACTCAGGCTCGCAGCTTTTTGTTGACCTTGCAAAACGGGTTCACCAGCTGGGTAGGTTTCTCTTTTCTATCTCCTTGCACGTGCATGATTTTGACTGGGACTGCGCAGCCTTTCAACTGTGCAGCTGCAGCTGTCCGTTGTACTTGTTTTTCCATGTTCCACGTGGCTTGTTTGGGACCACGCAGTCTGTGTCAACCTGCTCTGTGCTGCAGGCGCAGCAGCAGCGGCAGATAGAAGAGCAGCGGCAGCAGGAAGAGCAGCGGCGGCAGCAGCAGCAGCAGCAGGAGAAGGCTACCCAGCCTAAGGAACTGGAAAAGGTGCGTACGCTTGCATATGTAAGGGATGAAGTTATCACTCAGCTCTGCATTCTCACAGCAGGAGCTATGATGGATCAACATGATATTCTGGTAACCAAATCAGACCAGTCTGCGTTGGGACACGCACATCAAGACAAAAGTTTACTGTCAAACGTGTCAGACATCCAAAGGTGTGGTCACTCCCAGAGTTACCTGCTTTGTGATGAGGCTGTGCAACGCGACTTCTCCATGCGCATGGTGCACGATTCAAGTTTGGTACCGAATATGGGATTCCTCAAGCATCTCCTCCTTACCATGACGACGATTGTTGTGTGCATGTGGGAAGCCATGAAACATTTCTTGGAAACATGTATCCAAGAGAGACACATAAGAATGAGAAGAGGGAAAGGAAGACTGCACACACACACACACATACACACAGCACATACAGCACATACAGCACACACACATTACACAAAACACACACACACTAACACACATACACACGCACGCACACACGCGCACACACACTCACACACTCCCCTGCCCCTTCGCACAGGACATGCAACAGCTGCGGGCAATGGTCAGTGCCCGCGATGACCTCATCTCTTGCCTGCAGCGCGTGATGTCCGCTTCTGGCGCAGCTCCCCCTCAAACTCCGGACCTGCCCCCCATCCCTTTGCAAGCGACTCGCATGGCTCAACCCGCGCACAGCTCCAGCAGCAAGGACGGCAGCACCACCACCACCGGCAGTAGCACCAGCAGCAGTAGTGGCAGTGATAACAGTGGTGGGAGTGGAGGCTCCACCAATGAAGCTTCGTTGTCTGGCATGGGGCGTGTGGGCTCAGGGGCTAAGATGGGGGGCAGCGCCACGGGAGTGTGCTGGGAGGATCCTAAAGAGGCCTCCAGCAGCAGCAGCAGCAGCAGCAGCAGCACGCAAAAAGGGCGTGCTCAGGATGCAAGTGCTGTCCCTGATGGGAATACACGCCAGGGGCATGATGGAGGGGCGAGTGTGGCTGGTGCTGGTGGCGATGCACCTCAGTACGAGTGGAGGTTTGCTAGTGAGAGTGAGGGAGGCGGGCATAGCGACCTGCTGGGATCTGACAGTACAGGTACAGAGCTGGAGGGGGAGGTGCAGAGTCGGTCAGGGGGGTGTCCAGGAGATGCTGGCGTGCAAGAAGGTGCAGAGGGTGCAGGTGCAGGAGGTGTGCAATGGGGTGCCAGAGCCAAGGGTCAGGAGGGCGCGCCTTCGCTGCAGGAGGAAGCACAGGAGGCAAAACAGCAGCAGCAGCAACAGCAAATGCATGAAGGAAGGGAGGCAAAGGCAGGCCCAGAGGCGCCCAAAAATGAGCGTAAGAGACAGCTGCGGCAGCAGCAAGGCAACACCACCCAGCCTCACACAGCACACGACGCTGCACTGGCTGCAGGCGGTCCTCCAAGCGATGCTGCCGCGCACATCATGCCGCTGCCGCTGGCCTCACAAGGACCACGCTCTGAGCAGCTGCGGCACAAGCTCAAGCAGCTGCCACGCAGAAGCAAGGCTTGTGCAGCGACGACAGCCGCAGGAGCTGCAACAGACGGAGCAGCAGCACGAGCTGAGGAATCAACAACAGCAAATGCAGCAAAAGCAGCAGCGCCGCCCCTGGCCCCAGGCCACGCATCCGCAGCAGTGCAGACAGCAACGCCCGCAACGCACACCACCGCTGCACAAACTTCGAGGCCCGCATCGGCAGCAGCAGCACCTGCAGGGGCAGCAGCCAAAGCCGCGAGGTCAGCAGGGTCTTCCTCTGGAGCAGGGTCATCCGTGACAGAGTCCAACACAGAGGGCGCCAACAGCAGTCCCCCCTGCGCGCAGCCGTCCAGCAAGCCATGCCACGTATCAGAATTAGATAGCACCGCAGATCAAGTTCACGCTTCGCACCATCTCACTGCTGGTCACACTGTGGATGATCACACATCTGGTCATACTCCCAGATCAGGCCCCCCCTGTGAGGCAGCCCCTGCAAAGCCAGCACGGAAGGTGAAGGCAAACAGCAAAGGCGAGCCATCAAAGGCGGGGCATGCGTCGCTCAGCCTGGATGCCATCGACAATGCGGTGGCTGCGGAGATGCAAGGCCTACTGCAAGATGTGGAAGAGCAGCGCAAGGAGGTATGTGCTATTTTAATTTGTATGCAGCGCAATTGCCTGCTGCAAGACGTGGAAGATCAGCGCAAGGAGGTAAGTGTGTGCTATTATAGTTTGTATGCTTAGGTGCCTGCTGCAAGCCGTGGAAGAGCAGCGCAAGGAGGTACATGTTCTTTGAAAGCATATTATATGTTTTGTATGACAAGATGCCTACTGCAAGTCACAGAAGAGCAGCGCAAGGAGGTGCATGTCTGCAACGCGTATTGGGGTTGGTGCACGCTTGCATGACTGCAGCCTCTCTTTCTCTCTCTCTCTCTCTCTCTCTCTCTCTCTCTCTCTCTCTCTCTCTCTCTCTCTCTCTCTCTCTTTCTTTCTCTCACTCTCTCACTCTCTCTCTCTCTCATTCTTTGTGTGCGTGCCTGTATGTGTAATTCTTGTATTTCATTAGTTGATATCTTCGTATTTTGCGACCATTACGTGTCCATTCCTAGGATGGGGAATGGCTAAGCATTCACAATTTGGGTCCAATCAAAATGAAGACGCAGCTTGTTTTGTGCCCCTACCTAAGAATGACCAAAAGGGAGGGTACTGCTTGTTTGCCTTTACTCAAGCCTACGTCCGCTTGGAATGACTCAGCTCATTCTGTTAAACTGGTGCAATAACTCCCTGTCAAACCCGCTTTGCTCAAACTTGCTCGCACACGCGATGCCTTGACTCATCCTGTATGACAAATTTACTATGTGAACCATCTTGCAATGACTCCACTCCCTCTTTATGACGAGCGCAAGCAGACCAAGGGCTCACTTGGAACCATACCATCCAAGCTGGCAAAACATCCATGCAGGTGCAATCAGTGGATGAGTTGCTCAACATCCATGCTCAACATCCATACAGGTGCAATCAGTGGATGACTGGCTCAACATCCATGCTCAACATCCATACAGGTGCAATCAGTGGATGAGTTGCTCAACATCCATGCTCAACATCCATACAGGTGCAATCAGTGGATGACTGGCTCAACATCCATGCTCAACATCCATACAGGTGCAATCAGTGGATGAGTTGCTCACCATGCTGGAGGACTTTGCTGATGCCGTCAATGCTGCTCATGCAGCAGCAACGCCTGCCAGCGCCTCAAGAGCTGTAGCTAAGGTGTGTACTTGTGCGCGCTTGTATGTGTGTGGGGATGAGGGGGGGGGGGGGCGCGTGCGCACGCGGCAGAATAAGTATTTTAATGTGATGAGTTGCTGTGTAAACAATAGCAATCTCAAGAGTCCTTTAGGGAGTGTCAGACAATAGGCGTGGAATGCAAAGGCATGCATATGGATGTTTTTGACAGACACACACAGAGCATTCTGCACAGAAGTGCACACACAGCACCCATGCTTCCAGGCGTAAAAGTGCTCCGAAAAGCATGGCCATGCTCATGGTACGTCCACAGCATGCGTGCAAAATGCGCGTACAAACACTCACAGCTTCTTGTGGTGTGCAACACACCACCCATGCAGCATGCACACACTGTGTAGCTGCTCATGACATGCACCCAGCACGTACGCGACACACACACACACACACACACTCACATACGCCGGGAAGCTGCCTGCATGCCTCCACTGCGTGAGTGCTCCAGCAGGCATGACAATACACACAACATGCCCACACCATACATATGTAACAAGCACGCACACACACACACACACACACACACACACACACACACTGCAAAGGTGCTTATTACAGCACATGCACTGGGGAGCTGTTTCAGGCGTGCAGGTGGCCAGCACACATCATGCACCTCATGCTGAGCTGCCTGCATGCCTCCAGGTTCCGGTGCCCCAGGAACTGCGGCGGTGGCTGTGCCCTCAGGGCGTGCACATGCTGCAGCAGTACGTGGGCGTTGTGCGCGCTGCGTTGGACCGGGTGATGGGCATGCAGGTGAGGTTGAACGGAAACAAGGAAGTCGCTCAGGTCTGCTTGAATGGGTGTTGGTGTGGTGGGGGATTTGTCCATGCTGCTGAAGGGGAAAAAAAGAAGAAGAGGGGTACACGGGCAATGTGATCAACCCTCGCATCAATGCTTGCATGGGCAGTGCAATCTATCCTTGCATAATTCAAGAGAACAGGTGCCCAAAGTCCAAAATCATGTGAGTGCTTTAACTTAGAATTACTGTTTTGAGGCCAGTCGTCCAGTCTGAGTTCGTTGAGGTGCAGCTGCTGCACTTGCAAAGCAAAAGTTTTCACAGAGGAACTGCTCAGATGGGTATATATATGCATGGCATGAGGAAAAGTAGGGAAGATAAAGATGCTTCTGGATATTTGTCATAACATGGAGTCTCATGCAAGCTTGTCTGCGACTCTTGTCCATACGGCTTGCATCCATGCCGCCTGATCCTCATGTAATGTGTGCCTCTAGCTTTTGCCTACGTGGCTCGCGTCCCTACAGCATTCTCCTTAAGAAAATTGTGTCTGTGGCTTTCATCCTTGCCGCCTGATCCCTGCGCAAATTGTGGCTCCCTATAGCTGTGGCCTGTGTGAGACGGTCCCTACACTGTCCACTCAAGCATCTACATATGCTGTAGGCTACAGCATATGTAGATGCCCAAGCAGAGTGTGTCTCAGGCACAAGCGTTCCTGCAGCCTGCCCCTCTTGCAACTCTGTCTCTGCAGCCCCAGCCGAGAAACATGTAAGGAGCTGCGGTTATGAAGAAGCGCACAGACGAACGTGATCTTGCAGAGTTCCGCACGTTTGCGTGCATGCATGCGTGATCGTGCGGACTTTTGCATGACACACTTGCGTGACTAAGCAAACTTTTGCACGATTCACATGCATGGATATGCAGGCCTTGTGCATGGTGTGCATGGTGTGCATGCAATATCATGAAGGTTTTATCATGCATTATCATGCATTATCATGAAGGTTTTTGCACAACACATATACGCGACCATGCAAGCTTTTGCAGGGCATACCTGCGTGATCGTGCAAACGTTTGCACAATTTACATGATGCTTGTGCAGACTGTATATGTGAATTGTATACGTACATGCAAGCGTCTGTGCCTGCTCACACACACACACACACACACACATAAACACACACACGCACACATACACACAGGAAATGCTGGCTGAGGACAGCAGCCTCCTCCCCACATCCACCTCAGGACTGCCCAAGCCCCAAACGCGCCCGCAATTGCTGCAACAGCAGCAGCAGCAGCAGCAGCAGCAGCAACAGAGAGTGCTTGGAGGAACCAGGCGGGGCTACACTCGCCAGCTGCAGCAGCCCTCTTCTTCCTCCGCCTCCTCTTGTAGCCACGCTCCAGCCTCTGCTGCTCAGAACCCATTGCCAGCCACCACAGCCAGGCCCGGTAAGTAAGCGCACACACAAGGGCAGCCAGGCCCGGTAAGTAAGCGCATACAAAGGGCAGCCAGGCCCCTCAGCAGGTATCAAAAAGAGGAGAGAAGAGAAGGAAGCAGGTATTGAAAAGAGGAGAGAAGAGAAGGAAGCAGGTATTGAAAAGAGAAGAGAAGAGAAGGAAGCAGGTATTGAAGAGAGAAGAGAAGGAGAGATTATGCCAGTCATAAAAAGGCCGCGAGCAGCGAGGCAATGTGTTGCTCTTGTTCTCCAGGTTAAATAGGTTTTGTCACAAGCACCTTTTTTGCTTCAGCAAAGCTGCCCTATCACTTGCAGGTACAGCCATAAAACAAGCCCTGCTCTTGTGCCTCATTTTTCCCAAGCTTCACGCGCCAAAACAGAGGTCCTTCCTGTCCTTTCTTTTGTCAGCAGGCAGTAGGACTATGGCCAAGGCCAGCGCCCACACCAGCAGCCGCAAAAGCGCCAACAGCGTGAGCAGCAGCACTGCCAAAAGTGACACAGACAGGGTGATGGAGCAGCTGGAGGGGTGCAGGAGGCAATTCATGGCAGTGCACACGCGCCTGCACATCGGGAGCAGTATACTGCAGCGCCTGTTGCCGCTGCTCGCGACTTTGGAGGGCGGCAGCGCAAAGGCGGAGGGCGGCAGCGCTGTTGGTAGCGGAGCAGCGGCACTGGTGCCTGAAAGAGCACCACAAGCAGCAGCAGCACTATCTGCTCCAAAGTTAACTGCAGCTAGATTGGGGCAGGCCTTGGGGCAGGCTCCTGCGCTGCTTCCGCAGCAGCAGCAGCTACAACAAAGGTCCTCATCTCCTGCGGATCAAAGGAGGCAGGTCCAACAGCAGCAGCTCCACAAACACCATCAGCAACTTTTGCAGCACGACCACTCAGCGCCCCTCCATGCCCCCCTCCACCCCCCACAACACCATGAGCCTGTGCATGGGATACGCACACAGCTTGAGCACGCGCAACATCAACACGAGCATGCGCATAGGATGTGTGCGCAGCTTGAGCATGCGCAGCATCGACAGCAGCAGCTGCAGCAGCAGGTCGAGCGTGCGCACGCACTCCAGCAGGCAGCCCAGAATGAGCAGCAGCAGCGGCTGCACCTGCAGGAGCAGCAGAGGCTCGCAGAGGAGGGCAGGCAGCTTGCGCGCCTGGTGCAGCAGCAGCAGTACCAGCAACAGCAGCAGCAGCAGCAGCAGGGGGGGGGAGCCTCTGTGCAGCAGAGGGTGCGCCAGCTGATGGAGCAGCGACAGCAAGAGCAGCAGCAGCAGGAGGAGCTTCTCTATGACGAGATGGTGCAGCAGCAGCGGAGGGCTAGAATGCAGAAGCAGCTGCAGGAAGAGGCGGACGCACAGGCCTTGTCGCTCCAGGTACAGCAGCAGCAGTTTCATCTGTGTACCCATTTCTATGCAGGTCCCCGCATTGGCATTAGCGCATGCAACATGCTTACATCTTCATCTGTGCAGGCGCAGCAGCGGCAGTTGCATCTGTGCACCCATATACGTGCAGGTCCCCGCATTGGTATTAGCGCATGCAACATGCTTACATCTCCATCTGTACAGGCGCAGCAGCGGCAGTTGCATCTGTGCACCCATATACGTGCAGGTCCCCGCATTGGCATTAGCGCATGCAACATGCTTACATCTCCATCTGTGCAGGCGCAGCAGCGGCAGTTGCATCTGTGCACCCATATACGTGCAGGTCCCCGCATTGGCATTAGCGCATGCAACATGCTTACATCTCCATCTGTGCAGGCGCAGCAGCGGCAGTTGCATCTGTGCACCCATATACGTGCAGGTCCCCGCATTGGTATTAGCACATGCAACATGCTTACATCTCCATCTGTGCAGGCGCAGCAGCAGCAGTTGCATCTGTGCACCCATATACATGCAGGTCCCCGCATCTGCATTAGCACATGCAACATGCTTACATCTCCATCTGTGCAGGCGCAGCAGCGGCAGTTGCATCTGTGCACCCATATACATGCAGGTCCCCGCATTGGCATTAGCGCATGCAACATGCTTACATCTCCATCTGTACAGGCGCAGCAGCGGCAGTTGCATCTGTACACCGACTCCTTGCAGGTCCACACATGGCATGCGCACATGCAACATGCTTACATCTCAATTTCTGCAGGTGCAGCAGCAGCAAGTGCAGCAACAGCAGCAGCAGCAGCAGCAGGCAGAGCTGCTGGGCATGCCCTACCAGCCGCGCCACGCACGGCATGCACCGGAGCAGCAGCACCTGCAGCAGGTGTGTGTGTGTTTTGTGTTTGTGTGTATATGTGTGTATTCGCGCGCATGTGTGTGCACCACGCACGGCACGCACCGGAGCAGCAGCACCTGCAGCAGGTGTGTGTGTGTGGTTTGTGTTTGTGTGTATATGTGTGTATTCGCGCGCATGTGTGTGTACCAGCCGCACCACGCACGGCACGCACCGGAGCAGCAGCACCTGCAGCAGGTGTGCGTGTTTTGTGTTTGTGTGTATATGTGTGTGTGTTCATGTGCGTGTGTGTGTACCAGCCGCGCCACGCACGGCACACATCGGAGCAGCAGCACCTACAACAGGTGTGTGCATGTGTGTACTAGATGCGCCACGCACGGCATGCGCCGGAGTAGCAGCACCTACAGTGGGTGTGCATGTGTGCGTGTGTTCCAAATTTCAAGCTTCTGACGCCTTGTTACGCAGAGGGGGTTTCAGGGTCTGTGAGCACGTATTGTATTACTGGCAGCAATGCATTGCTGATCTGTGACGATCTATGCATGTTTGCGCAGTTCAGGTAGCAAGAGCAGTGCTGCTGCATACTTGCGTCGTGTCATATTTGCTGGAGCACAAGCACCATTGTGAACATTTGCATGATGCACATTTGCAGGAGCAAGAGCGGCTGGAGCTGCAGTGGTATCAATGGCAGCAGCAGCAGAGGGAGCAGCTGGCACACCATGTGGTGAGTTGAGCAGAGGGCTGCATGTGTTGAGGGAGAAATTGGCACATCATGGGGTGAGTTTGCGGACGGTTGGGCTGCACGTGTTGGGGCTGTGTTTGCTGAGAGGCCGTGCTCGCAGTATGAAGCTGTAGTATGTCTCCTGGCATGCAAGGCGCTGAAAGTATGGCGCTTGGAAGTATGTCTCCTGGCATGCAAGACGCTCAAAGCGCATCGCTTGATCTTCACACCTGGTGCTGCTGAGTATGCCAAGGGTGATTGATGAGCCGCAGGAAACAGGCAGTAGCGGACGGGGGGTGGGGGGGCCAATGTGGTGCGCTTTGGTGGTGGGGCTCACTGTTGAAGACAGTGCTGACCTAGGGGGCCTTCCCTTGTGCAAGCTGGTTGTCGCCTTGCGTTGTACTTTTTCCGTTTTGCGCTTGTTTCTGCAGCCCTTACTGCTCCACTGGGTTGACGCAAAAGCAAGGCGACACACTTGCCACATTTGTGACACACTTGCTAGCATCACTGCTCCAGCCAGGGTGGCACACATGTGCATGCCTTGCTGCTCCACTGGGGTGCCTCACTGCTCTACTGGGGTGGCTGCTGCTCCATTGCTCCACTGGGGAAATACACATGGGCATGCCTTGGTGCTCCATTGGGGTGGCTGATGCTCCGCTGCTCCACTGGGATGGCTGTGCTCCACTGCTCCACTAGGGTGACGCACATGCACGTGCCTTGCTGCTCTGCGGGTGCTATGACGCCATGGCAGTGTTGTGACGCCATGGCAGTGTTGTGACGCCATGGCAGTGTTGTGATCCCTTGACAGTGTTGTAACCCCTTGACAGTGCTGTGACACTGTGGCAGTGTTGTTACGCCACGACAGTGTTGTGACGCCATGTCAGATTAGATATGAGGCGGCTGCAGACAAGGTGGTGCACACGCTGCTGTAGACGCTATGACAGTGTTGTGACGGTATGACAGTGTCGTGCGGCCATGGCAGATCAGATGTGTGGCGGCTGCAGACAAGGTGGTGCACACACTGCTGTAGACATAGTGCTGGAGGGGCTGTGGTGTTGGAGGAAGGAAGGATGGACTGGCTTTGGCAGAGGACTATGGATGTGTCAAGCCTTGCAAGACAGAACATGGGTGTGTCAAGCCTTGCAAGACAGACTATGGGTGTATCAAGCCTTGCAAGACAGACCATGGGTGTGTCAAGCCTTGCAAGACAGACTATGGATGTGTCAAGCCTTGCAAGACGGGGGCTTGTAGGGAGAGGCTGGCTCCAACCATATATCCATATCCATACACATTGAAGGGGAGGGATGTTCTGACTCTGTCAGTAGAGAACTGATGTGCAGGGTTGGCCAGTCCCATTTGAATACGCCGTATACGCCAGTTTTTTGGCAGGGCAAACACAATATATGTATGTGACGTATAACAATATATACGGAATTGGCCAACCCCACAGAAGTGTCAAGTATTGTATGTCGGGCTTGCAGGGAGGAAGGGTGTTCTCCACATGTGTCCAGTGTATTTTAGATCAATTGAATCAGATCAGGTCCAAGCGAACCTTGGAAAGGGGTTCAAGTCTTAAATGAGCGCAGGTGCTCAGTGCAATCCACAATGATCATGTACACCTGCATCTATAAATTGATGTGTGCCTTTATAATCATTTATAAAATTTTATAGGAAATAAATGCGAGCGCAGATGTTCAGTGCGGCTCAGTGATCACACACGTTTGCATCTATACATTAGCGTGTGCCTTTACTCTAATTCTTAGTCTATAAGTACATGAACTATACATGAGCGCAGGTGCTCAGTCAGGCGCACATAGATTACACACAGCTCTCTGTTTCTCATGAAGCCGCATGCATACATCAGCTTCCATACTTAACAGGCTCCCGCCCATCCACGTGCCCCCGACTGCCATTCCCACCCCCTTTGCCCCCAGGCTTTGTCTAGGGCAGGCTACGTAGCCGCAGCATACGCAGGAAGCCACCCAGAAGCTGCTGGGCCGCCCTCAGCACCAGCCGCTGCCAGGCCCCTGTCCCCACCGCCACCACCACCGCTGTCAGCAACAGCGGCTGCCACTTCCGTATCCCCACATCCGCCGCTGTCATCAACAGCAGCGGCACCAGCAGCAGCAGGGCACGGCCACTTGAACACCCAACATGGCCCAAGTGTGGAAAGTGCGGCGGGTGCGCAGGGGCTTCTGCCCCGAGGCTCCCTGCATGCACGCTCCCTGACCCCACCGGGCCGGAGCTTTGGCGAGGGGCTGACGCGCACACTAGGCACGCTGGTGGCCAAGGTATGCATCAATGTGTGGTTGCGCGCGCACGCGTGAGTTTAAGCATACGTGTTGTGCAGGCCGAGCTGGGGTTTCGTGCGTGCATTGCAAGGGCTGCTGTGCATGTCACTGCAAAATCACACACACTACGCAGTGGTACCTGCCTCATGGAAAAGCATGAAAATACCAGGGGCAGGCAGGAATGCGCTGCAATAACACGCGCGCGCATACACACACACACACGCACACACACACACACACACACGCACACACACACGCGCGCACACACACACACGCGCACACGCGCACACACACACACATCATCATCATCATCATCATCATGGGAATGCAGGGGAGAAGGCATGGACACGCTGCAAAACCACACAATGGCTGTGTAATTGCAAACATGCAGGGAGTGAGGGGCAGGGACCCGGGTGCCTATCAGCCTGGAGCAGAGGCACACACACACACAACTAGCCAGCATGCCCCCATTTATCAAAACCACACAATGGCTGCATCATTGCAAACATGCAGGGGGGCGGCAGGGACCTTGGAATCTTTCAGCCTGGAGCAGAGCTGCCCACATCCCGCTCGCGATCTGCAGCTCCCCTCTGTCGTCCCACGCCTAACCTGCCCCCCCCCTCGTCCAGTAACCTTTCCCGCCAGCGCCAGCAGCAGATGCAACAGGAACAGGCACAGCAGCTGCAGCTGCGTCGGCAGCACCAGCTGCAGTTGCAACAGCAGCAGCAGCAGCAGCCGCCCCTGGGGTTATTGGCCGCTTCAATCGCGCGCACGTTGTCACCTGCGCGTCAGCAGCAGCAGGGGCTGTGCGACACGGACGCATATGGTGGGTGACATGATGAGACTATGGGACGTGCACCTGACTTTGGTGTGTGCTCAGGGATGTGCATCAGGCTTGCCAAGTGTATGGGTGAGAAGGAATTGTTGTTTATTTACAAAATGGTATTTTAGCTTATCTTTCTGGGAAGCATTGGATTTTTATTCGTAAGATCAACATGGACGTCCTACTATTTTTTGTTAAGATCCCATGGACCATGCAGAAGTAGCCTCGAGTCCTGGGAGAATGTGGGACATGCGCCCACTGGGCCTGACATGAGCTTGAATATTTTTGTAGGCTTTCCGGAATGAGTCTGCACGACATTCGCGTAGCAAAGCCTATTGTGTGTGGAATAATGAGCCAGTAGGATGTGCAGCCGCTTAGACATTGTTGCATGCTTTAGCCTAAAGCACCAACCCTTGGGGTTGGGTTTTTGAAATAGTGTGTCACATTGCATGCTGCAAAGATGGCTTGAGTTGTATGAGTACTCAGGGGGGCAGGGCAACTCCCGGACAGACCACGTTGCATGCTCTTTTCAAAATCAAGGAGATTCTGGGAACTTCGAATCTCCTCAAAATTGCAAAGACGCCTCCTTGTGAATGCTGTCAGCAATTGACGAATTGTGCCGTATAATATATTCAGCCCTCATTAGGCAGGACACTAGGCTGCTGCCGACAGGGTATTCGTGGTTCCCTTGCACAGTTAAAGTCCAATCCTTCATTTGAGCACACAGTCTCTGCAAAACGCTCTCCTCCTTGTCCTCCCGTGTGCAAGTGCTCAGGCGAGAGATTTTGATGGTCCCACATCACCTTCTTGGTCTCTGGAAGCCAGCGTGGGTGTACTTTGTGTTGAGTGAGTCTAACTGCTTGCCCGACCTGCTCTTTGGACTCCGCAGGTACTGATGGTGGTCCACATGGCTATCATCAGCCCCCTGACACGTCTGAGCTTGTGTCGGCCCGGAAGCAGGCGCTGGAGAGACTGAAATGCCTGCGTGCATTCCAAGTGTACTGATGTCTGCGCGCATGGTGACGTCTGCGTGCTAGAAAGACTGAAACGCCTGCACGCACGCCAAACGTGCACTGCATCATGCAATATGAGTGTGCTGGGGCCGCATTGTTGAGGCCTGCTCGAGCTCCCTCAGCGCAGCAGAGCAGCTTCTTGCTGCAATGTCAGCTCTGTTTTGAGCAGAGGTAGCATTCTCTGGCCATCAGGGGCCTGTGGATCATGTACCCTTAGCTAGCAGTTTGCTATTTTGACTGGGGCTCTTCTGGGCCAATGAGCCTCCTTTTCCTTAGTTGATGTGGAGAGATTCCACTGTTTCCGTAATTTTTCCCAAACCTGACTATGGGGGCCTTTTGTGTCTTAGGCCTTGGAAACCTTTGAGAAAAGGAAGAAGAGGAAACGACTGTGCACACCAGAGCCGGCTGTGTGCATTGAGGAAAGAGGGTCGTTTCCCTAGCTGCATGTTTGGCGGTTGCATGGTGCTTTCTGACGACTTTTGTTTAACGTGGAACATGATACTGATGGAAGTTGAAAAGGCATTTGCTTTGTTTGACAAAGGTGTGTCACTATCCGTTATGCCCGTTTGCGGTTGCTAGGGCTGAGGATTTCTGTTTGCATCAAGATAGTAGGCCATCCATCTTGATGCATGCCTGCTCAATGCTGGCAAGGTAGATGCATGTCCAATGGAGCCCATTTGTGCACAAAGTCCTGCAACATGATGATGGCCTGTACAGCAGGCCAGGCCCTCCTACTGTGTCCAGCTGGGTCAGCCAAGTTCATATTAGCATGCCTGAAATGCTGTAACTGAAGTTTTTGCTTTTGCACTTTCTCTCCCAGATCAAACTGGTTTGGTTGCAGTCACCTTTTTGCTTCATCTAAGCTGCCCACGAGGGCAGGTAAAGCTACATCGCCCTATCCAATCCTTTTCTACTGAGCTCAGGCTATCGGTTACAGGTTATTGGCATTAAAACAAAGAAGGCCTCAAGTCAAAACGATTGATTGGCAGTCTGCGCATAAAAGAAGGAAGTACATAAAGAACAGGAACAACAAAGTGACTCTACACATCATCCTGGTTGGCGTGGCGGGCACTATATACAATGAGTACACAATCAAACCTCTTGTCAATTTGGGCCTATCCAAACACAAAGCAAAATCTCTAGCTTCCAAGCTGAGCTGTCATGCCATACAGAGACTAACCACTATCAATAACACCAGACATGCTCTTTGCTTACTGGGGGCTTCGGGGGGGGGTCGTTTAGCGCGCGGAGGTGGTTTCAAGGAGGAGAGTCTGGGCGTCTCGGGGCATGGCCGACAACCCGCCCGATCCTCATTAGTTCAGTCTCTTTCCCTCTCCTAGGCTAGTTGTAGCTAGTGTAGTTTTGAGGTAGCCCTGGTGGGGCCCTATCCTATCCTATCCTATCCTGCTAATTAGGGAATCTTCCTTTAATGCACGCCGCGTGCGGCAGCCTCAGGCAAGCGTAGACTTCTCTTTTCCTAACCGTGTTTTTAGTTGGTGGGACTCACTTTTTACTTTGAGACGTCTCAAACATGCTGCCCAAACCTGCAAACCACATGGCTCGTTACACCTGTATTCAGCATTCATTGATTTCCAACAGGCCTAGGACTCCATCCCTCATGACAAGCTATGGCACCATCTTCACCAATGCCAGCTCCCTATTCACCTTCTCAGTATCCTGAAAATTTTGTATCACAACAACTACTACACTCTGGTTGATGGGGATCGAACCTTGTGGCAGGGGTGGATGAAAAGATGCCCTCTATTGGTGGGAGTCAATGGGAGCCTCTTTCCTTAATGCACGCGGCCGAACGGCAAGCGTAGATCTTTCTTTCTTTCTTTCTTTGATGGGGATAAGCAAGCATATGTCAAGCCCACCTATGGCGTTAAACAAGGCTGTCTCCTTTCTCCGTTGCTTTTCTCCATGTACCTTGATGACGTCAATGAGGTTTCTGAGGGGATTGAAGGAGCTTGCACTGGCACACTTATTCCATGTATCCAACCTTCTATACGCTGATGACTTATGCTTAACCTCCAACTCGCCAAATAATCTTCAGGCCATCATGAAGCATGATGCTTAACCGTCTCAAGGCTTATGCCCGTCGGAAATTCCTGACAGTCAATACCAAAGAATCTGTTATCGTCTGTTTTAACTCCAAGACCGATACCTTGCCTCCCCTTTTTTATGATGGTGAGGTCTTGCCTTACTCAAATACATTTCGCTACCTGGGGATGCAGTTGGACAAACACGTTAACCTGCACAATGCTGCTGAAGAAGCTCTCAAACCCTGCCTGGCAGGCATGGCTCGCATGCGTACTTTCGCCCATCAACACCAAATTACACACCACCTACATGCCCACTTATGGCTCTTCAAGACGTACGTCCTACCAGCAGGAATGTATGCAGGTCAGATCTGGGCCACTGCATATCTCCAACAGGGGACAGATGGATAATTGCATCCAGAAATGGCTTCTGAGATTCTTTAGATCCATGCTGGGTGTACGAACATCAACTCCTTCCTGGAGTGTCCTCCGTGAGTGTGGAATTGAAGCTATTCAATTCAACTGGTCCAGAGCCTGTGCACACTTTTATAATTCTCTCATCCATTGCAACAGCGCTCTTCTTCACAAGGTACAACCTAATAATATTTCATGCGGACATCTTCCTCAGCCCTAGGAATTTCTCCTGCTGGACATCCCATCTATTGTGTGCTATGCATGGCTTACATCATGCTCACCATTTTCAGCAAAAGGTAAGCTCTGCTGATCCTTTGGACCTGAGCTTGTTGTGTCAGCAAAAGATAAGCTCTGCTGATCCTTTGGACCTCAGCTTGTTGTGGATCTCAGGTCTCGCCATCTAGCATATTGGAGAAAAATTTCTGGTTACAACCCACGAGACACAAACAGCAAAAAAATGTACTTATCATTATTGGTGTGCTCTCCCAACCAAGCCTGCACACATTACATTTTCTCCTTACATTCTGCCCAAATAGTTTTACTTGGATCTACCTAAACACATCGTCCGCAGAGTGGCTCGATTTCGCCTTCGTGTCCATACCTTGAAAGTCGAGCAGGCCACATGGGATGATGCTATTTCCCCTGCTTGTGATCTATGTGATGCCCAAGATGATGTGCAGGATGAGCAAAACGTCCTTTTCAAATGCACTCATCCCCATGTTTGTTCTCTTTAGCTTAAATATGCTTCCTTATTTTCTGGTCCTCTCCTCTCTTTATCTCACTCTTCCAATAGCGTGGCATGGTTTGTGACAAAACAATCAATGTGGATGTTGCGGCTGATGCAGCGTTGAGACCATTCACAGCTGGTACTTTCCGAGTCAAAAAGTTGGTTCAGGAGCACGACCTTGCCAACAGATTACACGCCCAGATTTGGCTCCTCTAGACGTATGCAATCCCTGCTGGCATGTCTGTAAGTCAGATCTGGGCTACCCCTTACCTTCGACAAGGCAAAGAGATGGACAATCCCATACAAAAGTGGCTGCTAACAGAGCTTAAAAGAACTCTGGGGGTCAGGGACACTACTCCCTCTTGGTGCATCATGCGAGAATGTGGTCTGGAGCCCTTACAATTCAACTGGTTCCGAGCAGCAATGCGTCTTTACAACTCCCTGACCCGATGCAACAGCTCCACAATGAAAAATATTTTGCAGGCTGACATGCGGCTGAGCTCCAGATCTGATGATTGTTGGTCTTCCTACATTCTGTCAGCCATGGATGGTTTGGCACACTCCCATATTTTCAAACAGAAACTGCTAAATTGTAAGCCCATTGATCTCAGTCGTCTTGTTGTAGATCTCAGGACCAGGCATCTACAATAGGGTCTCGTCTAGGCTAGAGAGCGCAAAAGTAATCGCTTGACCTATCACCAGTGATGCGCTCCTCCTACTAAAAGGGCCTTGGTTACGTATTTTTCTTATAACTTCCCCAAATTCATGTTCCTTGACCTCCCCCATGATGATATTCGCAGCGTGGCTCGGTTTAAACTTCGTATTCACACCCTTCGCTATGAGACAGCAACTCGGAATAACGGCTCTTTACCAAACTGTGACCTTTGTGAGGCTGATGATGATGTCCAGGATGAATACGTCTTCTTCCATTGCTTACATCCCCAGGTGGTCCCTCTCCGCAGGAAATATGCCCCCTTGTTCTCACAGGCAGAATCTCATGATGTGTCAACTTTCTTGATCCAGAACAACAACAAGCCTCCTTGTTCCCTTTGTGAATTGATTTTCTAAAAGGAAAGGTTATGAGCAGGCTAGCAGTCGCACTTCTTGACTGAAGGCCTTATCCCTATAAACCTTGCAATAGAGTGGCTCCCTACGTACCTGGCATTCACCATGTACAGTCTTATCATGCCTCTTCTTTCTTAAAACAATAACAAGCTTTTTCCTGTTCTACAGGAGTTATTGCTTTTCTATGAGCAGGCTAGCAGTCAACCGTTTTGACTGGAGGCCCTCTTTTTCCTGTGACCTGTAACCTGTGGGACTCATTACTGGTGCCAGCGCTGACTGCTGGCTCTTTCCTTACCGCATGCTGGCTGTTGCCCAGCATAGACTTTTACCTCACTTTCACAGCAGGCAGCAAACAACAAGCAGTGTGCCTAGTAAAACGCACTTGAGGGGCTTTTGTCTTGGTATGTATCCTCCGTGTCTGGTGCTCTTAGCCTCATTGTCCAGCTCCAATCATTATTGTTTTATTTTTAAACATGGAAACACAAAGGAGGTTCAGAAGAGTCTTTTTATGGCAATCAGCACATGCAGATGTCTCGTGTCGTAATCAATTAATACAGACAAGGTACAGAACAATGCACAGAATGCAGTGCCGTTCTGCCTGCCTACTGCACCAAACACATTGCAAGTGTTGAGGCTCACACACCTAGGCTTACTAAGAGATACCCTGGTCTTGTAAAAAAGATGAGCCTGTGTCCCGAGCTGTGACAAAGCAGGAGGCACACTGGAGGCTAGCGTGGGGCAGAGATGAATTAATTAGGATAAGAATGAAACGGTGGAACCATTCAGTCAGCCCCAGACGCTGTCCCAATTTGAATCTCCTCCTGGTCCGGCACTAGGTCCCCCTCCTCTGCCCCCCCATGGAGGCCTCTGCCCTGAAGGGAAGACATGGCCACTGCTCTGGATGCCCGCCTGTGTGCTACTGCTGCTTGTGGGCGGTTGCTGTGGTTGGGACTGGGGACTCAAGTAGGAGGAGGGGGCTGCTGGAGGTTGCCAAAAGGAGTTGGAGGGTGCAGAGGAAGGCGCAGGGGTGGGTGTGGGGTTGGAGGTGGCCGGTCCAGATGAAGGGAGGGGTGTGGAAGCACCTGCGCGTTGATAGATTGAAGGCATTTGATGGCAATACAAAGTGAAAATGGGAGAGCACCTATGTGCTCATGCATCGTAGGCAGATGCTTACGATACTATGATGGAAGGATTGAGGACGCACTGGGTGTTGGTGGGTAGAAAAGACAAATTAATGCAGCTGGATTCTCCTGCTGGAGCTTCGCAGCCATGCCAGTGCACAGCGTGGCAGAGCTGATACAGAGGGAAAGACAACCGAGGCAGATCTTTTCTGATGACCTTGCGGTTGTGCAAACAGGCAGGGGAATGACAGTGCACAGCGAGGCACAGCTGATACAGACAAGAACACAACACAACAGAGGCTGATCTTCCCTGGCGACCCATGACCTCGCGGATATGCAAACAGGCAGGGGAATTATAGTGCACAGCGAGGCACAGCTGATACAGAACAGAACACAACAGAGGCAGATCCTCTCTGGCGACCCATGACCTCGTGGTTATGCAAACAGGCAGGGGAATGACAGTGCACAGTGAGGCACAGCTGATACAGACGAAAATGCAACCGAGGCAAATCTTCTCTGGCGACCCATGACCTCGCGGTTATGCAAACAGGCGGGGGAATGACAGTGCACAGCGAGGCACAGCTGATACAGAACAGAACACAACAGAGGCAGATCTTCCCCAATGACCTTGCGGTTATGCAAACAGGCAGGGGAATGTCAGCGAGGCACAGCTGATACAGACAAACAACACAACACAACCAAGACAGATCTTCTCAGGCAACCTATGACCTTGGGGTTATGCAAACAGGCAGGGGAATGCCAATGAGGCGCAGCTGATACAGAATAGAACACAACCAATGCAGATCTCCTCTGATGACCTTGCAGTTATGCAAACAGGCAGGGGAGGAAAGCAAGCAATGTTTGAGAAAACACAGGTAATAATAAGGGGGAGAAGCAATCTTTGTCAACTCTACTAGCTGCCTGTTTCAAAGCAAAACCAAAGTAATGCGCGTGTGCACGCACACACATATGCACGCACGCAAGAACCTATGCACGCATGCGCACATGCACAACCGTATGTACATACAAACGCATACACGCACATACGCACACACGCACGCGCCTGATGCTTGCATGGAGGCACACACACATGCACGTGCCTGATGCTTGCGTGCAGGCACACACACACACACGCACACACATGCATACACGCAAGAACCCACGCACGCATGCGTGCATGCAAGCACGTATGTACACACAGACTCATACATGCACATACGCACACATGCACGCACACAAACACACACACACGCACGCACGCGCGCGCACACACACACACACGCACACACACATACACACGCACACACACATACACACACGCATGTACCTGATGCTTGCGTGGAGGCCGGAGTTGCAGGAGTTACATGTCCTAAAGCGGGAGTGGATGGGTTGGCTAGACTTTGTCCTAATTGCTGTGGCTGCTGGTGCTGCGATTGCATGGGCCCTGGCAGCATAGGCAGCTGTTTCTGATGTTGCAGCTGCTGCTCCTGGTGTTGTTGAAGGGTGAGGGGGTGTTGAGGAGGGAGGGCGGCCTTGCGGCTTGCTGTTCGCCGGAGCAAGATCCGCAGGACAAAGCGCGCGAGTTCCGCATAGAGAGATCCAGCGCGGTCCAGCAGCTACAGCAAAAATGAAACAAAGAGTTTGGAGCAAATGGGTGAGAGATATGCGTGGAGGCGGTGAGCGCGCAAGGTTGCTGAGGGGAAGATGGTGGACAGCCATGGCGGACACATGCAGAAGGCCAGCCGCATATGGGAGGTGTTTTATCAACTGGGTGAGGAGGAAGGCAAGCACTTACCAGTATATCCGTTTGTCCACGACCAGTTCGAATGGTCTCCTTCTGAAAATTAATAAAAGTTTCGATTTTAGTTCGAATGGAGATCCCATAATTAATTTTTCAGTTCGAATGGGTTCGATTGGCCTCTGGCTGACATTAATTTCTCAATTCGAATCCTTGCTGCAGCCCAATTCAAATCTTTGCTGCTGCTGCTGCTGCTGCTGCTGAGGGGCAAGGGGCTGCTGCTGCTGCTGCTGCTGCTGCTGAAGGGCAGGGGGCTGGAGAGGTTTGGGCGCATTCTTGCTCCCTGAGAAGAACACACCTTACCATCAGCAAGCAATCCAAGCTATCCAGTCGCTGTCACAAGGTGCCCATGCTGGCCAGCAAACTGGAGCTCACGCAAGCAACATCAACCAAGCTGTCACCTGAAGGACGCCTCACTGGGTTCTTTTGCTTCACTGACTGCCCGTTCCTGGCTGCCTTGGCCTTGGCAAGACTGACTTGTCCTGCTGCAAGCTGCTGGGCGGGGTTTACAGGCTTGAGCCACCTAGCTAAGGGGTTGGAGCTTGAGCTGGGGGCCTGGGAGGCCATTTTCCCGCACAAGCCCTTTTCAGCCCCAAAATTAATTAATTTCCCAATTCGAATGGGTTCGAACGCCTGGCAATAATTAATAAAAATTTTCGAATTTTGGCTCCAGAATTAATTAATATTCGAACTGGTCGTGGACAAACGGTCAGGTCAGCCAAGTAGGTTTGAGTTAATGCCCCACTGCAACCAGATGATTCTGAGTATGCAGGACCTTTGTCTAGACCTATCTTAGCAACTCTGCATACTCAGTTTGTGCCGGGGGGTGCCCAGGGTGTGGGGCCAGAAATCAAGCAAAACCTCTGCCAAAATGGGGTCTCCAGGAAGCTCCCCCCCGGCTTACCTGACCAGCAGCAATGGCTGGGCACTTCATCAGGAGCACATTCTGGGGGATCCGGGGGGCTGGGGCGGGGGTCCAGAAAATCGCTCCCCGTACCTCGATTTTGGCTGGGAAAATGGTAAGTTAACATAGCAGAGCAACCACTGCACCATTCAGGGTCGCGACACTTTTGCTGGGACAAATAGAATATTTAAAGAAAATTGGCTCGCTGGAAAATTGCACTGAGCTTCAAATTTAAAAGGTGACCATGCTCTAAGTGCTCCAGACCAAAATTTGCCCCCCCTTTTTTTTCACTCCGAAGGATCAGGCTTGACCTAAAACCTACCTGAGAGCCAAAATATGGGCAGAATTTGGGCCAGAGCAGGTGTTTTGGCACCCATCTTCCTGGAAATGGTCAAAAATGACCTAAAATGCCCATGGCTCAATCCTAGAGCCCCACCCTCACTTTTTTGATGCAGAAGCACCAGTTTAGGCACCCTCAACCACTTAGCATCCTCAGTTGGCAGCGGGGCATTAACTCCTCATTTTCACACATAGCTTGGCTGAGCTGACAAACGGTATATAATGTGTGTGTATCATTAGGTATGAGGAGAGGTGTAACAGAAAAGGTGTGCAAGCGATGCAGCATGCAGTGGATGGTTGATCAATGAGGAGGGAGGCCAGCAATTTTGAATTGCAAACAATCAACGCAAGCATTCAGGAAAGGCGTAGAAGAGGGAGGGGATGCTCAAGATCCAATAGGCAGGTAATGGGTTGTCCAATATAGGACGAACTATCCACATAAGCACAGCGTTTCGATGCGCATCATGTCTTTTGTGCTTTATGCCTGTATGAATGGTGCCCAGATGCTCATCAAGTCTTTTGTACTTAGTGCTCGTATGAATGGTGCTTTGATGCTCATCATGTCAACTGTGCTTTATGCTCATATGAATGGTGCTTAGATGCTCGTCATGTCATGTCATTTGTACTGCAAAATGTTAAGGGACAATCAGATGAGAGGAGGAGATCATCTAAAAGGTCTTGCCCACTGCAAAGGTTGGCAACAACCAAGAACGCACAGGGCCCGATTCGTACTTTCTAGAGCGACACTGCATTTGTAACAACTTGATCAGAGGGGGTTGTGAGTCCAATCTACCCTCTTCAAGGGAGGGAGAGCTGTGTCTCATGCCATTATGACTCCTGCCATTACGATTCCTAGTAATGCTGTGTGAGTTGTGAGTTATCAACAATGACAAGATACAAGAGTTGATAACAATGACAATCTTGAATGTCATGAGTTATACGTCAAAATCTCTTGTATCCATTCCAAGAGTAAAGAGGGTTGAGCGTCACATCTTTTATGTGATGCTACGTAGGGTTGGGTAAATGGGGTCCTAAAGAGCATTTCTCAAAGAGGCTTTAAAGAGATCAAAAGAGGCCCCATGGAGGCTCTTCTGAACCTCTTTCATCAAATGCGCAGTTTCTCTCACCCAAACCTAAAAAAACAGACTCCACATATGCACCAGCAGAAGTTGATAGAAGGTGAATGCTCACAAAGTATTGTTACAGAGGCACATCCATTGCAACCCACCTGTAACAAGGCAGAGATGAAGAAGTGCACGGCGTGCGCGTTCTCATCCACGAGGAAGGAAAGGCGCCCAAAAAAGTGCATCACACCATTCACGCCTGCCAGCAGCGTCTGCAGCAAAGCAGCGTGTATGTGTGTGTGTGTGTGTGCGCGTGTGTGTGTGTGCGCATGTGTGTGTGTGTGTGCGCGCGTGCGTGTCTGTGTGTGTGTTGTGCGCGCGTTTGTGTGTGCCCTTCTGAAATGGGTGGCGCGCCTATGTTTCATCCAGTGAGGCCCAAATGCAAAGCAAGGTGGCGCTATCGGACGTGGGCCCCTTTGCCCAGATGATACTTCCTCGTGGTGCTTTCGACCTCGCGTGAAGCTGCTCCAAGGCTGTTGCCCTGACAGGTGTACAAGAGTTTCCCAATGCACGGCAGCGTCCCAGTGCATGGAAGTGCATGGCAGCATTCCAGTGCATGGAAGTGCATGACAGCGTCCCAGTGGGTGCCAGTGCATGCCTGTGTCCTTGCGCACGGCAACGCATGGCAGCATTCCAGTGCATGGAAGTGCATGCCTGTGTCCCAGTGGGTGCCAGTGCATGCCTGTGTCCTAGTGCACGGCAACGCATGGCAACGCATCCCAGTGCATGGAAGTGCATGCCTGCGTCCCAGTGGGTGCCAGTGCATGCCTGTGTCCTAGTGCACGGCAATGCATGGCAACGCATCCCAGTGCATGGAAGTGCACGGCAGCGTCCCAGTGGATGGCAATGCATGCCTGTGTCCTAGTGCACGGCAGTTTCCCAGTGGAGCTCCATGCTGTCCAGACACGTGGGTGCACAGCAGCGTCTCAGTGCATAACGGTGTCCCAGTGCATGGCACTGTCAGTGCTGCTCCATGCTGCCCAGGCAGTTGCATGGGCAGTGTTCCAAGGCTGAGCAGTAGCACTGACCTCCCCAATCATAGCAGAGCTCCGCTATACCTTCCACACCCAAGCCCACAGGGCTAGGGAAGGATCTGACCATGCAGACCGAAAACTGGCCACGCGCACACAGGACATCAAGGGACCTGTACCCATGAGCATAGCTCACGCAACGACACCCTCCAGCGGCAGCTGCAGCGGTTGCCAACATCGGGTGTCACCCCACTGCAGTAGCACTCACCAGCCATGCCATCAGAGGTGCTACATGTGGCCCATGCTGTGTCCCTGATTACCTGAATGAACACCTTGTTAATGAACAGGCTAGCAGGCAGTAGTTTTGACGGGGAGCCGACGTGTCTGTTACCTGTCACCTGTAAGAGGACCACGGATGGGTCCCGAGGCCCTCACCATCAAAACCCTACCCCACGCACACAGGCACACATGGACACTCATGACACGACATGACTCATTCCATAACAGCCATCCAGCTCTACGCATGCATGCACACGCAATCCCAGTATGATCTGCTTGTCCACAGCCTGTGCGACCACACCGCAGATCCATACCCATGACCATAGCACACACAACGCCACCGCACCTGCCAAGTCCCCCTCACCTGCCATGCCGTCAGAGGTGCTGTAGGGTATGCCCATGGATGTGCTCTTGAGGCCCTCAAAAATCCACCCATGGTTTCAATGTCCACAGCCATTGCAATTCCACAGCCAGCTAACCCTAAACCCTAAACCCTACAAGCCTCAGCACGATGCCCCCCACCTGCAGTCCCTAAACTCACAGTCCCTAAACTCACACCCATGGCCATAGCACACTTAACAACACATCAGCACATGCCACCACACCTGCCATGTCCCACTCACCTGCCACGCTGTTGGCGGCGCTGGAGGAGGACCCATGGACGGGTCCCAAGGCCCACCTGGCATTCCCCCCATCATGGCCCCAGGTCCTCCCATCATTCCCCCTGGGCCCCCCATCATTCCCCCACCCCCGTACAGTCCACCTCCGGGCTGGCCATACAGCCCCCCACCCCCGTACATGCTGCTCCCCAAGCCACCCCCGT